>CM033279.1:19081615-19602352 GCA_019343175.1 Oedothorax gibbosus
CAAAGCTACTTTAAATTAATATGCAATTTTTTATATTACAAGGTATTTGTTTTAGACTAGCGTCCCTTTTTTTATTGAAATGAAAAATTAATGTGTTTTTCATCATTTTCGTGTTGTAGGAAAACTTAATATTTTTTTTTATGGCGAATAACTACAATTTTACCAACGTGGTGAAAATGGTTTTCCCTACTAAATTTAAATGACTTTATAAGTAATGTGTATGTTTTCGTTTGTTATAGAATAAGTTATAAACAAAATGCGTAGTTTAAATTTTTTGTCTACGAGAAGTTTTTTTAAATAGCGCTGTTTGCAAAAAATATCTAGCCATAGTACACCAGCACAGTACATACTAAAATTTTGTGAACAGTTATAAACAGCTGGAAGTAAAAGTTTTTTTATTTGCAGCTATATAAATAAAAAAGATGCGTGCTTTTTATTTATCGTACTAAGCTCTCTCCATTAACGGTCTATTTCAAACTAATTTAGAGTTTTATTCAATTAACATACGCTATAGTTTCATATTGTACTGTAACTACGATAGTACTACTAACAATGAGTGTCAAAAAGTATGGAATACTAAAAGATGCTGTATTTAAAGCGAAAAGCTATTATACTGCGTTAAGCTATTATATTCCGTTAATACTGCTACCGCCTGGTTCAAGAAAGATTTCTATGTTTATAATTCGTCGGTATTTGCTTAATATATACTAAACAAGTAGATTTGTTACAGAATCTGTCACTTAAATCGCTTCCACACAACATTTGTGCTCAACAGGAAACAAACTATTTATACACCTCGGAAAGAAATCCGCCTAAAAGGGCCTTGAACTAGTTGTTCAATTCAAAATTTTAAACGCCAAGATTAACTATTTTCATTAATCTTCTTTCTCAGATTTAATAATTAGACTTTATCGTTTGCTGAATTTGTTTCAAGTTCGAAGAATAATGATGTAATCTTTTTTAATAAATATCTTTGTGTTGCCACAATTTCCCATTTACATTTCTTTTGAAAATTTACTTATTTATAGTTTGTTAAATTAATTTACAGTTCAAAATATATATAATTAGTATAGTACAATTGATGCTTTAAAAATAAAAGCGAAACTGCATATTTTTTTATGCCAAGTTATAATTCTCTATGCCTCTTTCTTCATACATATATAATGAACCATCAAAAGAACTCTATTGTGATATTACAACAATCCAAACTAAATTATATCACATAAATAAACTTTCAAAAGTTTTTATTTTTATTTAATAAAGTTTCTCGTACGTTTAACGAATTGGCAACAGTGAAAATATTGAATAAAAATGGAATTAGCATGTTATTTCAATGTAGATTAAATTTTTAGTTATTTAAATTTTAAATAAACTTCTAATGAATTTTTTAAAATAAAATTTGGAATGTAGCCTAATCTGATTTTTTTGCTTTAAAATGACGTATCCCACTTGTTTGTGAGACTTACGGTTCGTTCTGTGAAAGTGGGTGACAAACAGACGGACTGAACGATTATAATACCTTCCACTTTTTACGTTATAAACCTAGTGTGGAAGCTAAACTAATACTACACTTACAAAGAAGTGCATCACTTACAAAAATAATTTAACCTACAAATGATCTATTTTATCTAGGATACAAATCTCTATTACCTAGAGAATTACTTTTCAGCACCTTTTGACCGGCAGGCGTTCGATAATATCGTGCGGTGATTCTATCATCAATGGTGTCGATTACTAAATAATGGAGTTTTTATCTCGTACAAAGTGTGGAGTTAACACCTATAGGCGTTCGACTATAATTATTTTCATTCAATAAATTAGCATAGAAAGTTATTTGTGCAAATAAAATCTGCCAAAGAAAACAATGTTTGGTTAGGTTTCTTTGAGCTTCATTCAAAGGAACTAAAGTTTTATTGTATAAGATAAAATGAATAATCTACGTGTTAAAATTTTTACAATGCTTTACCAACTTTTCAACAATAATGAATAATTTTTTACTAAAGTTAATTAGCATTAAGATTGTGTTCATTTAATTGGTTTGTGTTCAAATTCAATAGATATATTTTTATTTTAGAGAATTCAAGTTAATTGAAAAAACCTGTTTTTTTAAAATATTTAACGATGTTTATTTCATGATTTTAAGCATCTTATGTTATTAGCCATCAGAGTTAGCATATGTTTGAGTTGTATAGCAGCGCTTGTACCTAAACCAGTGAATTCGAAACCCCCTTCCTGCTTGAATGTTTGTTCGGGACTGGCTTCAAGCTGTAGTTCCCGGCCTTAATTATTCATATAGTATAATTCAAAAACATTAAAGCATTTATGGCAATTTAAAATAAAACAAAGCAATCTGTCCATGTAGTTAATCCCAAGGCTTGATCTATCATAAGGCCCGTTAGTCCCAGCCCGGGGCTTAGGGCAGCCAAATTTTAGGGACCTCTAAATTTCAGTTTCTCTTATGCTAAATGTTGTAGACCACCAAAATGTCAGTAAATTAAAAAAAATTCTGAGACCATTTTGTGTTTAGCTTGACTTTGACTCAGACATTGACAAAACTTGATTGGTTTGATCGATGCTATTAAGAAACATAAAATGGCAGCTAAAAATAAGATACATCGGTCATTTAGCACCGTCATTATGAGGAATCATATATATTCTCGCCTAAAAGATCCTAAACTTTGTTGTGCTTACAAACTGTTAAAACTGAAGGTGACAAATGGAGGCCATTGGCCCATATGGCTCCTCAAGGCTTTGAATCGCCTTGGGTAGATGAATCTTGGGCTTGTGAATCGCCTGGGGGTGCCAGAATGACACCAAGCAATGCGTGCCAAGTGCCGCCTTCATTATAACAGTATAGTCTGAGTTTTCCTAGATGAGGCCCAGAGTTAATCGCTATTCCAATGTCTATATAGCAACAGTACGGGTGACACTGCCAGAGCAAGCGTTGGCGTCCAAATCGGCCGACGCAATTTCAGCCCACGTTTTAACCACTTTTCTTTCTATTACTCTCGAAATTTACATCTTCCCCACCTTTTTTCTCCGTAATAAAAAGAGTTCAGTGACAACTAAGTAGGTTGCGGCCGCGCAAATAAGACTTGATTATTATGCACCGGACATGGAAAGTGATGTCGCATTTGTTTGCATCGCGTGCAAGGTCAGGACGAGCAACTGGTATTGTCTAAGGTCTTGTTTCAAAACCTTTTTATTAGAATTTGTTAATATTTTTTTTAAATAAAATTTTGAACGAGATACTTAAGGGACATCCACGGGGCTGGGGAGAGCAGTCGGTAAAGGCGTTCACCATGTATGAGGAATGTCCCAGGTTCGGGTCTGGGGGCATCGCCAAAATAACTGACGACCTATAAAAGGCCCGTGTTGTCAAAAATGTCCGACGGATAATACCCCGTGTAGAGGGAGTGCACGTTAAATTTTCTCTAAAGCCCAAACACTGCTTACGATGTCGCCCTTAAAAAGTCGTGGTCAAAAACTACTGACTGCAAATTTGACCGCGCCATATCCCTCGTGTAGCTCTAGTGCGACGATTATTAAAACTAACCTAACTTATGGGACATCGACAGATGCAGAGGCATAGAGATGGTGTCAACTAACCTTTCCTGTTTCGATAACTATACTGTTGTGGGCAGGTAAACTCTGCATTATCTAGACTAATGACTTGGACCTTTGTTGCAAGAAATACATAACTTTAACCTACAAGAAATGGTACTAAATGACTGGTTATTTCAGGGCAAAATTCACTGTTGTAGTTACTGCATGTTTACCTGACCACGACAGCATAAATTTAAAGACTTCTACAAAAAAATATAGGGGCTCCCAATAGAGGACTATCACCTTCTATTAAATTTGTCTGATACTTCCCTATACGATATTGATATATTTTGATACTTGCATTACACAACGAAAATCATAATGTCGACGTAGTGTAGTAATAATGTACAATGTCTTTGTTTAGTATGGTGCTAGTTTAAGGATTAGACTTTGACCAAATAGTGTTTAGTTATTTCGTTTGGAGGAAATATTTTTTATAAAAATTACCGCAAGTTTGTTCATAAAACTAAACCATTCACTATTACTTACCAAAGCAGGTATTTCGTTGTCAAAATTGTTTCGCATGTGTTTTTTTATTTAATCAAAATGAACAATATAAGCAGTTTCGTTCGTGGTCACTTAAAAATCTGGAAAACACAATACAATATTGTTATATTGTTTCCCATCCCACAACCGCAGCAAAACCACGTTTACTGGTTTAGTGACGAAGCAGGCCTGGTGATTTATATTCAATTGGACCTTCGGTTAGCTTTATGGTCGGATTTGATTGATTCGGAATTCGGCCATTGTTTGATAATCGATTGTTAAAGTTCGACAGTGATCCTGATGGTTGTAAATTGTTGCTTCCTACACTGTTTTTCTTCTGTCCGTATTAATAAATTTTACAAACTAAGGTTAGTCATTAATTTATGTCCAGTCGGTGTTGAAATAGATTGTAGTTTTGGTTGTTATTGATGCATTTTGCATGAAATAATCGTTCTTAAATGTATTTAAATATGTATCAATTTGTGCGCAATTAGATTCATTCTTTTCGGAGTATGATTGATTTCAATAGCAGTTTATTATTTAAATACCATTGTACATATTTGTGTCGCCGTAAATATGTCACCTTAAATATATTGTGCGCTATATTGTTTTTTTAATATTATTTTAAGCTCGCTTAATGAGCTTCAAAAAGCTCATTTTAACGTGGCAAATTTTCTTGCCAATCGTCATTAATCGGTTAAAGGAAGATTATATTTTATTTTGATCGTTTTGTATACATTGAAATAACTATTTCAATTGTACTGCCATATAGAGTACAATTTTTAAGCTTTCTTGCGCAATAAGTTACTTTTAAATTACGAAACGGATAAACATGAATTCTGCATCTCAAATCCCTGTGAGACTCCATTGTAACTATTCATGGGTTTAAGTCTATTTTTGCAATTTTGTAATAAAAATTTAAATCCTTAGTCTATCTTGGATATTAGCTTCCACACTACGTTTATAACGTAAAAGTGGAAGGTTTTATAATCGTTCAGTCCGTCTGTCTGTCCGTCACCCACTTTCACAGAAAGAACCACAAGTACCACAGACAAATGGGATACGTCATTTTGAAGCAAAAAATCAGATTAAGCTACATTCCAAATTTCATTAAAAATTTAAATTAGAAGTTTATTTAAAATTTAAATAACTAAAAATTTAATCTAAATTGAAATAACATGCAAATTCCATTTTTATTCAATATATTAACTGTTGCATCCACAAGTACCTCAGACAAGTGGGATACGTCATTTTAAAGCAAAAAATCAGATTAGGATACATTCCAAATTTCATTAAAATTTTTAATTAGAAGTTTATTTAAAATTTAAATTACTAAAAATTTAATCTACATTGAAATAACATGCAAATTCCATTTTTATTCAATATTTTCACTGTTTCCATTTCGTTAAACGTACGAGGAACTTTATTTAAAATAAAAATAAAAACTTTTGAAAGAATATTTATTTATGTGATATAATTCAGCTTGGATTGTTGTAATATCACAATTGAGTTCTTTTGATGGTTCATTATATATGTATGAAGAAAGATGCATAGAGAATTCTAACTTGGCATAAAAAAAATATGCAAAGTTTCGCTTTTATTTTTAAAGCATCAATTGTACTAATTATATATTTTTTGAACTGTAATATAATTTAACAAACTATAAATAAGTGAATTTTCGAAAGAAATGTAAATGGGAAATGGGGTTGTTTCACGGAGGATCTGGCAATAGCTTTGCGGTTTTGTTTGCATGTCTATTTTGATGTTTTCAACAATGTTGCCAGCAGTTTTAGAAGAAAAAATACCATTTGAATTCTAAAATTACAAAAACATACAATAAAAATACTAGCAAAGCGTTTCACGTTTTTAAAGTCACTTAAAAAGATTCCAAAATGCAGCCAGTATTTTTACGATATTTTTTTTGTAATTTTTGAATAATTCTAAAATAAATTCTAAAATTACAAAAAAGTATCGTAAAAATGCTAGCTGCATTTTGGAATCTTTTTAGTGACTTTAAAAAAACGTGAAACGCTTTGCTAGTATTTTTATGGTATGTTTTTGTAATTTTAGAATTAAATGATATTTTTTCGTAGTTTTTCCTTCTAAAACTGCTGGCAACATTGTTGAAAACATCAAAATAGACATGCAAACAAAACCGCAAAGCTATTGCCAGATCCTCCGTGAAACAACCCCATTGTGGCGACACAAAAATATTTATTAAAAAAGATAACATCATTATTCTTCGAACTTCAAACAAATTTAGCAAACGATAAAGTCTAATTATTAAATCTGAGAAAGAAGATTAATGAAAATAGTTAATTTTGGCGTTTAAAAGTTTGAATTACAAATAGCTAAAGGCCCTGTTTGTTATTAGAATTAAATCACCATTGCCATTCGGAACAATCGCTATGGTCGAGAAACTTTAATTCTTTAAGACAATAAATTAAAATAAATTTATTTTTGCGACATCGATCAGTTTGAAATGACGTCAAATATATTTCACTACGAGATTCTTTTGTACGTTGATATGAAATGTTTTCATTCTATTTAAAAGCGAGGAATATTACATATTTATTCTTTGAAATATAAATTTAATTTTTGCAAACGATAAGTAATAATTATTGAATTTTCGAAATAAAATAAATAAAACCAGCCAAATTTAGCATGTAAATGTTTAATTGAATTATGCTGTTGGCCTTTACCTGCTAAACACTTTGTGTGAAGCGTTAGCGACAGTTCTTTAAACTACTTGTTAATACTATTACATTTTGATTGTCGAAGTATTTTATATTTTTGCTTCATATATGGAACTAAATTAGTGACAAAACAAAATTGGATTCTTATTTCGTTTACAGAACTGAGAATTGTCATTTAAATGATTTCAGCCTTATGATAATAAATACAAATTTTCGAACAAAACAGCAACCACGAGTTGGTCAAAAAATCTAATACTTATCCCAGTTCCAATGACTATTAGATTCTTCTAAAATCTTCTAGCTCTTCGATGCACCACAAAATCACCATTGACAACTCGATGTAAAAATGTTTCTTCCCTCCTTCTAAGCATATTTATCAATTTCTAATCATGTCCTCTGGTGGTTTTAAGGTAAAACTAAGCCCTCCACGTCCTGTTTTATGAACTTTGAACAACTGAATTAAATCTCCCTACTCTTCTATTTTCCGATACTGTTTAAAGATTATTGTTACATAACAATACAATGACCTTAATCATTTTGTACTTATCTGATTTGTTCAAGCAACTATATCTTTTCTGAGGACAACTGCCAATTAAGCATGCCTTTAGGTTGCTTAATATTTTCCGTATATCTATATAAATCTAAGGATCAATTTATGGTATTTTGCATTTATCACATTGATCTTACTATAAATAAAAATGATCTCTCAATATCTGAAAACACTCAATGATTATTAGACAACAATGGCCTTTGAATTTAAACAGCACTTAATTCTTTACTTTATCAGTTTTTTTCTTAATCCATTTAAAAAGCTTTTAAGCACTGATTTATTTGTTTGTCGCTTTCAGAAATGGGCACTATTATTTTTTTTTCACTTTTAGCAATGATTCAAGTTACAAATAAAGACGTTACTCGTTTCAATTGTACGAGGACGTTTGTTCCGGTTTAAACTGGTTTAATTATATGTCCATATTTAAATTTGTTCAAAGATATGTCACTGTCAAAACTGAACACGTTAAGTCTTTTTCTTGAATTATGCACCGATAAATTGTAAAATGCATTGTTGGTAATACAGAACACATTCTTTATTGGATATATTTTTGTCTATGTATGCTTTAATTTGCATAATGAAATAGCTATGACTAGGATATTTATCAAACTATATTTTTTCTTAAATTTGTATTTTGAATTTGAGTTTACGAATTTAAATCACCCTACCGAACAAAAGTAAAAGAAGTAATTCTCAATCTTTTTCACTTTGGGCATAGGTAATATTTCAGATTAGATTTTTCTTACAAAGATTTTTTTTTTTAAGTTCAACGACGGTAACGTAAGGTTTTTAAGCAATTTTGCTTGCAATTCCGAATATTATTTAAACTTATAAATTATCAGTGAATCTTAGAAATTATAAATATTTTATATCACTAGTTTTAAAACTTTCCAACTTACTATTTAGTAATACAATTTTTTTTAAGTAATTGACTTTTATCGACACATTCAAAAATGTAATATATCTAACCCAAAGTTAAATATTTCAAAATCTTAAACGACTTTTACCAGCGAAGCAGTTTTTATAAGCACGCAATTTTTTTAAGGTTTTTTTACTGGACCATATTTTCATGATAAGATTTTAATTTGTATTGAACACATGCAAGCATTAAACACATACAAACTAAATATCATTTTTCTCATCAAAATTATAAATTTTTACGACTTAGGTTGGTTAATTTCTTTGCTTTCAAATGCTTTTATTCACAACCCGAGTTCCTATATAATCCCAAGTTCACAAGCAAGTAAATAAGGTATAAACCGTCTAAACCTACCAGTATATTTATTGCTTCAATTGTATTTAGTTTAGTTTGATAAATAAAAAAACTATTTTCCATTGAATTAAAGATTTTGAGACACTCCTGGTTTAATATCATAATTCCAAACTGCCAAAATAACCCTTTTAACTCTTATGTTGAAATATACCTATTTGCTTTAATTTTATATGCTAAGGTTCCTATTCGATCTTAATTCGGTCCGAAAGCCTATCAGTCCATCACCTTAAGCCACGAATTCATGGATTTGGAGACATGTATCCATGCATTGTCTTGATGAAACGTTCAGTCCTTCCCATCTAAGTGTCACAAAATGGCAAAAAAAAATGTTTTGTTATGTACTTTAGTATAGTGCTAAGATATTCTTCGATTCAAAAACGCTAAAACAATGTGTCCTTTTAACAGAAATTCACTCCAGAACATTACGAACGTACCACCAGTGAAGTTTCATAATTCAAAATGTTTGTCTAAACTTTTGAGACCGACTATAAGTCTCCAAATACTCTATTTTATCTAATTTTAAAGTTCACAAACAAATAAACAAGACCTAAAGCTACCATTCACACAAACACCAGCTTATAAAAAAAGCATTTTCTCTGCTTTAAAATATAGACTATTCTTATGGCAATCTAAACAAATGAAGTCAGACAGCAGATTCATCAACAACTGCAGCAAGAACCTTCAAGGTAAGGAGTGGCAGTGACACCTGAAGTTATTTGTGTGCTTTGAGGGATCGTTGGAGTTTTTTTAAAAAAGCTTTTACGCTTATTTCATCCAGTGTTATTTTATTTTGAGAGTGGGAGTAGTGTTTGGTTGAGGATCAAATGTCTTATCCTGCCATATATTTAGCCGAAATATTCATGTTTATGAATTAAAATTTAATTGTTATGGATTCAAATTTAATTGTTTTGGATTTAAATTCAATTTTTATGTTACTTCTAAAAATGGAATAAGAAGTTATGGAAAAAAACGGCACTAATTCTTTTCCACATGGACATTATTTACTTTTATGTCTTTATAATAGTTTATCAATCATTTTAACTGTTGAGTGGTAGGTTATAATTTTATGAGAAGTTCATTTCATTACTTGTTTTCTGAGAAACTTAAGAAAACATTCTTAAATGCCTACGTTACAAGGTTAATATTCTGTAATAATAAACGTGGTGAGGTGGAAGGTGCTCATACTTTGAAGATCATTTTTATCTATATAAAATAAAAAGAATTAAATTACAAAGTAATTAAAAAAAATTAATGTTTACCTTTTTAATACAGTATGGAACGTTATATTTTTTTAAATAATACAATCGCGTACAATTATACCGAAAATAAATATGAATAGGTTTTAATTGATGAACTAAAATTGTACCTTTAAATTCTTTAACATCTTTCAACGTTTGGAAATAGCTTATTAAATACCGTAGTTTATAAAAAAGCATTTAATATTTTAAAGTAATAAATTAAAACTTATTAAATAAATTCCCCTTTATAATTGTTTTCTCGTGACCTAAATAAAGTAAAATTTTGATAACAAAATACGTAAAAAAATATAGCTAATATGCAATTTAAATACTCACTTAAAATTACAATAAATTGTCATGAATTTGAATAGTTGTTAGGAAAGAAAACCTTGTACGTTGAATGCGAAATGTAAGGCTGTTTAAATGCATATGTAACTTGTGTAACAGAAAAAAAACCCTCGCATTAAGAAAAAAATAAGAAATGCAGTATTTTGCTTAAAATACATGTTTCTTTGATACTTCGCATTTAAATGTCAATGTGTCGTTTATCGATAATACATACAATAGTAAATGCTTCGTTCTTATAAATTGGGAACATTATTCTTTTATTGAATCACAATGTACTTTTTTTTATACCAAGGCTACTCAAACTCAAGGTTAACATAATTTTTTATGCAAACCTAAAGATACGTTTTGTCGATATCCTTTTAACACTACGATGCTCTTTTAAACTAATACAAAACTTATAAACCACTGATGGTACAAATGTGTAGCTATAACTGGCATCAACCCACTTTTATATAATCCCTACTTATAATTAATGAAACCTAATAAAATAGTTTTTTTTAATATGAAACTCAGTCTTGCATTTTATACGAACAAATAATGTGTTAGATTACATTGGTAAAAAGTTTAATGTGGAACTAATTTTCGATAATTTACTATTGTTTACTCATAAATTAATTTTGTAATGAAAAATCGGCTAAATTGATCAAATAAGAAAATTCGATAAGTTCATTGCAATCAAGTTGTTTGACCAAAGTATTTGTTTTGCCTTCGTAAATAAAAATCACGTTTGTTTTTAGTAGATTGATGTAAAAGTATAAGACCTAAAAGTATAAAAAGTTCATTAATGTAACAATGTTATAATTATTATCGATAAAATTTTTAATATTTAATGAACCGTTTTTCGTTATCACCACTATAGAGTTCCGAAGTATTTTTATGACTAAGTATTTTTAACATTAAAACTATCTAAATCAATAGGAAATTTCGTATGTTAATTAATAAAATATTGCACCTTTTTTTTTTAATTTCCCAATGAATTTAATAATTTTAAATCACATTTTCTCTCACTTTTAAGTAATTTGTTTAACCATATAGTAAAACAAAATTTACTTTAACATTTAGTTTTATTTTGGGACTATTTTAATACTATTGTAGGTCTGGCTAATATGCATGATAATTATGCATTATTTTTTGTTTATTTAAAAATTGATATTTTTTTTACTAATTAGTCAGTGAACTCAAAACACTCTTGAACGTGATCGCTACAATTTTATGCTCTTTTTTCATGCTGATTCGTAAACTGGAACACTTGAAGACTTTTTATCTGATTTCCATTAGTTTTAATTACCCTTATAATACATTTTGATCTTGCGCTTTTAATCTTAATGTAGGATGTACTACGTCACCTTTATGTTAAAAAAAGTCATGATTTCACACACACTTATACCACACTCCATACCACACTTATATAAAAAAATGTAAAAGTTTTCGTGAAAATTTTAGTAAAATTTTAAATAACTTTCTTAGTTCCAAGTAATAGTTTTAAGCTTCCTAACAACATTTTTCAGTATTTAAATGAAAATAAATCTTGTGTATAAACTGATTTTTTTTGTGACAAAAATGTGCTCAGAAAAACTACATGAACCAAGTTAAAAAATTGTACAGATATTTAAGTTTAAAATATGTGTTTTATATTCGGTAATGGTCATTCCGACAAAAGCATGTCCGCAAGTGTACCTTTCCATGAAGAAAAGTTATGCTTCACTTGAATTAATTAAGATGAAAGATATTTATCTACTTACTAACGTTGAATTAAATCCAAAAAATTATATATTTTTGCAAAAATTTGTGTCCAGACTATGACAAATCAGTCCGTGAGCTGTCTCACCGTCATGTCCGGAGATGTTTATGTTAGTATTCCAATTAATTCAATTTTTTATAACTTATTTGATTTTTAATACAACTGACATACTAAACATACAAACATAAAATATAATCATTTTTAAAGAATATAAATATATAAATTCCACGAAATAATGTCCACAGATTTTCGTCATGTCCGTGTACAAAGTATACTTTAGCTTGCATAACTATTAGAAATGATAACAGTACTCTGTTCAGTCTTTATATTCAATAATACACGTTATACGTTGTATCACGTCGGTAGTTTGAATACCGCAGTAGATAAAAATAATTAGAAGTTAAAAGTTAATATAGCCATTGACAAGATCATAACGTAATTTCTGTGGTCAGATATAAGAGGGAAGCTAATGATTTACTTAATTATTTTTATAGAAAGAAATAGTATATATATCAATTGCATGTTCGTTCTTAAGGCCTAACGTTTGCGCCTTGAAGCCTTATTCACGATTTCATCATTCCGTGTACCATCATGCCGTGTATTTGGCTCACGGGCATGACGTTTTAATTATATAAAAATAAAGTGATTAATATAAGTGAATTACAATATATTTACATTATATTTTGCGTGAACTAATATAAAAAGTAAGCTGAAGTTTATTAAAGTGTAACAATCAAAATATATTATGTTAATTTGGAGGTAAAACTTTTCTAAATTAAACATTATTAAATTAAGACTTACTATCAGAGTAATATTAATTGTATGATCTGGATCGAGGTTATTTTTCTAATGTAGTATGTAAGTGTAACTCAAATACAAAGTTTCAAATTTTTTTTATCAATATTATATTTTTTCGAGATTTTTTGCCTCAAATTGTTTTCTGAGGAATGACCCAATATAAACTCGATGGCGCCGGATAATCAAGAGTGGACTGTATTTAGACCAAATCAAACTTTTAAATTAAAAAAAAGTAAATTTCTTTTACCCTTAATAGAAACATTGAAAATCTTTAAAATAATTATATTTATTTCAATTAAATTTTAGTTGCATTAAAACTGTATCGTATTAGGGTGTCTAATGACTGCAGACCACCCTACTCTTTGGCGGCTGACACATATGCATAAAATCCGCATCAAACCGGTTATAGGTAATTCAAATTCGTGTCATTGCTTTAGCATTACAACTTGAAGTACCCATTGGCGGTACACTAATTTATGGAAGTAACTGAGAATCATGTAATAAACTCTTCAATAGATTCACCCTGAAAGATAATTCAATCGTGGTCTTCTTTTCATAGATCTTCTCGCCTATTTTGGAAACTGGATTGTTTGAGAACAGAAAATTATATCAGTACTAAAAGGGGTACTATTTTACAGCCCTAAACAACTACCAGACTTTTCTTTTAGAGTACAAAAACTAAGTTAATTTTTAAAAAATATATAAGTTCTGCCACAATCGATGCTTTATCGTTTAGTAAGTTGTTACTATTTTTTCTTGTTTTAGAATATCTTTTAACAAATTAGATATTTTTAGTCTATTAATGAATTTTAATTTGCGTTACTGTGATGGTCCAGTGAAAAAATATTCGTAAGTTATGAAAGCTCTGTCGAAATGAAAAGTAAAAACGGTATTGACAAAACCTGACGAAAACTAGCACCGAAATTTGATTGTGTATAAATACAGAATACTATTTTCACAAATATCTTTTGTGGAGTAATGAACAACATACAGCATGTTATTTTCTATAACTAAAATCATTATTAGGTGCTTAATCTTTTTTTAGTTTTAAGTGTTTTTTATTCTAACAATATTTTCAGTTTTACAACGTTACTTCTATTTTCTCTAACTATAAAATCTACCCAAACTACGACATCTTTTAAAGTAGATGATAAAGCGTACTTTTTCACATACAATCAGGGTCCGATTAAGACTTAAGAAGCCTGCCCTTGATTTTGGGGCCCCTTCATTGCAGCGTTCCAGGCTAATACATGATCAACTAATAGGCCGACCGACATATAATGTCAACCAACTTTTATCAAATAAAGGTTACATTTACCATACATTAGCTAAGGCAATTGAATTTTTGTTGTAATAAATTGTTATGTCCATCTTTTTTTTATTATTAAGCCATTAGTTAAAAAACAGTGTGATAGTGCGGATGTTTAAAAGATCGATTTTGGGACGCCATAAAACTTTAAAAAAGATGCCCGGTATTCCAAGGCCTATTTGGTGATTGGGCCCTGTATACAATTTTCGTCTTGTTACTTTAAAGTGTATCCTTGATTGCTTTTTGGGGCAGGCTAAAATTTTCTTCACGCATCGGGTTCTGTTCTTTTAAATTACAGTGTTCCATGGAGCTCACATCTGACATGTGTCGGTTTGGTAGATGCCATCATCTCTACATTCGAGCCCACCCTATCGTTTGAACTGTGTGAACCTGTTCTGAATTCAGTTCGCATCGTAGGCTATTATTAGGATTAAGCTTATGCTATTATTTTCTCGATGTTCCTTAATTGAATTATAAAGTCGTTGGCAGATAATTTCTTATTAGTGTTTATGGTTTTGGAATGTATTTGTATGATTTTATCTATGTGATAAATTTTGTATTTTAAAAGGGCGGATAATGTTTTGGGGTTTACGTCCATGCCTAAACAAGGGCTAATAAATCTATGATCAAAGTAATGAATCACTGTACACTGTAAGTAAACCTAATACACAGGATTCTTAAGGTTAAAGTTTAATGTGTCGTAAAGAATTCACGAATTAGCATTAAGTAAAACATATGGGGTTAATAAGGATTATTCGTTTGTAAAGTACTTGTTTTAAGAATTGGTTTGTTACATACGTTATAAAACATATAAAAATATTTAAATCTAATCATTATGTATTTAAACTGCGTCACGAAAATTCCTTAAAACCCAAAAGCTTTGCAATGGTCATAACACTTACAAATGCATTATAACTTGCGCATCAATTTGTTTCCTTCGTTGAAACTTCTAGGCTTACGAAAGTTAAGTTTACCAATGATTTATTTTGGTTAGAAATGGAAACCTGAAACTATTATTCACGGGCAAATTTCCCAGTTTATTTCAAGGACTGTTTTTATCGTGAATAATTCTTCGTGACAGTCGACTCGTGATCCTCACATTAATGTCAGAACATTAGAAACTTGACATTAAGTACCTGACTCTTTTTGATTAATATAAAGTTCAACTGCTTAAGTAATTAAGTCATTAGGTCTCTCAAATCATGAATTTAATTACGACCTTTCCACATTTTTCCGTAATTACCAAATTATAAATCAATTAATATCCTGTTTACGTAGCCATGATTGCTATTTAACTTTTTCTAATTGGGACTATAAGATATCTTGATCATAAATTATCTCTTATTTAACAACAGACACTCGGTCATATTCAATTTAATAAATAATAATTGGGACCACCAAATCTGATTTTGTACTTAATTTGACCAAAAATTTGATAAATTAAACAAGAATTGGTTATGACGAGATATAAAAAGAACAAATGACCTTATTATATGAGAGTTTATATCTTTTAAAACTCTTAGTTCATTATTTAATCAATGTTTTAAAAATACAATGACTGTTTTTACCTCACTACTACAAATAAAAAAAATCTACCATTGTCAACAATTTTGAAACCCCATTTGTAATAAAAGCATTTATTCTCATCAAAAACACTAAAATTGGCTTCCACTTTTTTCCATATGAAAATACAAACTATTGCCGTTATGAACTGAATTTATGACTTTCTACAACATTCAAAAAGGTTATTAATGGATTATTATGGTTAATTATATGTTTAATCATTTTAGTTTATTCCTCCATCATATCTTGTTTTTTCTTGAGACATTTCACGTCTTTTTTTCGCATGAGGCCACAATTGTTGAAACCGAGTCCTTGTTCAGTGCGTCCTCAATGACAATTGTCCAGCTTAGCCAACCAAGATTGTTTCTTACTTTTAAGGTACTTCTGCGCCATGCCAGCTACAGCCTTGGTCGGCCTTATCAGACTATGGATTACGAAACTACATTTATTACATCTTTTAAAACCACATTTAGGAGACCATGCTAGTTGCGATCCACTCGTTAAACTACGGAAACCTTCTCATCATGTAGACGTTGCAATGCCACCTTTTCCTCATATTGTCATTGGTTAACGGTTTATTTGCCGTTTTGATATATAGATCATGGTTTGAAAAAGTTTAAGGCCAATAGATTTTCAGAATATTTCTTTAAAAAAATTAGTATGGAATGCGTTTATTTTTCTGTTTCTAGGTTTCACTTCCAGGTGTCTGCCATTTTCCCCGTTATATGATAAAATGCAACAGCAATTATCTCTAATAATTTGTTAAGCGATTTTTTCATTTTTTAAGACTATGTAAAAAGTTAAGAAATGAAGTATGGCATTTCTTTCCTTTTAACCATAGACAATGTTTTAAAGATTCAATATATTGACATTCATACCAGTTATCACGCAATTAATTGGAATGTTTTTTAAAACCTATTAATCCACATCTTTTCAAGCCAAGTCGTAGAGGCTCAAAACTATAAGGCTTTCGTTTACTAAAAAAATTCTAGTGACGAATTCAGGCAAACCCAATAAAGTTTTTAAAAAAATGAAACTAAGCTATACAATAAATTCTAGGGGGCGTGTTATAAAAGAGAAAGAACACAAAACTCAATAAAAAGTCGTCTGTCTCACGATTAGCAACTTTTTAAGTAAAAGAAAGTGGCAACACGAATAGCGTGACACATAAATCTGTTTTAAGTGGAATATCTATCGGCTGTTTTATGAAAATACATTAATGTTTGTGTTACCTTTCTTATGCTCTGGCATCTTCGATGAAAATAGATAATGTATCATATGAAATAACTGTAATTTGCTGTTTGGATTTTTTTTGTGTGGAACTTGAAGAAACGGTTGTAAAGTATACACTTGTAGCAGTTTAGTATTAAAATATTTTGTTTTCCAAAGATGTATAATTACATCAACGACATTTTTGGTTTGGTAGTCGATTAGAAAAGTTCCAAAACTATGTAACTCGTAGATAAAAAAAAAACCGTTTGCAACTTCTTTCTTAGAGATATAAAAGTTCACATAAAGATATAAAAGTTTCTCGTAAGATTTGATATGTCATTTAAAAGTTCCTTATCAGTCACCAGTAAACCCATCAAAAAGAAAAATGTCCTCTGCCAAGCAATTTGTAAAGACGCCTTCTCAAATTTCCTAATTTTCTAAATACCATTTTAAATTTCCAGTCACGTTTTATTTCTAAATCTTCTTTTAGTGCCTCTAACACCGTACTATTTATTAAGTAGCACAGAAATAAAAATAGATTGAAGTTTGTGACGCGTGGTATAAATCAAACGTCGTACTCTTAACAACCACAGTATATAAAGGACCCAATTATCTATTCAAAATAATCTATTTCTTCCGAATAATCTATTTAAGTTAATGAGAACAATTTCAGTTAGCTTCTTGTACATTGACAAACAAAATGTACTCAATTTTAAAAATTAAGTTCAATTTGTTATGGGAACGTTTTAGGTTTGGCATATGGGTATATTTAAGGTTTTGAGTGGCAACCAGAAATGCTGAATGAAAAGAATTTTTATATTCTCGCTTGGTGAATCTATGTCACGTTTAGAACACCGATCGAAGATAGAGCACCGGGAATGATAGTGTTGGGCATGTCCAGCAATAGCTAGAAGGAATTTCGTCACCTGAAACAAGCCAATTGTCAAACTTTAAGCACCTCCCTAAATTACATTAACAAAAACTTCATCACTATAAGCAAGCTAGTAAAATCATCTATATAAGCAAGCTAGTTAGATGAATGTGTACATTGAGTACAATCGCAATGAAATTGTAATCTGACTTAAAAACTATGCTAACCTGGGCTTAGTCTGGAGCTGTGATTATAGAGATTTAGTACCGAAGATTAACGCATCTCCAAATTGTTTTTCGTGATCACATTAAGATGGAAGTCTTTTCTATAGTTTGTTCCTTCGGTTAGTAAAATTGTAACTAACATATGTCAAATAAATTTTGTATTTAATAGCTAAATTTTAAAAAATAAGGTCATCCATAGCAGTTCCGCCACCCTTTTTTCTTTCAATACTTGAGTAACTGGCGTAAAAAAAGCTTTCTTTGGAAATTTCCACTTATGAGATAAGTAGTAAAAGTAATTAGTAAAAATGACAATCGTAATTAAATATTTTTAATTTAGTTACTGATTTTTAAATATTTTATGTAATGGAATACAATCAAGCCACTTTAAAATGTTTAGGGCTTTTATTTGTTACTTAATTTACCGTAAATGTTTTCTTTATATACATTTTATGTACAAAGCTTATAGTTTCTGTAAGATTCCTCTATTTATTCGATTTCAAGAATTTTGATCAAGTACAAGCAGATGATCAGTGTGATAGTCAAGAAAATTACTGAGGTATTTGCCAACAGTATTCCTTTTTCCAACGCTGTATCTTGTGTATCTCTAGTGCAGCGTTGATTTAACCAACTCAACCAATTCTGTAGATAGAAATAATAAGATTAAGAAACAGTTAGCATTTTCTGTTATCAAATAAATATGAATTATAATATTATTTAAACACTCTTTACTTCAAAATTAATCACCACATACAGCTTTGTCAAACCAATGTTAAATTATTTTAAAATGATCAAGTAAAAAGGCCAACTGACCGTGTCTCTAACGATGTTTTCTTAAGCATTGATACTAACGAAGATCTTGTTAGTAATTATTAAGGAACTGGAATAAAAGAACATTTTCTTCTTTACTAGTTAGTTTAGATAAATATTAATATACTATTGACATGCTTAAAGATATTGTATGATTAGTGTGTGATAATATTAAGAGCATTTTCATCTTGTGCAGTTTTTAGCTAAGTGTCTTAACTTTTGTAACTTTTTATAACCCATTATTTTATAATATTTCTTTAAAACAGTCCAACTGTGAATAAATCTGAAACATTTTTTTTATTAAAAAATCGTAAATTTTCAATTAAATTAGAATGGAACGGTTTAAGCAGGTATTCCAAAACTTTATTTTCTCAGCGCCCTTGCCGAGTCAAAAATATCAACGTAGGTTGCCTCAATTTTCCCATTACTAAATTTTTAAAACTAAATCAATAACTTTCAATTGAGTAAGTTTTTTGTTACTATTACTTTGTGATGAGGGATCTCTTTATGGATATGAAGGTTTTCGAGACTACATACACTTAAGGAACATTTGTAGTATAAACCCATTCATGACGACTTCGTGAACACCATCATTTCCATATGTTGTTGTTGTCGTTTCCATGATATGGGTGCAAAAACTAGATGGATCCGAAGCTGTCGTAGACAGGTTTCGCTATTTCTTCTGCATCTTCGGAGAGAATTAAAACTTCTGGGTCTTCAAAGCCAATCCTGAAGAGCCTGGCTTGAATTGCTGGGCAGCCAAAGATATGCTGCGAGGACAGTTCGACACCAGGACAGTTTGGGCAGTGTGTGGAGTAGCTTCTTTGTCCTTCCGTTGCGATTTTCATTCCTTTTAAATGTTTTGTTCGTAGTCTGGCTATTATTGAAGATATTGTACGGTTACAATTTAGAGCAGGGATGGAATATTTAAAATTATTTTTGATAAGTCTACGGCTGGCAACTGCATTGGCGTCAACGAGAGTTATGAGGTTCGATGATTGGGGGCAAGCTCTTGATTCTTTGGCCTGCTCATCGGCTTTTTCATTTCCAAGGATGTTAACGTGAGCTGGTATCCACTGTAACGTGCAGGTTTTCTTGGCTGCGATGACTTTGTTGATGGATAGGATTATTTCATGGCTGATTTGGCACTTGCCCTTCTGAATGGCCTACAGGGCAGATCTTGAATCAGAAAGGATGGTAATACCGCTGGATCTGTGGATGCTTTTGGACAGGAAAGTATCCAACGCGCTCTTGATGGCAACGAGTTCGCATGTATAGTTGGAGGCAATTTTCCCTACAGGCATTTTGTGACACTCATTTTCATCGCCTGGACCCGTTAATAAAACTCCTGCACCTCCTCCATCAAGATTTGAATCGGAGGAGCCATCTGTGTGGGCTAATACTAAATTTTGGGCTTTGGTGGTGAGTTCATTGATGGTATGGTCGTCTTTTTCTTTAAATATCGAGACCGGTTCTTTTTTGGTGCAGGGTCGTAGGAGGTTTAGGTTTACGATTGTCTGCGGGTAAAGGTGCAAAGTATGTATAGGTTCTTTCGGAATTTCAAGTGACTTATGCTGGAGGTTGATATCTTTCCTGATTTCCAGGTCATGCTGTAGGGTTGAGGATCTTTTAAGCCTGGATTTTTTGCTCCATGCTTTGAAAGTTATATTGGAAATATGGTTTTAATTTCCATATAAAAACGTTAAATTGAAGTTTTTTTTAATTCATTTTTCGTGTAACTTAATTAATTCTATAAAAATTGTTCAGAACAATGGTCTTCATTTGTCTTATATTTGGTTTACTTAGAAAATCAGAAAACTCATTTTTACGTGGCAAATTTTCTTGGCAACCGTCGTTAATGAGTTAAGAACACTTACCAAAGAATATTAACAGCATTAAAGTGTTCCTTAAAATAAACGCATCAATTGCTCTCCTAGTTAGTTCTTGGTGGTCTCAATTATTTTCGTTTTTTCCAAACTTTTTGTGTCGTTGTTTGGATACCGGAGTTTTAATCACACTAATGATGTCGCAAAGCATGAGTCTGTGGTCTGATCTTTATAATAATAGTTTTGTTTTAAAGACTATGTGGGACTTAAAAAAATTGTAGAGACTCCATCCAGTTTTTAAACTCTTCTATTTTAAAATTTTATAAAGTATTCAGTAGTAATCAATGATCTTTCTATATCAACACAATATCGTTATGTCACAATGATATCGGAAACATATCGAAGGCTGTTATTGGATACTCTGCAGATATAGATGTATTTCCGAATCGTAAGAATGGCTCAAAAAACCATCGCTGAAAATTGTTCTTTCTAAGTAAACCAAGAATAGTCAGTTCACATAGTTTTGATTCTCTATTAGTTTACCTTCCTTGACTTAGCATGCTTATTGAAATAATTATATATTTTCCCTCGAGCATTTTATTTTACATAAAATTACGACTCGTATATGGTAAATTGTATTACAATTACAAATAGAAACTTGCTTCAATTACCATTTTAATTATTTTCAAACTATTCACTGCAAGGGTTTTTACTGTAGTTTCCATTTGCAAGTAGTTGTAAGTATTCAATGTGTTCATGCATCAACTTTGGTTATTTGATATATAACAAAAGATGTAACAAAATAATGTATGTTTCAGTTTAAAAGGCGTTAGCCAGTTTATAAAGAATTCCGTTACAATTATCAAAACTATTAACTTCACTTTGAACAAGCATTTGCGGTCAATTGATTTATATTCCCTTTCTAATTGAAGAACAATAGGTAGGCGAAGAAACATGTGTATATATGGGTCAAGGATCTCAATTGTTTTTCTACTTGAAAAATTAGATACTTCGTCGGAGATCTCATCGTATTTCTGGTCATGATATAATCTCCAAATTTTCTTTTATGGTTTGGCATATATTACAGTGGTTATGAGTCTGGGAAAAGGGGGTGGGAAACGTATGATCGGAAACATGACCTCTCATATTTTAATGAAACAAGGAATGTTTACCCGTTTATAAAATCAAAAAATATATCGAATTTTTTAAAAGCTACTTACGACTGTAAAGGTCGAAAAAAAGTGATTTTTTTTGTTTAAAATTGAATATTAAAAAAAAGTCGTGTAAAATTGAATGTATTGCAATATTTTTTTTAAAAATTGGAACCAAACGGTTTCCACCATTATTATTTAGGTTACGCAAACTTCACATTGTAAACAAAATTTAGAAACGTTTCTGAATATAAAGGGTAGCTATACGGTGCATGTAATTTTCTAAAAGTTGGAATGTTTGAAAGGTGAAAAGTTTTAGAATATTTCGGAAATATTTTTCTGTATTCAAATTTTTTAAGCATTTAAAAAGTTATTCTAAAAAAAGAGAACTCGCTACATATCGGATTCGAAAATTAATTATGAAAATGTAAAGCATAAATGTTAGCGTATTTTAATTAGATGCAATTACTAGCACAATGATTCCATGGATGAAAAAGATATGTTTGTATACAGAGGCCCTTTATTATTTATATCAGTCAGAATTTCATTTTCAAAACTTAGAAGAATAGTTTAACATCTAAAGTAATGCCGGGTTCAAATGTTTGGCCGATTTCATAAATTAATATTAGTATAAGTGATATAACATGCGATTCCAATAAAAAGAGCCATAACGGGGAACGGAAAATCTATGAAATTATTACTAATTTACAGGTTATTAAACTCCATTTAACTTAGTATTTCAGTGTAACCAACAGTATTACCTTTCCGTATTAGAATTTCTTTAACAAACACAATCCCAATCCTTTTGAATTCATTTTCAATTTGCTTTTCTTTCGTGAACAATGAATATCGAAACCATACCCTCCCAACGTCAAAGGTGATCCCAATCATTTTTTAACGCAACGATAATCAGAAGCGTAATGCCTCGTTTGAAAGGTGAGAAGAACACATGCATCTTATGTGCTCTTTTCTTAAAATAGTTTCTTCCCGTTTTTCGTATTTTCGGCAATCTTGCTTATTTACTCTTTTTTTTTCAAAATTCATATAAGGGGGCGTGGAGTGGTTCAGCTTATGCAATTACTATTTAAAACATCAAAATTAATAAATTTTTAAGTTCAGTAGTAGTAAATTTCATAATTTTTTTTTTCTGTATTAACCCTCTGAGGGATACAGACGTATACGTATAAAACCGTCACCTGACTGCCATGTTTTCCAGCAACACACATAATTTTTTTTATTTTATAATTTTAATAACTTTTGATATTTAAAGTATGGATGAGTCATTTGTTATCTGCTACAGAAATATAATTTTGAAAAAAAATTAAAGAATTAAAATTTTAATCTCATGTAGTGAAAACAAGTGTACACTTCAGCCAATTTGCTTTTCCCGCAGAGGGTTATGCATTCATTTTATAAATCCTTTGTATCCATGAGCATAATATTCGCGATTTCTGATATTTTTCTTTACAAAATCATTTTTACTTGGATTTTGAATATCCTTTTTTTATTAGTATTGAAAATAATATAAAGTATATATTGCGTTTATAAATTAAAATTAAATTATAGAAAGTCTTCGACTTTTTTTTTACAGTAGGTGAAAATGGACACATTTTTATTTCTTTAGGATCACATATGAAACGGAACCAGTTTCTCGAGCGCGTTGCATAAATATCTTATTATTATTTTGTATATTTTTTTTTGCTTCTGAACTTTCTTCTACCTTCATGTATCTGGAACTTCTTTATCCCTTTCTAGGGGAGTTTGTTCGGCATCCTTTTTTCCCTTTTTGAACTTCCGAAGGCCGTTTTCCTAATTTGGTGATGTTCACGTTCGACATGTTTTTTTCTAGTTACGCTGACGATAATTTGTCTGGAGACTTACCTTTCAACAGGTGCCGCAGAATAAGAAAAGAAACCAAGAGTTGTGCTGAAACTCACCATGAGGTGTATACCTATTTAATCGGCATGACTTGTGGAAAATGAGAACGATTCTTTACTATTACTGGGATTTAATTTTTATTGGTGATTAATTATTAACATTTCATTGAAATTTAATTACATTTTCATTGAAAATTTAATTTAAATTTCTTTTTTACAATTTTCATTGAAAATGTTAGAATCGTTTGGAAAACTTGCTTTCTATATTCAAATTAATTTTTAGGATAAATTGCCTTAATCGGATAGTGCATTAAAAAAAGTCTGGAGTCATAAAACTTAATTATTAAGTAACATTTTGAACTTACAATTACTTAAATCATTACACTCCGTTCAGCCGGAACTTTTCTAAAAAAGTAACACTAGGAAACGTTTCTAAGATATTAAGACTAGTTTGATAATGAAATATCTCATTCTCAATCGATACCCTCCCAGCTTTATTTTAAATTAGAACCTTATTTAACATTAAAAAAAAACGAGTACAAATAAAATTAACTTTAATTATATTTTATTAATACAGATCTTAGTTTCTGCACAAATACTGTGCTCATATTTTTGTCGAATTAATGTATTCGTTCATTACCATTCACCACACATTACCATTACCAGTCATTAAATTTTGACAAACCTTTATTTTATTGGTCCATAGTAACATACATAGAAACTTAAAACGAAATCGTAGAAAATTAGTTCAATTTAAGAAGTTTGCGTAACTAAGCAAATTCGAAACCGTTTACGTGTTTTACAAACAAATAATGAAAATTAGAAAATTTTACCTTAAATAAGGCTATTTCTTTTCGCAACAATTACAAAAACAAGCAAATATACCGATATCATATTCATCAATTTAGTTATCTTAGTATGATCAGGTCAACTGTGTTTCATCATTTATTACATCAATATTTGCACTTTTAATTAAACTTTTTATGTCTTTTAAGTTTTTATTAATTAGTATTTGCTGGAATAAGCAAGATTGGAGGAAGCAGGTTGAGCAATCTAGAATAAATTGACAAGATTATTTATGTAAGATTATTAAAAAAAATATATAATAAATTTAGGCCACTTGCTCAAGGTGATTATTTGTTACAGAATATTTATCATTAATTTTGTAGAATATTTAAATAACCTCAAAGAATTATTTATCTGCCCAAT
Source organism: Oedothorax gibbosus (assembly GCA_019343175.1). Lineage (NCBI taxonomy): Eukaryota > Metazoa > Arthropoda > Arachnida > Araneae > Linyphiidae > Oedothorax > Oedothorax gibbosus. The sequence goes on from CM033279.1 coordinate 19,106,401, forward strand.
TTCAATAGATATAGTAATATTGAATTTAAAAACGATTTTAATAATCCCAAAAATTTCTAATTAGGATTTTAACTAAGAAAATATAATTAAAACCTAACGGGACAAATCTTTAGGTAATAAGTTGAACTATTTTAGCTGCGCATCGCTACAGTTCGATGTTTACAATTACTTACTACCAAATCAAAGAAAATGAATTAGTTTTGGATTTTGGTTATATTTTCAGAAATTTCTAACAGTTTTTGTTTGAAAAATTCTGAAGTCCTATATTTTGTAAAAGGGATGAAAGTTTGTTTAAAATATCCTTTTACTGTTCAAAAATGCTCAATTATGAGCATTTTTGATGATATTATGATTTGCGTGCCTATTTTCATAAACATTTTGTATGTTCATTATCCATCTGAGGGATAAGCAAATTGGCTGTTAAATTTTTAAAAAAAATGTATGTTGTATTAGACGGTTGTAAATGGCTAATCCATTCTTTAAATTTTAAAATTTAATAAAATTATTAAATTTATAAATTTTTAAAAATTATGTGTTGCTGGAAAACCTGACAGCCAGGAGACTGGTTTATACGTCTGTATCCCTCAGAGGGTTATTTAGAGTTATTTAAAATAACTTTTTCACTAATTGTGTAATTTCAAGTTATTGAATTATACTTAAGTATTGTAATATAGTATTTTTCTTTCAGAAACAGGAAAATTCTACTCATAGTTTCCGAACGAAAACTTTCCGAAAAAATCAACAGTGTGATATCTGCAAATTGCCTATTGAGTACCAGGGAATCTCTTGTAAAAGTAAGTCCTATTCTTTATTAAATACTACATTTCAAAACGCCATTAACATTTTTCGTAAAAAAATGTCTGCTGTTAACCAGGAAGTTTTTTTATGTATTTTTCCCCTTACGATTCTAACAATATCTTTACCCCAATAAAATGTATGAATTAACAATCAGGTTCATTGCATTTGGTTAAAATACTCATTACAATTATTGTTTAATTGAAATTTTTGTGAAAACATATGTTTTTCTATAGATAATGTTAGCTTCCATTATCTTTTTGTTTAAATAACAACTTACCTGAACTTAATTTAAATTTGTTTCATTTTAAGGTGTGAATAAATGTATGTATCGTAAATGTATGATGAAATGTATGCATCAATGTCATGATAATTGTTATTTTGTCCCTAAGCTAAACAGTAACTCAAAATCTTGTTTAAAATGTCCCGAAATAATTTGACAGATATTATCTATCTTGTGATCATCAAGATTTACAAATCTATTTAATTATATTTACCTCACCTAAAACATTCCCTGAAATGCATCATGTTCTTTTTGTAATTGACTGCTCGCATGGTGTGCTTTGAATCATCAATGTAAAAATTATCGTAATTGTTTATCGCGCAGACAACCTTGAGACATTTATGAATAACCAAAATGTTTGGCCGTATGATAGGGAATATTAAAAAAAAAACTCTACTGTTTATACTATGAGTGTTATATAAGTTGGGAAACTCCTATTAACAGCACCGCTACTTTTTGATTATTGTAATCATTTAAATGGGCGTAAATTAGCATGCGCAAAACATCTAACTCATTCAAATATCCAACAGATACATAATTTATTTAAATTATAATGTAATATCGAACTATAAAATTGCAAGAAACAAAATGCGATCTATAAATTTTAATTCAAAGTAAACTATGCAATTTATGAGTGTCGATAGCTACTTGTTTGATTGTGTTTAAATGCTAAATGTTCTCTAATATTCAAGTAACTCGGAAAATGTCTGCCCTCTTTTACTTTGTTGGTTGTGTGGAATTATGTCAGATGGAAGCACAAAATAATTAAAGAGAATGCTATTAGATTAGTCGAATTTATCTAATTTTTTTTATACCATCTGTCTTACATTCATTTTACAGGTTAAGTGTGTGTATGTTTATAAGGCTTTATGCGCTTGCTTTCAATTCTTTCAAAATGAACAAAGAATATCAGCAAAGGAACCCTGAGGGAAATGTGGATATTGTTTATAAAAAATGTTTTTCTGAGAGAACTAATTTTGATTTGTTAACTAATTTTTTTGACAATATTTTACTTGTCCTAATAAAGCGATTAGTTTCTGTGACGTCATGGAATCTGTAAGTCACAGCAAATCGAAGGAATAAAGCTAAATTTTCAATCGAAATAAGACTGACTGTTTCTCTGACTGAGGTGGATAATCGATCGACTGATAAGGTTTCCTGTTCGTATCACAGCCATGCTATAAACGTATCTATGCTGGAAAAATATAGCTCTAAAATCACGGAACCCGAGTACACTGGGGTAGATGCTTTAGTTAAATCTGTAGAGTCGGAAATCCGAACCGACTAAGCTTTTATTGAACCAACAAAAATAATTTCATCAAAATAATTTGTTACTTACAATTTTTTTGGTGTTACATTGATCATAAAAAATTTTGTTGAATCAACAAATTTGTGAATGAACACATTTCTTTTGTTCTTTCACAAAAAAAATATGAAGGATATATTTCATGGGTGGCCTACAATATCAGTTCCCAGTTACTTAAAAATAGCAATTCTTGAATCCGCAAACCCAACATCATTCATCATAACCTACGACATTGTTTGACAATGCACCAGTAACGGCCCTCTTCTTTCGAGAGTCAGTATCACTGTCGAGTAAATGAATTCAAGCTTCCTCTATCTCCATTGATAGGAGATAGGAAAACACCATTAATCAATTAAGATATCCCGTATGATTATTATTACCACTCATCACTTGATTTCGGAACTTTGCTGGACTAGGTTGGTAATATTGTAAGTGATTTTAGGCAAAGTAACTGATATACTGAATGAACTTGACTGTAATTCACTGATTTGGGGTAATAAAGTTTTGAAAATGAGATTATTATGAAAGTTGTGAATTGAAGAATATATGAATAGCTCTTAGCTGCAGTTTCTTCGGCATACAAGTACCAAAATTTTGTTTATTTAAAAGGGACTGTTTAATAGCATACAAAAACATTTATTTCAAACACTTTGTGTAATTAAAAAATGTAATAAGAAATTACATTAAAAACATAATTAAATTTGAGCTTAATTTTATGTTGTTACTTATGGAGTATTTTAAGCAATAGTTGGGTCCGAAAAGTTTAAAAGTTATCAAGTTTGAAAAGTTTTCTTGCAATGTTTTCCCACTGTTCATTGGATATCTAGCACTGATAATGGACGTGTTAAAAAAATATGTAATATATGCTTTTTAATGTTTTTAAAAACTTTTAATTGTGTTTTTAATGTTGTTCCACACTTAGTTAACCCTTTATGCACCGAATTAAGATTTAATTTGAATTATCCCCATTTTCCCACAATAGAATGAAAAGTAAAACAGCGCCCTTATAAGTGGGTCTTATAAGTACCGTCAGTAGGTAAAGCGTTAAATCTAGTGTTTGCAATAGTATAATTTTTTTAACAAAAAAAAATGTTACCATTTTCTCAAACCACCCATACACTTCAGCATCTTCTGGCTACCACTTCTTACGTCTTTTCCGGTCGCAACACTGGAGATAAATCTTTCGATACCGGGTCAGTTTTATCAGTTCCTTTAATTACATATTCGAAGTTTCTATTTCTGCCTTTTTAATTGTTTATTGTGCATAGGATCGTATTAATCTTGACAGATTATAGCAGTGTAATCACAAGACCACCCCTCTAAATATAAACAGCTTCTCTGCCAAAAACTTCAGTGCTCGTAATAAATTAACGTGAAAAATAACTCGCTAAAATAGATGTATGTTCTGCAAATTTATAGGTACGAGATTTACGCTTACATATAAATTACACACAATTTTATAGCATAAAAAAATTAGAACTATTGTACGAATGAGCAATTAACTATTATTACTCATGAGTTCTTTCTAAAATCTTTTTTTTTTGGCGCACAATTTTGTATGAGATATATTTTAGTTTTTCAATTGACCAAGAAGTTTTATTTATTTTAAAATCAAAAATAAAGATTTTATGAACAATAATAACCGCAAGAACGGATTGTTATCTTTAAATGTTTATATTTCTAAAAATATATTATATAAATGTTTATATTTGCAAAGTTTTAGCTTTTTGCTAAGATAAATATTTATTAAAAAGGACTAAACTTTTATGGATTTTATTGCCAAAGTTCTCAAAAACATTTTTATATTAGGATCCATTCTGCATAGTATAAAATTACATTAAAGATTATATTTTTTCGCGAAAGTGGGAGCTTCTTAACGTGTTACAAGCTGTCAATAGATTTTGCATATTTTGTAGTAGTTTAGAAGAAGTGAGAAAATTTAAGATTGCAAAGTGTGTCGATAACTTTTTCCAACCCTTGTAATTCTTAAAATGATTTTTTGCTTCAATTTAACGAATCACATGTCGGTGAGATTGATGATTTGTCGGACGAACGTACATTTCGTCCTTTGAAAGTGGGTGTCAGACGGACAAACAAAGCGATTGTAATACCTTCCACTTCTTAAACCTAGGGTGGAAAATAAAATCTATAACGTTTATAAAATATTAAATTCCAAGCGGTTGAAGGCTTGATTTGTTTTTGAAATGTTAAACTTTTAATTCAAAATAAAAATATACTTTGCAATAAAATTATTCAAATGTTTGATTATCTAACTTTATCATTTTTCTCGTAAATCCTTTAAGGTTAAGCACTTTAAAGCTGATTACATTCAGTACATAAAATAGTTTTTGTATAATGTCAAATTACATTCTAATTATCTAAAAACAAATATTGATAAACAGTTGTGTTTTTCAAAATATGAAACTTTTTCATATTGTAACAAATTTGTACCTTCTGCCAAATGATACCCAGAGCGTGAACTTATAAACCAAACACAAAGTTTATATTTAGCACCTCTATATCGCTCATCTCGCATTAAAATTAGAAATCCCTAAAAAGATGAACTTGATGCATCTTCAAAATATAAACAGATAAAGAAGGGTCTTGTAACTGTGTGTGCTACAATTTTTATCTTTTTAGTCTTTAGATAAAACAAGATTTATAATACACGTGAAATCTTTAAAATATCACGTGGAGATACGGAAAAAAAAGCAACTCTTTTACTTGTTAATGTTTTTTGCTCTTTTTGCTGGTTTGGAGTTAAGATATGTTTGGTTCAATGGGTCAAAATAACCCATTCGTGGAAGAGCATAAGGGTTTTCAGTGTTCTTTTTTTTTAAAGGGTTTTCTTAAGGGAAAAAAACATAATTGAGTATTTGCTTGCTATTTTTTTCATAATGTGATGTGTGTTTTGTTCAACAACACATACATTTCCAATATGTCAGTGCGCGGTTGGTTCTTTGGATTATCATGGTTGTATCTCACATTTGCATTAAATTGGTTTTATGCTTACGGGTCGACACTATTAAAAAACTAATCTTAAAAGTATCCATATGGTTTGCTTTTACACGGGATTTGCATAAGGGTTGTAAATTCGGACCAATATTAATCTTTGAAAAGTTATCTATAAAAGATATGGCACAGTTTTACTTGCTGATTTGCAAGTCTTTATAATCGCACTTTTTGAAATTGGTTCGAATATATATATATATTTTTTTATTTTCAATAAACAATTTAACAAAAAATATTCGAACCAATTTCAAAAAGTGGGATTCTAGAGACTTGTAAGTCAGCTACATTTGTCATATATAAAACGCGTTTATAAAAATATTCAATACTGCAGGAGAAATGTGGCTAGGAAAATAATTTTTCCCATTGGATTAACAAAGAGCACCTAGGTTTGGGGACCCGTGGACATTCGGTCTCATTCGCCCTTAAATCAGAACCTTCTTATTTGTTTGTGTCAAGGCTCATCCGACATCTCTTTATTCTTTATCTACGAATATGGTTTAAAAGTGTACAATTTGTGAGTCGTATATCACTAAGTGTGAACCGGACGCGATTTTTTTCTTAAACTTTCAATGCAAACTCATGGTTGGCAAAATAACTTGCCGCGCAAAAATGAGCTTTATTCTTAAGTATATCTAAGTTAATAAAATATAAGACAAATGAAGACCTGTATCCTATCCAATTTGTATTTAAAACGAATTTAAAAAATTTAAAGTTAACGTTTTTATGCGGAAATGAAGGCGTTAATGGGTTAATTTGATACCGAATGATTACGAACATTCGTGTCAGCAACGAGTTTCAAAATACTGTAGTACCGAGGGTCACTCGGTCATCAATGGCTACAACAAATAATTCAATTGACAGATGCAACTTTACCAAACTTTTCAACATGTCGGTGGAAAAAAGTAACAAGATGGTGATGAATGCTGACCACCAACAAATGCGAAGACTTGAGGTCTCTTTTCTAAGCAAACAACTTGAAAAATGTTTTTCTGTGCCTTACATCCCTTGGCTTATTAAAATTTATATCCAATACACTCTGTACATCATTGGGTGTGGTCCTCGTTGGAATTTTCTTGTGGTCCTGTTTTTATAGTGACATCGATTAATCAAGTCTTACTATAAATGTGGGACGTGGGTATTAGATTGCTTAGAATGCTTTTATGGTTAATGAAATGCAGCTGTGTACTTAAGAAGATGGTTTTAAAATGCGATTTAGTACATAATAATTAATTGCACTGCATTGCTGACGTTTTTGATGTACGAAGTTTTTATACATTTAATAGTTTCCAAGTCATGAATAAGTTGCGTATTATTAGATGACTGCGTTCTTATTAATCTTAAAACTTAATGACATTCAAATTTCGTATATAATCAGTTTCTAAATGGGCCACTAAAGAAGTTTTATTTTCAAAGTTTTTTCGGACATTTTATATATTTTTTCATAGTAATGAACTATGAAAATCATTTTTGATTTTTATAGTTCTCAGATACGTCATTTCAATAGCACTGACCAAAACCTTTAACTTTCTAAACACGGTAAGCGATAAATTCCTTTTTTACCAAAAGATATAATATAAATTCACCTGCAAAAACACTACTTTTAAGTTATTCCTTAAAAATTTCTTTGACAAAAAGAGTATTTACGGTGCCTTAGTATCTCACTATAGTTTTCTTTCTACCTTATTAGAGTTCTTAAATATGATAATATATCGGAATAAAACCTCTTTTACAAAAAACACCAATGTCTTGTAGTTTTCAAGGGAAAGATTAACGAGTTCATTTTTTAATAAGCTTTCATATCCAATGCTTTCTTTCTTGGCATAATTATAGACGGTATTCATAACCTCCCTCCGCGTTCCAATGCTAGTTTCGATGGTAATTGATGTGACATGGGCTAGTTATGAATTATTGAAAGATGTCGGTGTGTGAACGAATACGTGATGAGAATGTACCTTTAACACGCCGCACAGAAGGACGATTTGAGAATACAAGGATTATTTAGTTATTACTTTCTGGCTGGTGGCATACATGAACACATTAAAATTATAATTTTCATGATGCAATACTGTTAATTTATTTTGGAACTCGAATGATGCAAAGTATTCACACCTTTTTATCAAGTTAATAATTATTAGAACAAATTATCTAGTTTTAGCCAGATTGCAACGATAAAAACTAGGGGTGTGTAGCAATACCCGTCTTTCAATTATCATTCAATAAAACAATACATTTAAGGTAATTATATACCTTATACGGTAATCTAAAGAACTTTAAATTCTAAAAAGTTTGAGGGCAGCTACCATTTGCTAATGTGCAATCGTCTCAAACCTTATGACAGGTACTAGGAACTTGAGTACCAAATTTGAAGGCCGTAGCTCTTTTATATTGAAGTGTAGAGTGGTTTCAGACAGACGGACAATGTTAAGAAATACACACTTTTTAGAATTGTCACCCTCCAAAACTTGAAGAAAACACAATCTCCATTTCTTATTTTCGACCCCATCGCAATACTTCCATTATACCTTGTATTTCATATTAGGTAATTAAAATAAAATTAAGAAATTATTATTCAATGTAACTATTAAGTGAACTATTTTTCTGTTGCTCTATTTAAGAAAAACATTTTTTGGCAAAATAAATTTGATTAATAGTTAAATTTTTTTAGGTTGTAAAGTTTCCTGCCACAAGGAATGCGAAATGAAGGTAAGATTTTTAAAAATTATATATTTTTTCAAATGAGAGATGAAAAATCGAGTTGATATTTTTCATTCTAGCTACTTCCTATTCACATGTTGCCGCAATATTTAAATTAAGTATTTATTTGGATCGTAATTATTAGGTTTAAGGGGAACAAGAAAACTTGTTGAATGAAAAATGATCAAAATCATGTCCTTGAATTGACACGGAGCATGTTACAAAGATTTTTCTTCGTTGATGAGTAATAATTAAGTTTCGATTTAAGTAGAAAATAGAAACTATCAATGTTATATGCAAGATGATAAAATATAATTATTCCTTTAGGCAAAGAATTTTTTCGTTCAATTTAAATAAAATTTTCAGCGACATTGCCATGTGGTTGTTAAATATGAACAATAATTTATTTAGTATTTGAAAGTAAACAACTTTATATAGGTTTTTCATCCAATTTACCTGCGATAATTCATATTTTCAAGGTAACTTTCCTAAAAACATTCTCTATACCAGGCTGTATATAAAAAAATAAATTTACTAACCACTATATTTGATAACTTTTATAAATAAATATTGATGCACAGGCGATAATTCTTATTTCTCAGAAGACAATGGTTTTTTTTTAGTTTCGTCACTACTTCCCATTCTACAGTCCCTGGACAAATTATGAGACGCACTGCAAGATTTCATGCATCAATCAATGATGAACAAAATACCTTTAGAAGGACATTTGTGTTCCTAAACTTAAGCTATTGAATATAAAATACTATCTGCTATACTTAATACATATATCGACATCTTTTTTAATGATATGGCATTCTTTGGTATGTTTTCATTCATTACTAAAAAAATACAGTGCGTCTAATAATTTGTCCAGGGACTGTATGATTAAGATTAATTTATATTATTTATGATAAGATTATATATGTGTGGAATCATCATCCTCAAATGCAGGAGACAGTACAGTCTTGCATTGATAGCATGCCAGGCAGAATTAAAGCTTTGATAGCGGCTCAACTAAATATTGACTTTTACTAACATTAATTTCACTTTTATTTAAAACTTAATAAACTTATGCTTTTCTAAATTAATGATGTTTTATTTATGTCAAATAAATCGGTAATTGGTTGGATAATATAAAAATAAAAAAAACAAATCAATTTAAAATAATAAAACGGTACAATAATACCCGGTAATTAATATTTTACATGAAATCTTGCAGTGCGTCAAATAATTTGTCCAGGGACTGTATTCTAGTATTACTAGAAAATAAAGAAATAATAAGTTAAAAATTATAAAAGTTGAACGATTTGTACTTTTCCTGACTTGATGTTAGTAAACTTTTCCCATTTTGATGTTGGTAAAAATAGTGTTTAGCTTCCAATTTACGTCAAAAACATCTGTACACCTTTTACCCACATCCCACCCGTGTTTCACTCTTTATCAGCTTGTTATCGTTACGAAACCGAAAAGCGCTGAAAAGACGGTTTGTATTTGACCACTCAACAGTTTGGTTTAATTTTTCAATTCATTAAATTAACTAAAATGAAATGATACGATTGGATATTCGCGAGAACTACACTGAAAAAAAAATGTAGTTTTTGCAGCAAAATATTGCGAGCTGGTGTGCCAGAAAAATAGCGTAATTACCGTTAATACCGTAAAACATATTTACAGATATAACCTGTTAATTTCAGACGAATAATTTGTAATTTTAACGTAAAAGCTGTTAAAAAAAACACGAAATTTTATCTCCCTACAGTCACTCCAGTGACAGTGGGGATGCAGACCACGGATTATTTTTACATAATAAAACTGTTAAAGGAAAACAGTATTTTTCCGTAAATGCATGTTAAAATATATGTTTTTTTCTGTAAAAAATTAAGATTTCTTACAGTGTAGCAGCTTACGCAAACGGAAGAATGTAGCGTACGGCATGTGTTTACCATGTTACTATACTTTAGATACAAATCCGAAAGAAAGTTTATTCAGTAAAAGGTTTTGTTTTATTTCAACTATTTTTATCACCCTTTTTCCTGTGGTGCCATATTTTCGGAAACATTGATTTGGTTTATCAAGATTTATAAAAAGTTAAAATGTCGCATATAAAAATTCCTTTCTTTAATGCATATTATTACATAACATTCTGGAAGCAATTAAATCTATTTTTAATAAATATTTTTAAAAAAAACTCTGTAGTTTGGTTGGGAGGTTCTTAATTAAAACAAAAGGAAAAATCGGCAGTATTTATGACAATGTTTTACGATGTCAAAAGATGTTAGGAAATTTCCTTTAAATTTATTTACTAATTTTACTTCCATAGTCACATTTTACGCCTTAAAAATACTGAAGTTTTGTCATGGATGTAAAACCATTGCTGAAATGGCGTGTCTTAGAAGAAATTTTATCTTTATTCAAATCTTCATCAATTTTTAACCAATCTTCCATCATCAATTCAAAAACGTCTTTAAGAAGAAATGAAATCAGTCGTTATTATTAAGACGTCACAATATGCCCGGACGGTACTCATAAGTTCCAAAGACCGTTGTTTTACTTTTCATTGTTCGTTTCCTAGTTAAACTCAGTTTCCTTGCACAGAAGCCACGACCATGAGCGGAGCTATAAAACGTTAATAATGTTCTCTTCATCTGATTGCTCCGCGCGTTTTATAGCTCCGCCCATGGTCGTGGCTTCGGTGCAAGGAAACTATGAGTTTAACTATAGGGAAAATGGATGGTAGTGGGTATTTTATTAATGCAGTATTCAGTTTCAAGACATTAAAGACTAAAAGGGTAATATATTATTCATTTCACAGATATCTTTAATGAGTGACAAAGGCAAATTATATAAATTAAATCTTAATTCAGTGCATAACTGGTTAAACAGGACGTCTTGGTGCAATTTAACCCTCTGAGGGATACAGGCGTATATATACCCGTCACCTTACTGTCAGATTTTCCAGCAATGCACATAATTTTTAAAAAATTGTAAATTTAATAATTTCATTTAATTTCAAAATTTAAAGCACAGAGGAGCCATTTATAACCATCTACTATAGAAATATAATTGTAAAAATATAAGAAATTAAGTTTTCAGTTAAAATTTTTAATTTACATCTCATTAAGCAAAAACAAAGTTACACTTCAGCCAATTTGCTTATAAGGGTTAAGCATCCCATCATAATTCTTTACAATAAAATATCATTGAAAATTGATTACTGACAAGATGTGCTACATGGCTAAAAATAACGTCCCAGTTATTAAATATAATAATTATTTATGTTGAGGGTGTCTGTAATTGTTCATTAACACATGATGTATAAAGTTACAATTCTCCAAAATTCACTGCTTTCTTTGAACACAATCGAAAAACAAGCACATTTACCTAAACCCTTTGTTCACAGTCATTCTTTGAAGTTGCCTCACCTGCGAAACCTCGCAATATTTACTTTTACCGTCTTTTACAAATTCTGTGCAGTATCGGAATGAAGTTTCTCAATCACCGCCTTCAATAAATGGAATGGTTTTTTTATGCCACAGAAGTAAAACCAGGTGACATCTTATGCTTCCACAAATAGACCTGACCCAGATAACAGGTTATGTTTGTTGCTTTTTCTTTGAATGGATACAGAGTTAGTGCTAAAATATATCGTATTCATAAGTACTGGAGTTTGTCGAAAAGCTCAACAAATATTTCTTAAGATCTCAAGAAAACAGTATATTATGTAAATATGGGTTTCTTGTGTTTTGTAAGATTTAGTAATAGCTATCTAGAATCCAGTCCTTTTGTAAGCATGTTGCTAGGAAAATACGCGGAAAAGAATAAAATGTAGCATACATTGAAGCAGTTGCTACATTGTAGCTTAGAAATATGATATGATATCTTATAAATATTTTACGTTTTTAAAAATTTCTGATAACAGATTAGCTATGAACTTTATATAACTATAAACAATAGCTATCGTTATAACGCATATTGTTAAGATCAAATACTACAAACTGTTATTTCTGTAACAAAACGATTCGATGACGTCTTTGTACCTATGGTCTGCTACTAAAATATGTTTTAAACACTGCATTTTCTGCTGAGGTTTAGAGCGTAGAGTGTAAATCAAGGCACACAGAAATGAAATAAGTCAAATATATCCAGCACGTTTTTCAAATAACTAGTGCTCGTGACATTTACAGAATTTAAGTACCGCCTAATGTTTGTCTTCAAACACGTTCGTTTAGGTTTGAGAATGCTCATTGCGAAGCTAACAAAAAAATGTAAGAGTAAACTTGGAACTGTGTAGAACTGTTTGCATAGCCCCAGCTATGAATTTCGAAAGACATGCTTTTTTACAATGTATTTGATTGTGATGCATAATGATTACAATGCATATGACGCATTGCAAGTGTAACTTTATTAACCACAAATTTTTTTGCGCTTTTCAAACAAATGTGAAATAAATGTTCAAATAACGTAACAATAAAAATTTTAATTTATTAAACTTAAATTCAATACATATATTATTTTATGAGCAATAGCACTAAATGATTACCTTATCATTTATTTAAACGTCCTCAATGTTACATCTGCTCCATAAAATGTAGGAAAATCATTCGTTTACTATAGGTGAGAAAATATTTTCTTTGTTGTTTTTAACATTATTTATTACTACTATAAATAAACTGACAATATTTTCACTGAAAACACTATTAATTAAAATGTTTATTTTTTAAAAAAATAAGTAAAACATTCCTTTAAACAACTGTTCCACACATCTGTGTACCGTAGTAAAACATTTCTGGTATCCGAACTAACAACATTGACATTCTTACTAAAGATGCAGAAATAACCCTGACTTTTCAATCATGTCACCAGAAACCCATCAACGAAAACACTTTTACCAAATCGAAATGGAAACACCAAGAAATGGTTGCCTAGCAACCAAGTTCCGGACGCAGCGGCGTCTATCGGCCGCTCACCATCTCATCACTTGATCCGGGATGAGGATGCTATCTTTGTCTCTCCATATGTTGATTCACGAAATCTGTGGATAGAAAAAAAAAGTTTAAACTGTGGTTTTTACTGGAACTGGATTTGACTGTCGAGGGAAGGATGGATAGATTTTATTTGTGGTTTTGTCCTGCTCGGAAGTATGTTTTTTTTATTCAATTGTTTTTTTTTCATTTGTAAGGTTTCTTTGAAAACTTGTTTGTTATTGAACTTTATGTTATTTGAAATAATATGAAGGATTTAAATACAATATTTAAAATTGATTTGCGTTGAAAAGTTTTAGTGTTATTGAAAAAAAAACACATTGAGATTTGTTTTGTAAATGAGATAATAGTATAATGCCATTTTAAATATAAATTCATGAACTAAAATTGTTATGTTGATCCACTTATATTGCTGTTTAATGTTTCATATTGTCTTCATATATGTAAATTTAATTTTCGAAATTTCCAGGTATTTGTTCAAAGAATTTTAAATTTTAAGATTTTAAAAAAATATATACTTATTGACTAAAGTTTATTAAGAATAATTAGTCCCACAGACATTTTTTTTTTTTTTTTGAAATTATCTGTCGGTCAAAGTTATGCTTTGAATTTAATGATTTTTTTTAAACTAAGTATGAAAATAATAATAAAAGCGGAACGAATTTAAAAGGAAAATATATTCCAGCAGTTATTTTTCTTAAATACGTCTATTAAAAGTATGGCTATTTTAACACTTTAAAAAAAATATATAACCAGATAAATCTCCTTTTAAAATTATTTTGAATCGTTATTTCTAATGATTAAATTGTTAATTAAACTTTAAAGATATTGTTATTTAAAAACTAATGCATTATGTTTTTGGGTCACTCTTCTTAATAATTTACTTACAGGTAAGCTACTCAGCTTACCTGTTGCTTCAATGTATTTTGTTTATTTTAATGCATTTCCCTGAGAAACAATTAATGTAAACGTTTTTACGTGCTTATAGCAATGTCATTGAAAGTCTAAACTCGAATGTTCTTTAACTCGTTAATATACCGTTGTTTTAATTTTAATTATGTGAAAAAATTCGGTAAAAGGTACCTCACAATCACTCTTTAAAATATTTTATTAAAAAAACATGTGTATGTTGTTGAAAACAAAAGGCAATTATATAATTTCATTATTAGAAAGCCAAACACAGCATTTAGTTCTATATTAAACTTATTAATAAACCATTTTTCATTAAAAAATAAATGCCTATTCCTATTTGCTACATTTATTTGTATTTCGAATAATAAATATGTAATACTAGCAAATTTATACTCGTTCTTCGCACGGAATAAAAAAAATATCAAATAGATTCCAAATATGTGTACCATTTACCCTCTTATAGGATCATAAACTTATCATTGTTTCCGCTCGTTATAAATTATAAAATCCCATTTCATTGCCTTAAAATTCCAAAATGAAAAATGCGCTATAAAATGCACTCATAAATGTCATCACAATTACCTCATAAATACATAAAACCTTTTAGCTCATTTTGCGCGATTTGGGAAATAATTTGGCAAGAAAATAGATATAGCTACCCACACCCATTATACAGCTCTAACAAAATGACATTCGAACAACTGACCAGCTTATAAATTATTTATAAAAGAAATTGCCTATTTGGCAAATTTTAGTTAATAATTTGGCGAGTTTGGCAACGTATTTGGCGAAAAAATAAAGACATAAAACACTAATAGCTCTAGTGCGATGGCTTTTATTAACCATCATAGTTCACAGTAATAGCTTAACTATATACATGTATTGCTTAAATATGCATACATGCAGTCAACAGAAAAATCAATGAAAAAAATCATTAAAAAACCCCCAATAAAATCCGGGAATGAAGACTGGCGGAATTACGTCACTTGAAACATGTCAATTATTTTTCAAATAATGAATTTAGTTTCTGAAAGTAATGGCAAAAGAATAAAATAAACATTTTGAATTTTAAATGTTTTCGTTAAAAGTTTTATTTAATTTTTTCAGCCGATGGCATCAGGAAAGAGAAAAAAATGATTGGATTTGAGCGAAAGTGGTGTATTTTTTTCAGAAAATTCGAATTTTCTCTAAAAATGGAACAAATATGAAAAAACTAAGCCTCAGGTGCACACGTTAGTATTAAAGGGAATCTATCTTTAAAATTTCGAATTCCTGTGGGCAGTATAAGTAGGTCTTTTACGATCCGAAGACAGACACACAGACAGACAGACTCTTTCTTTTATTATTATAGATGGTCTCTCTCGCTTTTTAAATTAGTAGTAAAATATGCAGGTTAAAAAAAACCTTCGAATTCTGCGATTTTCAACGGATTTCAATTTTGGTTCGAAGAATTTTTTTTCGTATCGCACTGATTTGCCTGTAGAATTTGTAGTTTAGGCTATGAAAGTGGGGGACAGACTGACAGACATAACCTTAAAAACTTCTACTTTTTACGTTATAAACGTAGTATGGAAGCTAAAACCTGCCTAAATTATATTTTTACGTATAAAATTGAAATACAAAATAAAGCTTTCTAAATTTCATATTAAGTTTGATGCATTACATATGATAAATCATGCAAAACATTTTTCCGTATTTTTAGAATGCATTTTATTTTTTCTTTCGTGGGTGTAATTGGCTAACAAAGTTAAATAAAATCTATAATTAATAAACTTACTCTAAATTTGTACTAGATATTAAGATCTTTTAAGAAGCCAAAAATATATTTCATAACTTTTTAATGCAATTTCCTACCAACCCATAAATAATATAAATCTCTTAAATTTTTTATTTAGTAAGCTGGTATTGTTTTAAACAAAAGGGAGAATTCTAACTTTTTATTGTTTCATTGCAAAAGGAGATTCTGGGATGTAAAATAGCTTTGGCCGTTCCCATATAGATGGCAGCACCAAATATTCAGTTTAGTATGATTTTTGGTATTTTATGTGTGTGTTGTGCCTTTTAAAATTACTTATTTTAATGACTATCGACTAAAGAACAAAAACTACATGAAATTGATAAAAGTATTTAAAAAAATTTGATCAACTGTATAAATTCACAAATATTTTTATGCTGTATGATTATTTACTCTTACTGATTCTCCGCACTGCAATGTTTTTTTGATTCCAAATGGGGGTCTTAACTATAGGTTCTAGAAAATAAACTAGGATTTCCTAATTTCAATTTATGTATCTCTGACCAAAAGTCAGTTTTGGTTATGAAATTTACTTCATTATTTTTATATTCAGAGAAAATAATTAATTAAAATATACAATTATTTGGGGTGTTTTTTTAAGTGAGTGTTTTTATTTTTATATAGGAGATATTCAAAATTTTAACTTTTATCCACTTTTTTTACATTTTCTTGCTTCTTTCTATTTTAAAATGGAAAAAATACTCGATTATTTCTGTTAGATATCACCAACTCTTTTTTTTTTTCGCTACTGAATCCAAAATAAAGAATATCTACTTTAGTAGAAAAAGAAGCAATGTTCATTGTTATAACAAGACATCAGATCCATTCAACTAAATTCACAAAACCTCGTCACTATTAGCATTTTTATCCAAATAGATATTACAAAAAATATTAATTCTGATCTAACCCGACATGTGTGTTCTTTCGATATAGACCTGTCATGGCCACACACCGATCCAAAGTCGTGGAGATCCCAATCTGGAAACCCGATCCGCACTCTATCTATTCTAGCATAGGAATTACGATGGGCAAATATTTGAGAGAAATACACACAAAGAATGGGATTAGTGCTATTTTTTTAAAAGTCAGCCTTGAAAGTGAAAGAGTTAGGGATGGTAAAGACGGGAACAACACTGTAAAAAAAATATGTTAAAAAATATTTCTGTTAGTTTCCTGCAGAAAATTTCCGTTTTCTTAAACTATTGCAGTTTTATGTAAAATTATTTCTCAGTTTATCAAAAATCTATTTTTTATGTAAACAATCTGCAACCACTGAAACAGATTGCACCTTCTGAGAACAGATTTTTTTTTTCCGTTTTGTATACAAATGAAGAGCTTAGTGGAAGAACGTGCTAAGTGACATTTTTGAAAAAATTGAGATTTTTATATAAATGGACATATTAATAGCTTCTTTACCGATAACAAGTTTCCCTTTTTCATAAACTTTAAGTTTTAGTATATTTTTTACTGTTTACAAATGCCGTTTTCAACAGATCTGAGTACAAACTAAAAACTTTGAAGCTCATTTTCTCATTTTCACCTTTTTGTCACTTAGCACGTTCTTCCACTAAGCTCTTCAAATGTTCTTTTCCTAATCAAATTGTTTCCGCGGCCGCGATAGTGTAGTGGTCATAGTGTCTAGCTTCTATGCCATCCACAGGGTTCGTATAGAAGTTATGGCTTGACGTTTCCTTTTTTAAAAGAGATTCTCAGTCCCATAAAGCTAATTACATTAGTTTTGGAATCACAACTTCCGCAGAAGTATTGCTTTGCCATGTTAGGCCTTTTTCCCCAGGTATGGGAATTAACAAAACATCGAAATGAAACAAATTTGAAACGAAAATGTTATCTAGTTATTTAATTAATATTTTTGAAGTTTTAAAACGCCAAATATATACAGCAGATGGCGACACTATTTTAAAACTTTATCAATTAATAATTAAATAAACGGATATTTTCTCTTAATTTTGTTTTAAATTGATGTGATGATTCCTAAACCTGGTGAAATAGGATAACATGGCAAAGAAATTCTTATGCAACCGTTGTGATTTCAAAACTAATGCACTTAGGACTGACAGTCCCTCTTAACGTGCCTATACTCGCCGCCAACCAAATTAGAACACGTTAGGGATGGCAGTTTTTCAGAAAAACCGGTTTTTCAAATACCAGTTCCATCCCTAAAGTGTAACAAATAAGGGTGGCGGGAACTATAGCAATACAGAAAATATCTGTTAGGCACGAATATTTTCTGTATTGCTTTGCTTCGAGAAAATTCTGTTAAAATATTTTATCCGTATCATTACAGATATTATCTGTCAACTTACCTGCCAGAAATTTTCTGGAATATAGTTTAGGTGGAATAATAGAATTTTATTTTACTGTGCATTTTTTTATCTTTATACGTTAATTAAAATTGAAACTTGTGGAAATTTGGAAGAATGGTGGAATCTTTTGCGAATTTGTATCTCTGATTCAGATATTTACTATTTAAAAAAAGCACTTGCTAAATTTAAAATTAAAGAAAAAAATACTATATCTGAAAGACTTAAAAGATGTAATTTTATATTTATAATTTATAATGTGTATATAATACGTATTTTACCCCACTAAATATTCTACCTTTTCTATAACGTTACTCGTTTATACGTCATAACATAGTCGGTCCCTTGAATGACGCTATATCCGGGATACTCTGATCTTTCTTCATATAAGAAATGGGAACAGACAAAACCTCTTCAGGAAAAATAACCGAACTCCACACCAACCTGGCAAGGGTGTCAAAACCTTGAATCTCAACCCCTCCTCCTGTCAGAACTTCGCATCCTCAAGGAGTTCAATATGCCAACCGGTTCCTATTTAAATAATATGTAACAAGAAAAGGCTCTCGTATTATATAAAAGCAAATCGCCGCATTAAAAAAATGTCCATCACTTAATTATGGATTACATACTTCAGGCATCGATGGACTTCGTAGAGGTTTTTTTTTTGATGGGCTCATGTGGATGAACCCTAGGAGTTGTGGGTTCTATCTATTTGGTTTTTGATTTATGTGTTGAGGTGGAAGGGTTATAATATAGCAGGACTGATTTATTCGGGTTTGTACGTGCTGGAACTTGAAATCGAGGTATCAATTTAAGGATAAAGTTCCGTATGGTACATTTCATTACGGTATGGGTCAAAAGTAAAATAGGTTCTTAGAGCCATTTATTTTTCTAAACTACACTCAAAACAATGCTTAAAGAAGTGTTTGTTTCAATTGGCTTGCTTAAAGAGACGTAGAATCTTTCCTGCACCTGTCTTTCATCCCTGGATTTCATTGGTGGTTTTGGTGATTGGTGGTATGACAAGTTAAGCTTCGGCCATTACATTGATTAACCAATCGAGACCTTATATTGCTGTTTAATGTTTCATATTGTCTTCATATATGTAAATTTAATTTTCGAAATTTCCTGGTATTTGTTCAAAGAATTTTAAGATTTAAAAAAAATATATACTTATTGACTAAAGTTTATTAAGAATAATTAGTCCCACAGACATAAAAAATTATTTTTGAAATTATCTGTCGGTCAAAGTTATGCTTTGAATTTAATGATTTTTTTAAACTAAGTATGAAAATAATAATAAAAGCGAAACGAATTTAAAAGGAAAATATATTCCAGCAGTTATTTTTCTTAAATACGTCTATTAAAAGTATGGCTATTTTAACACTTTAAAAAAAAAATAACCAGATAAATCTCCTTTTTAAATTATTTTGAATCGTTATTTCTAATGATTAAATTGTTAATTAAACTTTAAAGATATTGTTATTTAAAAACTAATGCATTATGTTTTTGGGTCACTCTTCTTTACTTACAGGTAAGCTACACAGCTTACCTGTTGCTTCAATGTATTTTGTTTATTTTAATGCATTTTCCTGAGAAACAATTAATGTAAACGTTTTTACGTGCTTATAGCAATGTCATTGTAAGTCTAAACTCGAATATTCTTTAACTCGCTAACATACCGTTGTTTTAATTATGTGATAAAATTCGGTAAAAGGTACCTCACAATCACGCTTTAAAATATTTTATTAAAAAAACATGTGTATATTGTTGAAAACAAAAGGCAATTATATAATTTCCTTATTAGAAAGCCAAACACAGCATTTAGTTCTATATTAAACTTATTAATAAACCATTTTTCATTAAAAAATAAATGCCTATTCCTATTTGCTACATTTATTTGTATTTCGAATAATAAATATGTAATATGGTCTCTCTCGCTTTTAAAATTAGTACTAAAATATGCAGGTTAAAAAAAACACCCTCGAATTCTGCGATTTCAACGGATTTCAATTTTGGTTCGAAGAATTTTTTTTCGTATCGCACTGATTTGCCTGTAGAATTTGTAGTTTAGGCTATGAAAGTGGGGGACAGACTGACAGACATAACCTTAAAAACTTCTACTTTTTACGTTATAAACGTAGTATGGAAGCTAAAACCTGCCTAAATTATATTTTTACGTATAAAATTGAAATACAAAATAAAGCTTTCTAAATTTCATATTAAGTTTGATGCATTACATATGATAAATCATGCAAAACATTTTTCCGTATTTTTAGAATGCATTTTATTTTTTCTTTCGTGGGTGTAATTGGCTAACAAAGTTAAATAAAATCTATAATTAATAAACTTACTCTAAATTTGTACTAGATATTAAGATCTTTTAAGAAGAAGCCAAAAATATATTTCATAACTTTTAATGCAATTTCCTACCAACCCATAAATAATATAAATCTCTTAAATTTTTTATTTAGTAAGCTGGTATTGTTTTAAACAAAAGGGAGAATTCTAACTTTTTATTGTTTCATTGCAAAAGGAGATTCTGGGATGCAAAATAGCTTTGGCCGTTCCCATATAGATGGCAGCACCAAATATTCAGTTTAGTATGATTTTTGGTATTTTATGTGTGTGTGTGTGTTGTGCCCTTTAAAATTACTTGTTTTAATGACTATCGACTAAAGAACAAAAACTACATGAAGTTGATAAAAGTATTTAAAAATTTTTTGATCAACTGTATAAATTCACAAATATTTTATCCGTATGGTATGATTATTTACTCTTACTGATTCTCCGCACTGCAATGTTTTTTTATTCCAAATGGGGGAGGGGGGTCCTTGAAAATAAACTAGGATTTCCTAATTTCAATTTATGTATCTCTGACCAAAAGTCAGTTTTGGTTATGAAATTTACTTCATTATTTTTATATTCAGAGAAAAATAATTAATTAAAATATACAATTATTTGGGGTGTTTTTTTAAGTGAGTGTTTTTATTTTTATATAGGAGATATTCAAAATTTTAACTTTTATCCACTTTTTTTTACATTTTCTTGCTTCTTTCTATTTTAAAATGGAAAAAATACTCGATTATTTCTGTGTAGATATCACCAACTCTTTTTTTTTCGCTACTGAATCCAAAATAAAGAATATCTACTTTAGTAGAAAAAGAAGCAATGTTCATAAGACATCAGATCCATTCAACTAAATTCACAAAACCTCGTCACTATTAGCATTTTTATCCAAATAGATATTACAAAAAAAAAATTATTATGATCTAACCCGACATGTGTGTTCTTTCGATATAGACCTGTCATGGCCACACACCGATCCAAAGTCGTGGAGATCCCAATCTGGAAACCCGATCCGCACTCTATCTATTCTAGCATAGGAATTACGATGGGCAAATATTTGAGAGAAATACACACAAAGAATGGGATTAGTGCTATTTTTTTAAAAGTCAGCCTTGAAAGTGAAAGAGTTAGGGATGGTAAAGACGGGAACAACACTGTAAAAAAAAATATGTTAAAAAATATTTCTGTTAGTTTCCTGCAGAAAATTTCCGTTTTGTTAAACTATTGCAGTTTTATGTAAAATTATTTCTCAGTTTATCAAAAATCTATTTTTTATGTAAACAATCTGCAACCACTGAAACAGATTGCACCTTCTGAGAACAGATTTTTTTTCCGTTTTGTATACAAATGAAGAGCTTAGTGGAAGAACGTGCTAAGTGACATTTTTGAAAAAATTGAGATTTTTTTTATAAATGGACATATTAATAGCTTCTTTACCGATAACAAGTTTCCCTTTTTCATAAACTTTAAGTTTTAGTATATTTTTTACTGTTTGCAAATGCCGTTTTCAACAGATCTGAGTACAAACTAAAAACTTTGAAGCTCATTTTCTCATTTTCACCTTTTTGTCACTTAGCACGTTCTTCCACTAAGCTCTTCAAATGTTCTTTTCCTAATCAAATTGTTTCCGCGGCCGCGATAGTGTAGTGGTCATAGTGTCTAGCTTCTATGCCATCCACAAGGGTTCGTATAGAAGTTATGGCTTGACGTTTCCTTTTTTAAAAGAGATTCTCAGTCCCATAAAGCTAATTACATTAGTTTTGGAATCACAACTTCCGCAGAAGTATTGCTTTGCCATGTTAGGCCTTTTTCCCCAGGTATGGGAATTAACAAAACATCGAAATGAAACAAATTTGAAACGAAAATGTTATCTAGTTATTTGATTATATATTTTTGAAGTTTTAAAACGCCAAATATATACAGCAGATGGCGACCACTATTTTAAAACATTATCAATTAATAATTAAATAAACGGATATTATTTTCTCTTAATTTTGTTTTAAATTGATGTGATGATTCCTAAACCTGGTGAAATAGGATAACATGGCAAAGAAATTCTTATGCAACCGTTGTGATTTCAAAACTAATGCACTTAGGACTGACAGTCCCTCTTAACGTGCCTATACTCGCCGCCAACCAAATTAGAACACGTTAGGGATGGCAGTTTTTCAGAAAAACCGGTTTTTCAAATACCAGTTCCATCCCTAAAGTGTAACAAATAAGGGTGGCGGGAACTAGAGCAATACAGAAAATATCTGTTAGGCACGAATATTTTCTGTATTGCTTTGCTTCGAGAAAATTCTGTTAAAATATTTTATCCGTATCATTACAGATATTATCTGTCAACTTACCTGCCAGAAATTTTCTGGAATATAGTTTAGGTGGAATAATAGAATTTTATTTTACGGTGCATTTTTTTTTATCTTTATACGTTAATTAAAATTGAAACTTGTGGAAATTTGGAAGAATGGTGGAATCTTTTGCGAATTTGTATCTCTATGATTCAGATATTTACTATTTAAAAAAGCACTTGCTAAATTTAAAATTAAAGAAAAAAATACTATATCTGAAGAACTTAAAAGATGTAATTTTATATTTATAATTTATAATGTGTATATAATACGTATTTTACCCCACTAAATATTCTACCTTTTCTATAACGTTACTCGTTTATACGTCATAACATAGTCGGTCCCTTGAATTACGCTATATCCGGTATACTCTGATCTTTCTTCATATAAGAAATGGGAACAGACAAAACCTCTTCAGGAAAAATAACCGAACTCCACACCAACCTGGCAAGGGTGTCAAAACCTTGAATCCCAACCCCTCCTCCTGTCAGAACTTCGCATCCTCAAGGAGTTCAATATGCCAACCGGTTCCTATTTAAATAATATGTAACAAGAAAAGGCTCTCGTATTATATAAAAGCAAATCGCTGCATTAAAAAAATGTCCATCGCTTAATTATGGATTACATACTTCAGGCATCGATGGACTTCGTAGAGGTTTTTTTTTTTTTTGATGGGCTCATATGGATGAACCCTAGGAGTTGTGGGTTCTATCTATTTGGTTCTTGATTTATGTGTTGAGGTGGAAGGGTTATAATATGGCAGGACTGATTTATTCGGGTTTGTACGTGCTGGAACTTGAAATCGAGGTATCAATTTAAGGATAAAGTTCCGTATGGTACATTCAGCGGTGGTACATTCATTACGGTATGGGTCAAAAGTAAAATAGGTTCTTAGAGCCATTTATTTTTCTAAACTACACTCAAAACAATGCTTAAAGAAGTGTTTGTTTCAATTGGCTTGCTTAAAGAGACGTAGAATCTTTCCTGCACCTGCTTTCATCCCTGGATTTCATTGGTGGTTTTGGTGATTGGTGGTATGACAAGTTAAGCTTCGGCCATTACATTGATTAACCAATCGAGACCTTATTTTCATTCCAGTGAAAATGTTGCCACTCAATTAAATATTTATTAAACATTGTTATAACTGTAACGCACATTTTAGAAAAAACGCATTTTTAACGTGTGCTTAAAACCTTATGGCAAAAGATAAAACGAATTTGAAAATTCGTGTTAGAATTGTTCTTTTTTTTAAATGTGTATTGACTACTATTATAATTAATACCATATGATAAATAATTGACATTAAATATGTGCAGAAATAAAAACTATCTAATACCCATACATAATTGATATAAACACCACGTTCCGTATATACTGAGAGCCAAACTTCCGCATTTAAGTACTAAAACATGACACCTCACCTGCCTATGGAATTTTTAATTTAGCAAATCAGCGAAAATATGTACCTGGATTGAATGCCACCTATCATTAAGTGGGTGTCTTTGAACCTTTAATGACCCTTATTGAGAGTTTTATATCAATCCATGGTTAACAACATGAAACATCCAGCATACAAGTGAGCTAAGTCGATTCTCGTCAAATTTATTCCAACGTGCTTCAATATAATAAAAAATTATAGTTTTTGATGGGGAATTGAAGTATACTTTTTTAAAACTGGTCTTCATTTATTTGGTACTGTCGAATAGGGGAAAACTTTAAAACTGGAGGGTTACTTTGGTTTATGAGCTTATATGGGTTTTTTAAAACACGATTATGAGGTTCATGTAGGAAATAACGTAGTTTAATGCTAAATGGGTAGTTATTTAAACCTTTTATTGTTATCAATCTATTTATTATCATGATATTCGATTATCGCATATTCACCCGACTTGAATATATCATACCCGTATTTCTCTACTAGTAATAAGCAGTTTGGAGGTGGGAAACTGTTCTATAAAAAAGCATCTTCTTCTAACATATTTTTTAAATCAAATAATATACTGAATTCTTATTTATTTAGAAATACGTGATTTCTATTCAAAATTATAATACAACTAGCTTTCAACTTGTTTTTGTTTTCAATCGATTTCTATACCATTGGTTCACTATTCCACTAAACTCACAGTTTATGAATAGATAAATAATCACTCCAGCTATTTGATATTCCGCAGCCGATTTTATCGTAACTTCTATCTATTTCTTGGGCAAACTAAACAATGGTATTAATGAAGAAAAATACCGTCATTCCTCCTCTTTAGCAGACGGACCTAATTGAAATAATGGGGCTCTGGAAGGCAAACGATCTGCCTCACGCCCTCGCACTAACCTTGCATGTCAAACGATTCTTCTAGACCATAGTTAAGAAGACGGAGATACTTGGCGGGAAATAAAGCGAAGCCGTGTTAGAAAGACGCCAAACAATCCTAGTAAGCCCTAACAAACCGCTCACTTCATGTTGGTTTACGCTGAAACGCATCATTTTATTTCTTAAAAAACATTAATTAAAAATAAAAAACCGACTGTTTGGGCAGTTGTAAGAGATCTGAATTTACACAAGATGGCAGTTTTTCCCTTTATATGCCAGAAAAAAGCGTTGTAATTATAGTTTATATTTGAGGGTCAGAAATAGCCATTGAGCTAGAAGAAACGTGGAGTGAGGTGTGTGATTCACTGAACAGGGCAGCAAACGAGCCGGTTCAATAACGAAACGCGGAGGAATACAAGGCACTGCAGCAGAAACGAACCGGGCAGAAAACCTAGAAACTTGCCTATTTTGCTATTGGGTTCGTCTTCGCTGGTTGTTAGTAATCCACATGGTTATTTCTTAAAAAAGTTCGAAGTTAAAGAAAGTTAATTTCTTTTGAACTAAAAATGTTAAAATACATTTAGGAGCCCAAGTCAATATGATAGAGGGGTCTCATACAAGCATTGCAAACAAGTGTAGGGAAAATAGTCCTTTTCTGCCCTGTTCGCTCAAAAGGGTGCGAGTGGGTTTTCGGCTCGCTGACACCTCACTCCAGTTTTCCTTCTAGCTCAATGGAAATAGCCAAGCCGATATGGTAAGCCTATACACACTCCACTATAGAATAGGGCCAAATAGTACGCCGAGAATTTTTTTTGGGGCTTACTACAAGGCGATCGATGGCTTCACTTGGTAAACCAGTTTTTCGTATTGGTTTTTGTGCGGTAGTATCTCCATCGTCTTACCTCTATGCCCCAGACCGGCCACCCCCACCACAAAAGTGTTGCCAATCCATTCGGACAAATCATGTGTAAAAATAGAAGAATGGACGGTAATTCCTTGGACCTTGAAGGCCAATATTGCTGTTCATACACTATCCATCAAAATGAGCCTCATTTAAATAAACTGTTTTTGCAACGATAACTGAGGATTGAATTCTTTTGACTGCGCTTGTTGAATGGTAAACGAAATAATCTGTCAGTGGTTGGAACTGTTAAAGTGAATGGTTATGTAAATTATATTTACGCTTGTTGTGGTTGAAATAGATTTTATTCGTGCGTTCTTAAATTGAATCAATAAACCGTTTCGTGTTGTAAATTATTGTGTTTGCCAAACGCATTAAGGATTCTTTAAAGTAGCTGGAATCACAAAGATTTCATTTTTGTATTTTATGAAATCCAAAGGAATACATCTCTATCGGTCCGATTTTAAAGGGGAGTACTGCAGCTTCACAAGAATCCCAATATTTGTCTATGCAAGGCTAATATTTCAATTAGCTAGTATATTTTCATTCATATACATTAGAATGAATTTAACCCCTCAAGAATTTTTAAGTACTTAAATTTAACCCATTTTTCCCGATTTATGAATACCATTAACACTTTCTTTTCCGAATAAAAGTATTAACTTTAAATTAAAAAAAAATTGTGCAACTTAATTTGTTCATAAATTGTTTGGGTCAATGGTTTTCATTTGTCTTGCATGTATTTTACTTATTTAGACAAACTTAAAATAAAAAAACAAGCTTCCTATATTTTATCTACTTGCATATTGTATCAATTTACCTATAAAAGACTGTGAAAGAAAACATGCAGCATGAAAATAAGTTTTCTTCTTTAGTAGTTTATCTAAAAACAAAATTTAAGACATAAAGACCATAACACTACAATTTTTGCAGAACAAATTAACTCGCATTTTAAAAAAAAGTTTAAGATTAACATTTTTATTTGGTAAAATCTCAAATGGGTCCAAACAACTGCAGGCAAGGGTTATGAGAAACGTTTTTCACAAATTCTGACGATTACAAAAATACATTTATTCACCACCGTGTCAAAGGTTAGGTTGAATTATCATCGCACTAGAACTGCACGAGGGCTGTTGCCGACGGGGCGTCGTAATTTAGAACCACAGTCAAGACCGAATCAAAGAAAAGTTATTGTTTTGGGTTGGAACAATAAACTATTATAAGCATTTTCTTTTACCAAAATTAGGTTTATAAATGTGTAATATTGACAGATTCTTTTCTCTAAGCTCATTGTGATCTTATGAAAAGTAATAATTGCCTTTCATTAATTTTCATAAGTATAGGGCAAATATTCTAAGAACCGCAAATTGAGAAGGAACAGAACCATCTCTATAAACTCTCATTATGTCTTCAACCGTTTTCCAGAAACAAGTTGCTATTTATCATTATACAGAGGATCCAACTTGAAACCGCAGAAGATTTAATCAGCCTAAACGTTAAACGATTAAAGTCTGCCTACTCAGAAACTTCTACTTTTTTCTACGTAGTATTTTTATACACAATTTCACTCAGTAAAATGAATTGTCTTAGTTGACGTTTTATTTTAGCAAAAGCCCCGCCTGGAGGGTTAAATGTCTAGGATATATTTCTAGGTATCGGAGTTTGTCGCCAAGCTTACGTTTCGCCTACTGCAACATGATAATGTCGCCAAGTATTGTAAACTTGTAAGGCTTGGAACTTTAATTGCCATGTTTTTTTCATTGTGTCTAATAAAAGTTATTTTACCATGTATAAACCTAAAAATTATTACTATTATCGATCAGCTTTAAATGATTTTAAATGCTTTTGGCGACAAATCGGAAACTTGGTGAAGAAACACCCAGTAACTGAGAGTCCTCTATTCTTTGGTTCGATGAAGCAATCAAGGTAGATTGTGTCTGGCATGATCTTTGATCTAGGCCGACCTTTATGCCAGATGACTGATTGGTAATAATAGCTTAAAATGAATGGTACTAAAATACAAAGTATGTCTAAACTATGATAACTTTGGAAAATAGATGGTCTTACAATGTTTAGATCTTAAAGCACGCTATTTTATGTTTAATTAGCGAAATAATACCCAGTTTTCACACAAACTACAAAATACTTAAAGTGTAGTTATGTACTTGTGTACAGTAATCTCTGGATATGGTTCCTGTTTTCTAAAGCTTTTTTAAGTTTACCAAATGTAACTTTTTGGTCATTTACTTCAGGATAAATACAATAATTGTGTATAGGGCCAAACTGGAAATTTTTTTGCAATTTGGAGGTTTCTACCCCATTGTTGGAAAAAGTTACAAAAGAAAGAAAATCGAATTAAATTATAATTTAATCTGTATTAAATTTCATAGTGTTTCGAATGCTTTTTGTACTTCTGATATTTCAAATGAAATTTAAAGTTACGTGCTGTATAAAAAAATAAATAAATATTGAGTTAAATTTTAAAAATTATCTACTATTATTGGCGACTATAGTACTTGCATACGATGTTTCCGTGATACTGCGGTAAAGTCTCTTGCAATATGGTTGCCACTAACTTCTACTCTATTTAGGGATTAAAAAAATCGATTGAACATGTTGATAAAAATCTACATACCCGAGTCAAAATTCGCACGTTTAAAAATTAACAATAAATTTAAAAGGCAAAAAGTTACTCTGCAAAAAAAATTAATATAGTTTAAATGGATATTTTACGTGATAACAAAAAACTCAATTAAAGTGTACTCAATTTTGTGTACTCGTTTACAGTAAACCTCTAGTTATTGTTCCTGTCATCCAAAGTGCTTTTAATTTTACCAAACGTAACTTCTCGCTCATTTTCCGTAGGATAAATACAACAATTATTGCGTAGGGCCAAACTAACAAATTATTTGCATTTGGCGGTTTCCATCTCATTGATTATAATTTTAAGAGTTAGTCCTTAACTTTATTTTCAGTATTTGATAAGGTGTTTTCTATTACCATATTTTAAAAAAAAATTAGAATATACATTTCTTTGACTAGGAGTCAAATTTATTGAAACGAACGCTTTTGAAAGGCAATAATTATTTGTATAAGCAACTATTTAAAAATGCTTCTACTAGATTACGACATTCATATCAATATCATAAGTATAAAAGTAGATTTTTAACTGTCACTTATAACAGTTCCATACAAGTTTTATATACATTTGAGAAAACTAGCCAAACACGGCATATAGTTTTATTTTAAAAATTTAAATGATGAAATCGTCTACATACAGGAATTTGCTTTTGTAAATTTAAATAATTTTTTTTATCATTTACTAAATTTGTTTGCTGTTGAAAGACTAAATATGAAAAATTGCTCTTTCTAAATATGACAGCAAAAGTTATCACCATGCTATTCAGTATTTAAAAAAAAATCTCGAAGATGGGATTTTAAAAAAACTAAAAAAAAAAACATCACATTAACCAAGCAGATTTAATAATTTATACTATGACGTCATTATGTATTAATAAACGCTGAAATGTAAATTAAAATTATCATCTGCATTTTATGAATACAAATGGATGTCCTGTTTTGCTTTTTAGACAAACAAATAATGAACTATCAAATAATTTCATTGTGATATCTATTATGGCGTCCTTTTTAACTGATTTATAAAATAATTTTTTCATTTTAAAGTTTCTCGAGTCAATGTGGCATCAGCGGAATAAATGAGTAAAAACATTTCTAATATAATTTAAATGGGCATTATTTTCATTTTTAAATATATATTTCTATTTTGAATATTTTAATGAAATTGGGAATGTAGTCTAAGAATAATTATTTGCTTTAGTTTAAAGTATCATACTTGTCTTCAGCATTTGTATTTCAGGCTATTATAATATTGGTGTGAAGGCTGACAGACGGACTGAACTATTATAATATATCTCTTTATAAAAGTAGTGTGGAAATTAAACAGAATTGAATTCCTTAATCCATTATCACATTTTATTCATTATTACTTACTATTTTTAACAGATAAAAACAGTTAATTTTGATGTGCTAACTGAAGTTTACAGATTCAAATAATTTTATAAACCTTTATTTTTTGCGTTTCGAAAATTAAAAAAAATCGATTTATCATTTGTATAGTTGTAGAATTTATTTGCACTAAAACTGAAAAAAGTTTTAGAATATAAAATACTTTTAATAGGGTAAGATTTTAATTATCGTCATACTAGAGCTACACGACGGTGATTGGCGACGGACGTCATAATTTAGAACCACAGTCAAGTGACGATCCGACACTCGAGTAACTTTCAACAGAGAATATGTTAAAAGTTCTCACATCACAAGAATCACAATTTTAGTCTTTATACTACTTTATTGTTCAGCAATCCATAAAATAAGTTACTAAGTAAAAAGTATTAAATTTTGACAAAATTTTACATAAAATAAAAATAAACATCGAATCATAATATTAAAAAATGAAATTTAATACATTAAATTATTTGTACTTCTGAATTTTTAAAAGAAATTTAGAACAACAAACTGTATCAAAAAAGGTTATTGAAAGTGGAGTTGAATTTTAAAAATTATCTACTGTTATGGGCGACTATAGTACTTGCATTAGATGTTTCCGTGACACTGAGGTAAAGTCTCATGTAACTTCTACTCTATTTAAGGGTTAAAAAATTCATTCTGTAATGTTAATGAAAAACTACATGCCGAGTCAAACATTCACACGCCCGAAAATAGGAGCCTAGTCGGTTAAGGCCTTGAATGCGAAAGGTCTCAGGTTTAGGTCCAGCCATAGCCAAAATAACTGCTGACCTATAAACGGCCCATATAGCCAAAAAATGTTCGACGAATAATACGCCGTGTTGAGGAAGTACACGTTAAATATGCTCCAAAGTTCCGACGCCGCGTACGATGTGTTAAAGTTACGTTCTG
This sequence comes from Oedothorax gibbosus, assembly GCA_019343175.1. Lineage (NCBI taxonomy): Eukaryota > Metazoa > Arthropoda > Arachnida > Araneae > Linyphiidae > Oedothorax > Oedothorax gibbosus. The sequence continues at coordinate 19,137,345 of CM033279.1, forward strand.
GTTTTACTCGGGTGTTGGCTCGTCGTCCCTAGACTGTAGTTCTAAATTATGACGCCCGTCGCCAATAGCCCTCGTGTAGCTCTAGTGGACGATAAATTCAACTAAACCAAAACAAGCCCGAAAATTTCTTAACAATGAACTTAAAAGCCGAAAACTTTTACAGTAATATTAATGTATAGTTTAAATATACACAAAAATATTTACAAATTTCAAAAGAATACTACAAAAAGAATTTAGCAGTTTACTAAAAACTATATTAGTTCCAAATCGAAGATTGCGTTCAGTTTCAAAAATTCTATATTTAAAAGGAATCGATTACGTTCTAGAACACTGGTTGTTGCTGCTAATTATTTCTGTAGAATTGTATAATATAAAAAAAAAATTGTCGAGCGCAATTTTTTTAAAAATAAGATGTTAATGTCTCTGCTGCACAAAAAATGATTTTTTAATGTCCTGAAATAATTTGTGGAATATTGTATGATCAATGATTTGTAGAATATAATGGAAAATGGCTTATTTATTTGAAGTAGAGCTGAAACGTGATAAAATTGGGGATCGCTATAAGGCATCGGCTGCCATACCAGCATTCGATGTTTCCGTGCTACTGCGGTGAAGTCAAATGCTATGGTTGCCACTACCTTCTACTCTATTTAGGGGATAAAAAATCTTTAAAAAAATGTACACGCTCGATTGGACATGTTCATGAAAAACTATATGGCTAAGACAAAAAAAATCACCACGCCCAAAAATTTAACAATTATTTTTTTATAATTGCGTGAAAAAAATCCGATTTTTACATTATAATTTTAATATCAGACGCGTGCGAAAAGTTATACTTTTTAGAAACAGTGATACAAAATTACTTTTGTATCACTGTTTCGCCCAAAACGCCCAAAAATTTAACAATTATTTTTTTATAATTGCGTGAAAAAAATCCGATTTTTACATTATAATTTTAATATCAGACGCGTGCGAAAAGTTATACTTTTTAGAAACAGTGATACAAAATTACTTTTTTTCACTCAAAAGCAGTGAAAAAAAGTACTTTTTTTCACTCTTTTCATAAGATGCCAACATTTCAAGTAAAATTTCTATTTCATAATCTTCATAAAATCCAGAAATTTATTCATCTGCTTTATTTATAAATATTATGCGCGTGAATTTTATTATTTTTTTTTATATTTGAATCAGTATCCATGTTCAAATGTTTGACTTTACACTAAAAAATTAGTTTACCTTTTGTAGTTCAAGAGATTTATCGATGCCGATCTTCTTTACGTAAAAAAATTAGCACGTGAATTATTTTTGAACCAATGAGATTTGATTTTTTTCACATAATTATAAAAAATAGTGTATGAAACACGTGTGAAAAGTAAACTTTTTAAAACACGTGTCATTATTTCACTCGATCGTACCTCGCTCGTGAAATAAAATCCACTAGTTTTAAAAAGTGTTACTTTTCACACTTGTTATAAAACTATAAAAACTATAACTATAAAAACTATATATAAATAACTATAAAAGCTAGAATCTTACTCTGCATAAAATTAATAAAGTTTAAATGGATTGTTTGTGCAATTACAAGTTTAAAGAGAATACTGCAAAACTATTTAGGCAGTAGTAAGCTGAGTAAATGTTATATTATTAGTTGGAAACCGAAGATCGCATTCTGTTTTTAAAATTCTTCATTAAGAAGGAATTTATTACGTTCTAGAACACTGATTGTTGCTGTTAAAAAAGTTCTGTAGAATTGTGTGCGAAACTTTTTTTAAATACATATTATTCATGCTTTTTTAATAAGACGTCAATATTTATGCCCATAAAAATTTCTCTGCTGCACAAAAATTATTTTTTAATATCTTGAAATGATTTGTAGAATAGTGTATGATTAATATATTAGAAAATGACTCATTTATTTAAAGTTGAGTTGAAGCGTGATAAAATTGGTGCTAAGGTATTGGTTGCCATACCTGCATTCGATGTTTCCGTGCTACTGCGGTGAAGTCAAATGCTATGGTTGTCTATCTAATGAGCTTTAGCCACCAACAGCTCTTAAAAGACGCTGATTCAACAAAACTTAAAGCTTCAACCCTATTCTAAATAGATAAGTCATGTTTCGATATCAACTGTTATTAAACAAATCCCTAAGTTTGTGAAATTGTTATTTTGTTAGATATTCATTTTTTCCATTACCCTTTAAGTGCTGTTAGATTACGACAAAAAATATTTTTTGTGCAACAGAAATTTTTATGGGTATAGATATTGACGTCGTTTTAAAAAAAAGTTGTTTAAGGAACAACAAATTTTATTTATTGTACAATTCTACAGATATTTTTTTGCAGCAGCAAAACTAAACTTTTTAATTTTTTTACAGAAAATATTTAATTTCTTAAGTGTTACTAAGTGGGAGACTTTAAAAACATCTTTTAACATCGAATTGCGAGTCGAGTCCTCTTCAGGCACATATTTTCTTCAGGTTTTTTTTTTTTAAATTATCTTATCTTTCCTATAACTTTCGTATCTTAAACTACAAATGCTACAGAAAGTAAGGACACATCGAATAAAAAGTAATACCAAATAATTCCAAAATTCAGTGCAAAATTCGTAATGGAAGTTTCTAAAATTTCGAATATGGACGAAATTTTAGAAGCTAAAACATTAAAGCATTTTTACATATTTAATTTTATGATGTGTCCTCTCTTATAGGATTGAAATTTAAATAGCCATTTTGGTATGTATCTTAATAAGCATTTCAAATTTTCCTCTTAAAATTTGCTTTAACCCAATTAGTTATTGAATACACGTTCACGCGATTTGTGCATGGTAAAAATAACTTAATTTGTATTTTTTGGTGTAATTGTAGTTTAAATTGTTAAACAATGAAAATTATCTAATTCCAGTTTCTACACTAATAACGAAAAAATGGAGCTTGTATAAAGGCTATGTCCGTCCGTCTATCCGTCACCCACTTTAATAGCTTAAATTACAAATGCTACAGACAAGCGTGATCCGTCAAAGTTTCAAAACTAAAAGTTATTGAAAATTTCAGAAAAAGAAATCAAATTCGAAGTACTTAAATTATTTTTAATAAAAAAATCCTGCAAAATTTAATGTTCCACACTTAAAAAAAACATAATAGTTATTTTCTAATTGGGAATATGGATTTATATTAAAAATTTTAAGGAAATTTTAGTGATATAAATCAGTTTAAAAAGACGTTGTATACTATATATTGCAATTAGATTCTTTTGTAGTTTGCATTATCTGTTTAGAAAGTGGCACAAGGAGTTTTATTTTTTTTATTTCTTTAAATTCGAGATTTTTATTATTCTTTAAAACAATGCCCATTTAAAGTTTTTTAAACATTTCTAATTCGAGTTTTTCAATGAAATTTGAAATATAGTCTAGAATAATTGTTTGCTTCAGTTTGACGCAATAATTTATTGTTAAGCAATCCAGTAACTCTTTCTCAATAATAAAATAAGTTTCGAAATAAATAGTATTAGTTTTTGGCAAAATTTAAATAAAATGAAAAATGCTTTAAATTATAATTTAATCGGCATTAAATTTATTAGTATTTGTAATACGTTTAGTACTTCTGAATATTTAAAAAAAAATTAAAACTACTACCTGTATCAAAAGATTATTGAGTAGAGTTGAATTTTAAAAATTATCTACTATTATTGGCGATTATATTACTTGCATTCGATGTTTCCGTGATACTGCGGTAAAGTCTTATGCAATATGGTTGCCACTAACTTGTATTATATAAAATTATTTAATTCAAATGGTTAAAAAATCTCATGTGCACACTCAATCGGACATGTTGAGGAAAAACTACATTCTCCTGTCAAACGTTCACACACACGAAAAATTCTTACTTACTAAAAACTTACCCTGCAGTAAAATTAATATAATTTAAATTCATATTTTGTGCAGATGCAAATTTCAAGAGAATACCACACAAAAAAATTATTTGGACAACTGAGTAAAAACTACTTAATCACATTTGCCACTTAACAATCGCACTAGAAACTTTATTTATATTAAAATTAAGGAAATTTATAATTGTGATATAACTCAGTTTGTGGAATGACGTCTAATACATAAAACAATGAGATTCTTTGATTTTCCTCCTTATTTGTCTAGAAAAAGGCACAAAGCGTTCCATTTTTTTATTTTAAAAAGCATGTGGAATTTTTCATTTACATTAAGGCATTTATTTGTGAAAAATCACGTCCTAATACTAATTATTTCTTTTGTCGTGGTTTTTTTTAAAAAAATTTGTTTTTTAAATACCTATTAAAAATAAATTCATTCAGTTATGTTTTGATGGTGATGGATAGTTGCAATGTTGTATGTTGATACGAAATGTTTTATTTCTTTTTAAGTGTGAGCAATATTACATGTTTATTCTTCGAAATACAAATAAATTTAGCAAACATTAAGGGAAAATATCGAAAATTCAACGAAAAGTTGTTTGTTTAATTTTGACGTTTAAGTTTCATTTAGAATTTAATGCTGTGTTTAGAAGTTTTATTAGACCATGAATTGTGTGTGGCAATGGTTCTAAGTGACAGTTTCTGTTACAATCCTGCTTGTTTTCTGCTAGAAAAACTAATTTTGACGTATAGGATTATTACTGATTTTGCGTGGTTCTAAAAGTCAGTTACAGTCACAAAACTACTTGTTTATTATCATAGATGAAACATTTTGTTATATTATCCATATATTTCGAAAATTCTATTACAAAATGAGGATTTTCAATACTAATCACAGAAAATAACCGTTTCAACTATACATGTATTGAGAAGATTTATGAGGGAAAACATATAGATTATTGGCGCAAATAGTTTATTAGTAATGATTTACATATTTTGCTGGAAACTCAAGAGGCATCATCAGAATGGTGGTTCAGAATGGCTTCTTCTAAATACAGAAAAATTTGTACTAATAAACTGTTTGGCAATAATCTACTTTGTGTTTCTCGCGAATCTTTTCATGTATCATGCGCATGTTAAAGATATTTTCTAAATATTCACGTATTCCTTAAAATACACGTTAATAATAGTTCTCAAGATAATTGTTTTATCTGATTTAGGGAATTAAGCTTAGCAAATACAAATCCCTAATCGGATTTTTTTAAAAAAATTATTTGCTTTCAACAACAACCGGCTCAGTGGCTGAGAGGTATTACGTGTCCGCCGCCTAAGCCCAAGTTTGCGGGTTCGAGCTCCGGCTGAGTCGTCAGATTTTCTGTATGGGAAAATCGTGAGCATGCATGTCATATGATTGTGTCAGGTAAAAGATCCCTTGGGTACCGATTTGGATTGGGTTTTCTAGGCAAAATTAAAATCTCGGCATACTTTAATATCCACAGAGCTCAGATTCATTGTAATCTGAGTGTCAAAATTGGTATCGAGATGCCAAAGAAAAATGGCTCTCGGTTCTGAGGAATATGCCGAGTCTGCAAAGGTTAGCCGCCAATAAAGCAGCCCCGTTGGAAAAAATAGAAAAAAAGCTTCTCCAAATGCCCGTGACGTGAGTTAAAACAAGTCATCCCGTGACCAAATCCAGTGTCGTTTCCAGTAGCGTTCAGAATCCATCATCGAGCATAAAATAGACCATAATCATTCACATTAGCAGGCTTCAACCTCTATGGCTAAAGAAGAGTTTGCATTTCTTTTTCAACTAAGAGCATGGAGAAACAAAAATATGCGTACTCTTGGCAAGAGACACTGGATTCGACGACTTTTGTGAGATACAAAAATAAGAACTTTTACTTTACTACTTGTTCTTTTAAATGTAGAAAACAGATCCTACTTGAATTCTTAAAAAACAGTGGTATTTAAAAAGAAAGTGTTTCTAGTATTTTTAGGATATTTGATGTTGATTCTTTATCACAATCATTGACATTTTTTTAAAATTTCAAATACATTGTTTGTAAACGAATACCCAAACTAATTATAAAATTTCCCTAATAATTATAAAACTTATTTACAATGGTGTACAATATCCGTACATACCTACCTTCGATACCTAAAGCAAGATAATTCTTGCTTTAGGTATCGAAATTGCGTAAGACCAATGATTCCTTACATGATTCTTAATAACTTTCAAAATTCGAGTATATTTCGATATAGGTTAATTCATCAATTAATGTTACAGCAAAAACTGTTTAAGGCAATTGTGCGACCTTCGAGACTTAAATTATTTTGTTTGTTACTTTAATCTATTTTTAGTTCATTTTCATTTGAAAGCTCTGAAATTTCAAGGAGCTGAGGAGCCCAGTCGGTAAGGCGCTTGCCCTGCATGCGAAAGGTCCCGCAGGTTCGGGTCCGGGCATCGCCCTAAATGATTGCCGACCTATAAACGATCTGTGCAGACATAAAAGTCCGACGAACAATACATGCAGAGGGAGTGCATGTAAAATATGCTCCAAAACCGCGACACTGCGTACTATGTTGCTCCTAAGAATTGCGTTGGGTGCCTACTTGGGTGTCGGCTCTTCACTTGACTGTGGTTCTAATTTACGACGCCCGTTGCCAATAGCTCTCGTGTAGCTCTAGTGCGACAATAATATTAATAATAAAAATTACCGTAATACACCTAACACCTGATTAAAAATCACCACAATAAAACCACACTCAAATCAGTTCTTACAATGCTAAACAAACAAAATCCACTCTCCAAAAACAACTATTCCCCCTAAACTTTTTTTTTCCAAGCCCAAGTCGATCCCATTTGTTTTTGTCTTGTGAGACAGGGGTGCTCTTGTTTTTGCAAAAGAACAAAGGGTGGTGGTGCGAGGTCGTGAAAAAGGTCCCTTTTCTGTGCGCGTGTTTGGTGACACCTGTGTTTGCGGCTTCAGTGCGACACTCGAGATGACAAGGGACGAAAGGAGGCGCAGGATGAGACGCAGGAGAGAACTGAGATTAGTAAGTTGCAGAAATTCGATTTTTTTTCTTTGTTTGCGAGTTTGGGTTTGTGTTCAGTTTCGTTTTATTTCTTTTGCTAATAAAAAACTAAACTCCTCGGCGCAACACCCCATTCCTGGCAATGGCCTGCCGTGCCCATTTCAGCTTTCGTGACCTAGGGCTCTGGTGTGCTAGGCATATGTCCCGGTAAGGTGGTCAGCCTCATGCGGAACCCCAGTGTTTAGTTCCCAAGCATGCTTGGTACCCATGCTACTTTGGCTAATTCCATGCAAAATTATCCTTTCTGTAGTCTAAGTCACGTGTGTAAAAAGGATTATCACTACAACTTTTAACATTGAATGCAAAAAAAGTGGAATAGCTGATCTACATATATTAAAACTAAATAATGTAACGTGCTTCATTTAATTTGACTTATTTTTCAAATTTAAAAAGCTTTTAATCTCCTCTTAAATTGTGACTTACACTACATTTACATGGAATTAGCCTTTTACGTCCGGGTAGTTAATTTGTTAACGCTTCCCGTTTGCCCATTTTTGCGGCCTCTGTTTATGCGTTTTCCCACAGACAATATGAGCGTTGTAATTTATAAACTATTTAATTCAATGCATGATGTTGGTATCTTGCTTAATCCAAAAGTAACATGAAGGCGTTAGAACTTTGGACTACAATGTATGATGAGCATATTTTACGTCTTAAGTGACATCAATTCTACAGGAATGAAAATAAGGTCTTGATTGGTTAATTAATGTAGTGGGCGGAGCTTACCGTGTCAAACCAGTAATCACAGGAGCGAATCAGCCAACGGCCAACTTCAATAACAAGGCCAGAGAAGCTCTCTCAAACATGAGCGTAGAGGGAAATTTTGACGTCACTGTTCCCAGTGCCGAAGATCGAGAAACTAGTTCGGACGCATTCGGAACCCTAAAATTGTGGTCAGCCGTGAACGAGTGGTTCCGAACAGGTTTCGAAACAGGTTGTCTTCATCTTCGGAACAACGTCACTCGGAACTATGACGTCAAAATTTCCGTCCCCGAGCTTGTTTGGGAAAGCTTCTTCGGCCTTAATAGTTTAGTAGGCCGTGATCAGCTGCGAATGAAAGCAGGAATGATTACTTCACGTGAAACAAGCCAATTGACAGGCAACCCTCCCATACTCACGAAACTTCTTATTGTATTTTCCTTTTGCACAATTCAATTATAAGACAACAGCTGCGAGAAAGACATTTGTTTCTGCAATGGGAAAACTATATTTACTACTTATTAAAACTAAGAACAAATTCGAGCAAAAAATACGACTGTAAAGCTTTCACAAGTCCAAAACCCCAAACTACATTACTGTCTAAAAAGTTCCACGAATCCTTCCTTAACTCTTTTACAGCACAACCATCCTTTCCTTTAAAACTGTCGTCGTAAATATTTCTCTAAAGCTATTCCGCTTTGCATATTCTTTATCTTACCACAAATAACGTCCAGACCAATATAAACATTTCTTTGAACAGTTTTTTTTCATTGCTGTTTGTTTATTAGAAATGGATGCAGTAAAATATTATCTATTTAAACTACATTAATAAGTCCAAATCAATTGAAGATATTTGATTCTTGTTACTATTTTCTTATAAGACAACTGAAAATATTTGGATAGTTACCTTTTGAGAAACGCAGCTTTGGCTCTAAAAAGGGTAACTTTGGCCCAAGTTGGTACATAAAAATCCTCAGTAAATGCTTATATGAATTTGTTATTCAAATATTGATAACACTTTGTGACTTATATGAAAATTTTTATTTGATTAAAAGTGAAGTAGTGGATTTTCCTATAGAGGCCAAATTTCATCTTAAAGGGACACGGTACCACTTTAAAAAAATCTTTAATTTTGACATATTTACTATAAAATTGATGTTTTATTAGTTTAATCTATATTTTAAAACAATATATGACAAAAAAAATTTACAAATTTAATTTTTTTAATTATTTAAAAAAAATTAAATTGTTTTGAACTTTTTTAAAATGCTAAGGCTTTTTTTAAATACAAATATTTTAACCAAATTTTTTCTCATGTACTTTAAACTGTTTCACATAAGAATTGGCATCCAAATTTGATTTATATTCAGTAGTTTTATAAAAAATATTTATCTTGAAAATCCCAAATTATTTTAGCATATTTGAAAATTGTTGACTTTAGTATTTTTTTATAAAAAAGCATTACTTTTGAAAACAATTTTAATGCCAATTATTAATGTTAACATATTTGACAGACTGCATAAAAAATTCCTTAGATTTTATAAATAATTTAAAAAAAAGCCTTAGCGTTTATAGCTACACTTTTAAAACTTGGTAGACTTATGTAGAAGATTTCAAACTTTAATTTTAGCAAATAAAAAAAATCGCAATTTTTGCCATTTTTGAGGTACTGTGTCCCCTTAAGGACCAAAGTTGTCCCAATCTACGGAGTAAAACGGGGAGCTGAGGAGCCCAGTCAGAAAGGTTCAGGTCCATGCATTGCCGAAATAACTGCCGATCTATAAACGGTCTATGCAGCCATAAAATCCGACAAATAATACCCCGTGTAGAATGAGTGCGCGTTGACAATGCTCCGAAGTCCCTATGCCGCGTATAGTTTCGCCCTTAAAAGTTGCATTGGGTGCCTACTCGGGTGTCGGCTCGTCACTTGACTGTGAACTAGACTTAGTCTTAACTATGGTCACAACTACCTTCACCAACTATAATTCAACTTACTTTCGGGGCAAAACCATAAAAACCCTTTTAAAATATGGTTATAAACCCAACACTAAGCCCCCAAATTACATCATTCTCTGAAAGCCCCAACACGAGTTCTCTCTAACTCACCCACTTAAAACCTGCCCCTTAACTCATACATGCTCTTCCTCTTCCCCATCCTTCATCCCACAAACAACATCCGGTCGCGTGGCCACCACGTGACCCCAACCTCACTAGAAAAAACAAAACACGCGCAGACGGACGAAGAGGAAAATATCTATTTTTAGTCTCCGCTGCTCTGCATCCTCCGCTGAGCTTTATCTAGGTGTTCCGCTAGAGAAAGTGTGGGTGTTTAGGTTACTGTTGAGGGAGTTATTGTCTGGTGTTTCTGTTAGTTGATGTTCTCTTTGGGTTAAAAGTCTGAGGACTTTTGGGGTATGTTGTTGTTGAATGCATAAATGAAATGGGATTTGAAAGGCCTCGTGAGTATGGTTGAAACAAACCTTAACCTTATCTGTTAAGTTGTGTAAAAGTCTTAGATAAATTGAACTTTTTACATATGAAAAAATATGCATGTTTTAAATGAAGTGTTTGGAATTTACTTTTTTTGTAAAATAAAATGCAGGGGTTTAACATAGAGCTACCTATTATTACATTGCTAAAACGTTTTATACGTATAAGTACTAAAAAGTTACTGAAATGGGCTGTTTAAAAATAGTGTATTTTAAGTATTACAATACAGAACTATTATAACATTTAAAAATAAATCGAAAACATTTGTATCGTTTAAGAACGAATAAAATTTATGATTGAAAGGAACCAAACTAACCAACATTCAATACAGCATAACTTAATTAAAATTCAAGAACAGGTGCTTTACATATACAAAGAACACATACAATATCTTATCTTGTTATTTTCCCTAACATCCTCTAAAATCAGAAAGGGGATGCAACTTGTGGTAGTAGACACTGTCGAGCCCCTGTTTGAGAAAGTTAGTTGTTGCGTACTTTTGGGTTTTGTGAAAGCAAAAAGGGGTGCTCTAGACATCTGGAAACCGTTTGCACGTGGGGGATTGAGGAAGGATATAACGCTCAGCCTATCCCCTTGGAATATTTTGGTTTTGTTTTAATTTGTGTCGGGAGTATGTTCGGACCTAAATGTAAGTATTTTTATATGTCTGTAGGGAGTTGGGTGTTTGTTAATTCCCTGGAGTTTGTCTCTAATGTTGGGAATTAGGGAGCTTTAAAAAAATCCAGTGAGCTATTTTTTATGCATATTTTTTAATAAGGTTATTTCTTAATGTAGCTTTAGGATTTCAAACTAAAGCACCTAAATTACGAAGTTGCTTTTCTTTTTAAAATTTTATCTGCCAAATTTGAGTTTTGTTTGTATAATGGAATATTATGTTAAGCTTTTTTTAAACAGTTTAAACAGTAATTTTTTGTAACAGTTTATTACGTGAAAAACCTCATAACTCCATTTTTCTCCCAAGTCTGCTTAAATTTCGACTTCATATTTATTGAAATTTTTACATAATTCATTCCTTTAGTTAAATTAACTAATACATACTTCAACATACTTATTTAATGACATTCATTAAAATTTTGAGAAAATTTGCATCATTAGTACAGTAAACATAAATATTTTATACACATTTAAAAAAAATTTAATTTCTAAAACAAGGCAGTTATTAAAAAAAAAACGTAATCATGTGTTGTTTTCATAAATAAACTCGTACAACGCATTTTTAAGAAAATCTAGTCGATCTTGGTTTCTTAACAAATTGTTTGAAAGAAAATGTAAAACTACTTCGTGGCTTAAAATGGCTGTTTTAATGGAATTTCATTTTTTAATTTGAACGGATTTTATTTATTCAATAACATACCATATTATACTCTTTTAAAGACGGTTTGAACTATTTAAACAGTTTAATTTGTAAATACGAATTAAGCGAATGCATAACACTCAAATCCTTGTAGTTGGTAAGTTTTTAATAATTTATTTTAAGCATACTTGTGCTTTAAAACTACAAAAAAAGAATAAACATAGTTTACGTGCATTTAGTAACTTAAAGGTGAAAAACATCCTTTGTAATGTCATTTTTATTTAATAGTTTGTTTTAAAAGAAATATTTTTATGCAACGATAAACACTATATTAATAATCTAAATATAATAATTTATCAAACTCTTTTATATTCGTAAAATCTATAAATTAAAACTTCCTAGTAAAAGTAACTAATAGTAATTTTATTACCCCGCAATTATTCATTTTAATGATATGTTCAGAATGGACTCATTGTAAATGCACACTCAACTGCAAGTTTAATTTTACCATATTTATTTTTAGCGTTATATAGCGGTCTTTCTTTTACTACTTTTTACCGCAAAGTTAATGGTTTTTAACATTGGTATGACCCTCCTTTAAGAAATCATTCTTTAATTATGTATATTAATTAAGATGCATTATGCTAGCATTTAGGGAGGAATTGATTACAATAAAGAGTGCTATTATTTTCATTATTAGAAAATGTTATGTTTATGCCATTAAAGGTTTATTACCTATTTATGGATGTTACTATTCTTAAAACTTCTTTTTCAGTTACAATTGTAATTATCTTTATATCGAGCAAAATTACTTAAGTTAGTTATGAATTTAAAAGGCTATACTTTACAAAAAAAAGTTTAGAATTTTTCTTATCTCCACTAACCTATTTCTAGTATACATTTTTACTTCCGTAACGAAATTTTTTTACAAAATTCCCCTCATATTTTATGTTGAGATGCAATTATTTAGTTTTTTTTAACTAAAATTAAATTTGAAAAAATAAATCTCTTTATGGTGTATTTTAATACGGAAAATATATTAAACTATTATGACTTACGGACTTGTTAAAAGTTTACGCAGTGATTTTTGTTTTCTGTACTTCTATGCATTGTGAAAGTTTTTTTTTGAAATTAGCTATTTTGCATTAAAACATTGTAATTGTATTGTTTCGTTTGTCAACTCCCCTATTTATACTATAAAACTTTCAATTTGGTACGCAACATTTTATCTCGGAGAAAAACTGGCTTGAATCAATGTATGCCAACTTTTAGAGACAAATTATAAACCAAAATTCATAAGATTTGTCTACATAAAACAAATATTTGGAATAGCTTATAGTTTATTTTTCGAATTCTTTTATGGAAACCAATACTCTCAGCACTTACGATTCATGTCTACATTCTTTTCTGATTCACAGCTGATAATGCATCACCTAGGCTCTGCTGCCATTTGTTCGGTGCGTTAAATCTTAAGGGGAGGGGGGGGGGGGCTTTTTGATAATTAAAAAGAATATTTATTCATTTATTTCACAATTAATCTGAATTTATTCAAAATTAATTATTTTCTTTGCTAAAATTACAACTAAATTTAATTTAAATCATTTTTATATTGCAATCAAAAAGTAATTGAGTTTTTATTTGAAATAGAAACTGTTTATTCAAGTGTGCGGTAATTTGTATTTTTGTTCGGGATGGCCAGAAGGCTAGAGTTGGCCCTGCATCAGCCAAGATTTAAAAACGAAGCTTCATTTAAAACCTCTGGTCTGGCCATTCATTTTCAGAACCCTTCCAAATTCCTGACGTCTCTATCTCCACATGTCGTCCCCCAACATTCTAAAAAAGAACATTACCTCATTCCTCATGCCCCCCAACAAAATCATCTGTCGCAACGAACGGACTTGTTCACAAAGCAAAAGAAAGTCGCCATTTTGTCATCGCGGATTCTTGACTTTGGGAAGAGTTATGGTCACGATTAATCTTCGAAGCGGAACTATTAGTTATCGTTTGGTGCGGTTTTTTTTTCTATGGAGGTAGTAATAAGATGGAGATGCTGTCGGATCAAAACTAATGCTAAATCAGGTGTTCCAATTGAAGGCTTGTATCGCTTCTGCAATAGTCCCAAACAGTTTCTTGACGAAAGATTTGGCACTTTTTTTACATTTAACACAGCTGGTACTTTTCCATTTCTCTGGCTAAAATCTCTCCAAACGGAATATTCGGTGATAAACTGAATTTTTTGGCGACAAATTTCAGTATACAAAGTTAAAGCACCACAGTATACACAGTAATTGGTTACCATTGGAAATATTACGTTTAATGACGATTGTTCTTTTTTGGCGACCTCATCGCTTGTAAAAGTACCCTCTGCTGTGGTAAGTTAGGAAGCATGAAATAAAATGATTAAATAACAATTTAAATCTTGCATATCAAGGGAAATTATAGAACTTGCTATGCAACTTACTTGATCTCTTAACTCTTACTACTGTCTGCAACATCAAAAATAAAATTTTTGATTTTACCAATTCAAAAATAATATAACTGGTTAACTTTTAAAAGAAAAATGCTAAGTATCGAACTAATATCGAGAGTGCGATTTGCCAGGCCTATCACATACATTTGGTGACTTCTAGACTAAAATATTGCTTTGCCACCAACTATCTCTCATTCTTGTCTCCATAGATATTTGCAGATTCTATTTGGGCTGTTGTTGCAGGTCCGGTTGTTTGGACAGACCGGCAGGGGTTTCTGGGATATAGGGTATCCAGTTTGTTGTGTGACTTCTTTAGGGAAGAATTATGGGCGTCAGTATGGGTGTAGGGGTCCTCTTTCATAATGACAGTAAATCAGAGCTAAATTCCCCTTAGTTCTTTACTATGTCTATGGGAAGAAGTAGACTTTACCTCTAAGTCACACACACATAAATTTTAGGACATAGTCGTTGTTCTGCATTTTCTTCCGAATTTTTTTTTATAGGTTTAGGGACTTTTTTTTCAAGAATTATAACGGTCGTGATAAATATATTTATACGAAAAAAAACTTTCTAAGTATTTACAAAATAAAATCTAAAAGTACGTACGTATATTTTACTGTCGCATTCAATAAGTAATATCTAACTGGTATTATATTCAATAATTAGTTTAACCATAATAATCAGCATTACAATAATAAGTATCAATAATTATTACTCCAGCAAATTTTGTACTTTTTATATAAAAAAATATATTAGTTTTATCCACTTTTACTAAAATTAACGTCTATTTCCTACCTCTGCTATTGCTTTTACTTACGGAGACAACAATATATACTTTTTTCAGTAAACAATTTCACATTTCAACTATAAAGAACTTCACACCAGCCCAGCCAGTTAATCACAGTTACTTCATTCAAAATCTACTCAAAGACGTTCTTTAAATTCTTTAGGATACTTTTTAAAGAGACTTCACGTCACAATTATGCACGACATTATCACAGCGTCAGGTGCCGAAGTAAAGTGTGATGATATCACTTTCTACTGAAAATTATTTTCAGTCTCCTATAAATAGTTTCCCTGCTAGTCACTTTTTTCGTTCGCGGTAGACGCATGGAAAAAAACCTTGTCCTTCCTGTGTCATAGTAGTAGGTGAGAAGGAAAAAAACTAGCGACTTTATGTCTATGGTTCAACTTGTACCGGGTTTGCATTTATAATTGAATTGCAGAAAATAAAATTTTTGGAAGTTTTAGTATGGTTTAGTTCAATTTGAAAAGTTCATGCGTTGAAAAGTTTTGTGTATTCTGTAGTTTGCTTAAGATGATTCTATAAAAAAAGTTTTAGCGTAAACATATTTTATGGCTGAAATTTATGCATTTGTTTTGACATTCTCATAAGTTTTTGCCATATATTTTAAGAATATTTTATTAATGGCTGTAAATTTTGGCAAATTCACTTACCCCTGTTCTGCTCTTAAGATGGGTGCAGGACAATATTTCATAAATACAGATCATAAATCTTTCAAACTGCATTTGAAATTCTAAGCCTTTCATCTTAATCTATTATCTGTTTACACTTTTGAAGATACTTTCTAAGAATCCCCAATTCGTCCTTCCAAACATCGTTTCACTCATCGTTCATTTAAATCCACCCATCAATCGCCGCCCTCATTTAAAATCTTTTTTTAAAAATCTTGTCTAAGACCTACAAACGCTGAAGGTCTTCTCTGGCATGTCCCCAACACAAATCAAAACAGGAAACTTAGTAAGAAGCCTCCCTATAGTATGTCGTTGCATTGGTTTAACAAAGTTTTAACCCTCGAACCAGATGAGCACTCAGTCAAAGTTTGGTGCAAGATTGCAACAGAATCCTGTAACTTTCTAGCTGCCACCTCTATTTGAAGCGTTAATTTACCGATATTGTTGTAGAACAATAGCTTTGATGCATCGCAAAACTGGCAAATCAACACTCCAAATAAGTGGTGGCAGATAGAAATTTACTTTCAGGATTCCGGTGCGATCTTGCGCCAACATTTTTAATGTGCAGCCAGTATAGATCTTGGGGGGGGATCATTGCAGGCTATGTCCCTCTACCTTCAACCTTAACAAATTATTAACATATATATAGGTCTAGCTATATATGTCTAGGGATTGTCATTTTCTCTAACACATCGTCTCATTTTAAAATTTTAAGTATATTATACAGTTTTGTAAAAAAAAAAACTTTTTCATTAGCCAGCCTTAATTTTCTGGTCGTCTTAGTTTATAAACTTTTTACATATCTATTCAAAATTAGAATATATTTTCATAAAACATAATATGGTTGAAATATTAAATTTCCATCTTGTGCAAAAAGTAAAAAACTTAGAACTTTTGGCCACTTGTTTTAACTAACAAAATTTAAATCTATAATAAAAATGAATGAATGTTTTTGTTTGTGGGTGTGTTCCTTATAGACTCATAAACCCGGTATCTGTTTGACTCGTAACCTTGGCACGAATGTGTAGTTCATACTTAAGTTACAGATTTTTTTTTCGAAGTTTACTTAAGTTACAGACTTCCAGAGCCCAAAATGTTCTATTTTAGAGAAAATTCGAATATTCTGAAAAAAATACACCACTTTCGCTCAAATCCGATTTTTTTTCCTTTCGTGATTCCATTCGGCAGAAGAAATTAAATAACTTTTAGGAAAATAATTAAAATTAAAAAATTTAATGCCAATACCTTCAGAAACTAAATTCCTTATTTGAAAAATAATTGACATGTTTCAAGTAACGTTATTCCGCTTAGTCTCCAATCTAGGATTTTATTGTAGGTTTAGGTAATGATTTTTTCATGGATGGTTCTGTTGTTTGCACAAATATGCATATTTAGGTTATTTCCGTGAATTATAACTATGATTGATGTTCAAAGCATAACGTACTAGAGCTGCATATTAGGGTTTAACTTTTTCATTATTTAGCCAAATACGTTGCCGAACTCTCCAAATTCTTACCTAAACGCGTCAAATAAGTAATTTTTTTACATTTATAATGTTGGTTGATTGTTTGAAGGTCGTCGTGCTAGAGCTGTATAATAAGTGTTGTTAGCTACATCTCTTTTCTTGCCAAATTCTTACTAAAAAGGCGTCAAATGAGCTAAAAGATTTTATATGTTTATGAGGGAAATTACGATAACTATTATGCGTGAATTTTATAGCGTATGTTTTTATTTTGGATTTTTAAGGTAATATAAGTAACAGTATTTTATACTCTATAACGAGCGGGAATAAGTTTATTATCCTATAATGGAATAAATTGTAGATATATACAACTAGATTGTAGATCAATTACAACTTTTTTTTTTAAGTCCATGCGAATAACGGGTATTTATTTGCTAGTTAGAAATAGTATTTGCGTGTTTTGTATATTTCGTTGTTTCCACTTTGTTTCAATGCTTTAAAGTCAAGTGCTGTTGTTTAAAGCTTTGTCATTCCAAAGGACAGCTATGAGTAAATCTTTATTTTTGACTGTTGTCTACTGTTGTGGGATTGTGTGTGTACATTTTGTCTTGCGTAAGGACACTTGTCCAAAATTAGAAATAGTTTGAAGTTGTCACCTTTGTGAGTAGAATTTGGTTTTTCGAAACAGTTAAATATTAGTCTGTCTCATGCAAAAAAGATATGTAAATTAGAAAAGACCACGAGGTTTGAATGTCTATGAATCTCCATTTTTATTATATATTATTAATCTATAATTTGAATGTAATTATATTAAATAAAATAAATATACCTAAATTTTCAAAAGTATTGTAAACAAAATTTTAAAAATCAATGATATCCCTTGATAAAATGTGAAAAATAGTATCTAACAATTTTTTAGACTCTAAATCCTGGGTCCTTTAATTGAGTCCTAATCCTGGTGTGTTGGGGGACCCAGGAATGCATGACGCGGCCATCATAGATAAATAGGCTGGCTTTGAAATTAGTTCAATAATTTTTTTTAAATTGGTATGGAAAATTGCAGGTCATTGAAACATACACCTTTAACATATGCGAAAACTAATGAACACTACTCGTCATTGTGGGCTTCAAATACAAAATATTAGATACAAAGAATAACTTATTTGACCACTATGAAACTTCTGCTTTTCGCAAGGAAAAGTTTTGGTGTAAAACGTCAATTACTATTTTCAAAAAATAGTTTTGATGCAGATTTCGTCAAGTTTATAAACGGCAAGTCTACCATTGAAATAACTAAATGTAATAACTAAATGTAATAGTCGTGATTTCTTTCAAGCCCTCCAACTATGCGCACTCTTTTAACCAATATAAGCAAATTTTTTTGTCAAGCGGTTTAGCTTTTATACCTCACCTGCCGCAAAGCACATTTTATGTTGTAAACTACCCATTAAATGTGCTGGGGTCTTCCAGGTTACGATCTTCAAGTAAATCGCCTTGTTGGTTTAACAAAATTGTATATTTATAACAAGCGACTGAATTAGAGTAAATGGGTTTGAAAACATGAATTCCTAAAAGTATAAGGATGTGGAATTATTGCGTTTGGAAAATTAGTTTTAGGGTAATAAACATACAATTTTGTTTAAATGTTTTTTTCACAATCACATTTCTAAAATCTGGTCTTCAGAGCTTTCCTGCAAACAACTGCCAAATGTTGGAATAAAAATTTATTTCATCTGAGAACCAAAAACTTTCACTCGTGTAATAGTATTTATAACTTGAATCATTAATGCAAGGAAATTGAATAGGACTTAGTAACGTTTGGTACATAGGATCTTTAGGCAAAAAGAATGAACACCTCACACTCCTAGACATTGTGAATCAAATTGAATCAGTTTTTGCCCCTGTCTAACTATTTTTCGAGAAGCATTGAAAAGACCGTAAAGCTCATACTGAAAGAAATAACTTTTGGGGAAAAAAACATTAACTGTAAGTTATAACTTTGTCAAATTTACTGGTATAAGTATGAATGAAAAGCCTCCACTGTGAATCGTATGTGGGTTCAAAGAATTGTGTGTAAATGGATGGTTTCATTGATGCATGTTGACCGTTGACCTTTGTAGTTGATATAAAAGAATTTTGCTTTTACGATCCTATTTAATAAAATTAATTCCCTAAACATCTGTGTGAAACGTCTCGCTCGAATAGGTTGGTTGCATGTTTACTGACTTCGAATGCCGCTTACATAGCTTGTTTTTTTTTTCTCTCTCTTTATAGTACTATGGTTTGTTTAGTGTTCTTTTTTTTGTGACACCTGTGCTTTTTTCGTTTTAACAAAGGGAGCGAAAAATTCTTGAATGGCGAGTCCAATGATTTAAAGCTAGATGTCGAATAACTTAAAATTTTGTGTAATTAGAATAGAGTAGAATTTTTTAGTTGGTAAAATTTAGCCTGGCCGGATCTTTTGGATCTTAAGCCGAAAATTAAGTGTCTACTTTTATTTATTTCTTTTTTTACAAAACATTACAAGGAATACATTATATTTACATTTGAATGAAATATAACTATATTTTTTAATTTAACATTTTAAATGTAAAGTTTTACAGATGGTAATTTTCCTAGTTGATTAAATATTTTGTCGTTACAAAATGAAATGCTACATAACTTGCCATCTTATCACATAGGAAATGTGGGATACAAAAGTTATTTAATCATAATTAATTATTAAAAGTTCTATATTTAAATTTGAATTTTGCTGATTCTAATCTCAGAAATTACAAGTAAGAAATGTTAAATTCAAAGATGATAAACCATTCACTTTATCGATTTCCAATTACCTTTCCTTTGAACCCAATTTATGAACTGGACCAAGGAATAAATATTTTTCTGCAAACAATTTCCTTTTCAGACATTATTCAAATGAATTATGTCATTTAATCGATCAGTTCACCCATATGTTCTAATTTTCATTCTACGAGGATGATAAACTTGTCCTCGAATCGCTCCATTTTCTTGCTTCTTCAGTTAAAAAGGAAAAGGTCCGCCCATCCTATTAAACCACCGGCCAATTACGGCAGATTGGAACTCAAGATTACCGCGCTTTGCAAATTTGACTGAACATTAGAACGGTCAGAAGGAGCTACGTTCTGCGTCTTGCATTATTAAAGTGCTTAATGTGCAAAAACCTCGCTTAGTAATGTAGCAATGGATATGCAAGTCGTCCTTGCGGTGATGTGTAGATAATTGCATCCACTGGTGTGTTCTATGATGGATTTGTGTGCTGTTAATGTTCACTGAGAACGCATTTCTTTCGTTTGGATAAATCAACTATGCTCATGGATATATATACGTTTCGTAGAAGATATCCATTCCTTTCAAGAGTGAGTAATTTATAAGCTTTTTTATGATCATTATAATAAATGATACATCATATTTTATTTTAATTGCGAAAGGGTGTGCATAACGAGATCGCGATGCCCTATAAATTAATATGATGGAAATTTTAAAAAGAAAAGGATTTGGGATTCTGTTAGATCAAACATCACATCAAAAAAATGTTCAAGGTCCCTTTGTATTAATTATATACTATATGCTAAGCTCATTATAAACCTTAGAATTGTACCTATACAGGGTGGCCCAAAAGTAGACTTGCAGTTAGTTATGCATACAGTTATTTTTCGAAAGCAGGTCTGGTTGTTAAGTCAATTGTTGCACATTATCTCACAGAACTGTATTCTGCGGTCAGGATCGTCCTCAAGAAGGCCATGCTGTCACATGGTCTTGGGGTCTAGGCTTAAGGTTCGGCTGTTGCATCAGGCGTTGTAATGACGCCCTCGGGTTAATCAGTTCCCGGGACGCCTGTCACCTCGAACAAATTTTTTGCAAGCACACATTAATCCTTTTATAGGATAACTGGCAGATGGCGGTGTTTGAAGTTGCTTACTCTGGCGTCATTGTTTGCATATTTCTCGAGCATCAAATAAATAAACCGAAGCTATCTTGAAACTAAACCAAACAAAGTCCACAAATCGCTTCTCTTTGGACCCGATACGCTGTTGTGCGATTTAATTTTAGTCAACCAACAAAACTAAAAGAAACCATGTCAAATACATGTTCTAAATAACCCAAATTTCTTACCAATGGTACATTTAAACCGACATTAACTGTAAGCCTACTTTTGGGCCACCCTGTATATATTTAAAAAAAAATATTGCTAAATTCTTTTCAATTCTAGTAGGTTTTGCAAGTCTGAATTGTATACAGATGTCTATGAATTAATCTTTACAAACTAGTAGTGTTTTCAATTTTAAAATAACATCATTCTATTTTTTTTTGCAATGCTAGGTCATTTTAATGTAATACTTCATCTGTCCTCGATATCAATTCAATTAAGTCCAATAATTGATTTGGAAATTGTTTGGATTTATATTAGGTATCAAGAGTGCTTACTGATTTAATAATTATTATTAAATGAAATAATCTTTACATTTGTTTTTATTTCTTTGGTTTGTTTTAAAAATCAAATGGACACAATGGTTGTAAGAGTGCTTACTAGTTTGTAATAAAGTTAATATTTTTTAGCTTCCACGCTACGTTTATAACGTAAAAAGTGGAAGGTGTTATAATCGTTCAGTCCCTCTGTCCGTCCGTCACCCACTTTCATAGACCAAACTAAAAAATCTACCGGCAAGTGTGATACGGCACTAAATTCAGCGCATCGAAATTAGAATGCATTGAAAATTTCAGAAACGAATTCGAAGTAATTTAATTATTTAAAAAACTGCAAAATTTAAAGCTCATTTAAAAAGCATACGAAGCCATTTTTATCAGAATTAAATCGCCATTGCCATTCGCAACAATCGCTCAAGAAACTTTAGTGGGAATATTTCTTGTGATGTCACACTCTTCTTACTACAATGTCATTGATGGTTGTTTGGTTTTCTTCCCTTATTCAATTTCATTGGTTGTTTGGTTTTCTTCCCTTATTCAATTTCATTGGTTGTTTGGTTTTCTTTCCGTACCACGTGAAACAAGCCCATTCTTTTAAACAATATAAATTAAAATAAATTCATTTTTGCGCCATAAATCAGTTTAAAATATCGTCAAATATATTTCACAGAGAGATTCTTTAATTGCATGTTGATATGAAATGTTCTCCTTCTATTTAAAAGCGAGGAATATTACATATTTATTCTTTGAAATATAAATTATTTTAGCAAACGATAACAAATAATTATTGAACTTTCGAAAGAAAATAAATGAAACTAGCCAAATTTAGCGTGTAAATTTTAATATGGAATTAATGATGTGTTTGGCGGGTTTTTCCTGTTGAACACAAATGTTGTGTGGAAGCGGGTTAAGTGGCAGATTCTGTTACAAACCTACTTGTTTAAAATTTAGTGCTCCATGATATTAATGATATTCAATTTCAGGTTTTTTTTTAAATGACTGAATAACGTAAACATTACTAATTTATTAAACTTCTTATTTGAACTACCGTTTTTTAATTATTCCTTTATGTAATTTCGGTTCTTGTATTAGCTTCCTCCTCTTCTTAAGGCGCGTGAAAGCGTGGGTAGTACTTAATAAACCCTTATTTTATAAATTTGGATGTCATAAGAAATGTCTGATTTCGATTAAATATATTCTAGAAATTCATGCTTGGGCAAATTGGTAATTGACCATTTCTTACAACATGTCATGCCGCTGTTTAAATACACGTCTTTGTTCGAAATATCAAATTAATTTACTCTAAAAACTATTTACAAGAAGTTACGTAAAAAAGATAACCCCTGTCCTTCAATTCCGAGACCTGGTCGCTTTTAATTAAAGCGCATGAAAGATTCCCCATTGCAATTGCCTATAGCTAGAAATATTTTTATTTTACTTAAATAACACTAAATATGGCGTCCAAATTCCATGAGAAAAAGGGTGAGGCGCATTTCAATAAAACAAAAAATGATCGATTCCGCCGAATATTAAATTGCAATCTTCTACATCTCAGATTTTTACGGATGATATTTAATTTTAGCAACGCCAAATATAAAAAAAATAGTAGTCAATTTTGACTCCAGACACTTTTTTGTCGTCTTGGGCACACACCTTGGCTTCGGGACCTTTTTGACAGCAGCTATACGTCTTCGTAACGTAGAACACAAAAGAAGAAATTTTTTTCTTTCCTGGTATAAAAAGAAAGACTAAAAACAAGCTTTTTCTAAAGAATGAAATTCTCTTTAAACTAAGGAGTAGTAGTAATAATAATAAATAAAATTAGATGCATTCAAACTGCTTCCCTACCTTCAGGCCGCAGTGGTTTTTGGCGGAAATCCAGAAAAAGTGCTCCAGAAATAAACTTTTTTGGCTTTTCCTCCGTCTGTAACGACAGACGTCTTGCCGTTAAGATCAGTCTGTCGGAAATGAAAAACGGAGCAACAGCATCTAAAAATTAAGATCCCGACTTTTTTTTAACTGTGCCTTTTACAACTTTTGTGTTTATACTTCTCGTTCGGAGCTTTGCGGAAATCTAGGTTAGAAAAAGATATCGGATTACATCTAACGTACAGATCTTCTAACAATATAAATGGAGTTAGAGGGCTGATGGATGTGATGTCAATGTCAGTATCTGTTCTGCAAACACAAATAGAAACAATATTTTAAAATTTAATAGTGTAATTCAAATCACACTTTTTATGTTTGGCCATGCTTTTTTACTGTTCAGTCATGTATGTCACAGGAAAAAAAAGGTGAGGGAATAGGTGCTTGACAGCAACACAGCTTTAAAAAATTAAAACTGATTCGTGTGTACAGTTATAACTTTCATTTCTCTTATTTTCTTCAACGGTATTACTGAATTTAAAAGTTTGGGGGAATAAATTTTCTTTAATATTTCAGCAATCTCCTCTCTTCCTCATACTAACTTAATGAAAAGCCCATCTGTCTATCAGATATCCATCTTCTACCCCTCAACAATTATCTACTTCTACGGTTCAAAAATTGAGTGACCTTAACCTTCAAATTGTTTTCCTTTAAATAGACATTTAGAACAACCACAAGCCTGTCATCACTTTTTTTTTTCTATCTGCCTGCTGACAATGCAGCATCACATAATACTGAATGGACAGCACCCGTTTTGCCGTATATCATTCGCTAGTTACGATTTGACAGCTCACGTTTGAGACGACTCAATAAAAGCGACAACGAGGAAGCGTTGCGTTTGTTTCATTCCGAAAGGTACAGGGCACACGCTCCATTGTTATCACAATTGAAGAGCTTAATAGAAGAACGTACTAATTGACATTTTTGAAAAAAATTGAGATTTTTTGTGTCAATGAACATATCACTACATCTTTTTAAGATAACAAGTTTCCCCTATTTCATAAACTTAGTTAGCTTTTGCAAGTACAACTTTTAACGGATTTGAATGCAAAATAAGAACATTAAAACTCAAGTTCTCGTGTTCACCTTTTTGTCACTTAGCACGTTCTTCCACTAAGCTCTTCAATTGTTTCTGACGTTTCGCTGGAGGAAGTAAAACTGTTTCGTTCTGTTGCGCACTTGATGTTGTTGAATAGATTGGCGTTAATTTGTTGTAAATAAATTTTGTTGTTTAAAATAGATGAAGATTTATGTCCCGTTTATAAGGAATTTGAGCTTTTTTAATTCAAGTATTAGGGGTATCCTCAACTCTGTATCCGTATGTCTCTAACTCTGCCTCCACTTTCTCTTTGTTATTTTTGTACCTCATTGTCTCTTTTCTACTCTATTTCTTTCTACCTCTTTTCTCCAACTTTTTCTTAATTCATTTTTTTCTCAGTCTGTCTCCTTTTTCTTACTCTATACCTATCATTGTCTCTCTTCAACAGTAGTATGTCTCTCTTAGTTTCTTTTTGACTGAGTACTTGTACAATTTTTTCTCCTGAAGCTGTCGATGTATCTATCTCTTGCTATCTCTATATATCTTTAT
The DNA here is from genome assembly GCA_019343175.1 of Oedothorax gibbosus. Classification (NCBI taxonomy): domain Eukaryota; kingdom Metazoa; phylum Arthropoda; class Arachnida; order Araneae; family Linyphiidae; genus Oedothorax; species Oedothorax gibbosus. Next base: position 19,162,194 of record CM033279.1, read on the forward strand.
TTCTCAAATTATGTCTTTCTCAACCTGCATCTTCTATTTTAAAACTACCACACTTTGTATAATTTTTTCTCCTTTGCCCCTTTCTTATCATTTCTCATTTCCATGTTTCTCGCCTTAAATTTTGCATAATAAGCATTCGTTATTTTCTTTAAATTCAACTGACTATTTTTTCGTTGATAACTACTTTAAAATATTTATTTTTCGTCAAAGGATGTTCGTATTGTTGTGTATCAAACTTCATACGTCATTTATTTTTAGTTGCTAAAACTAAGTTATAGATTTTTTTAAAGGCATTTTTTGTGTTAACGTATTCATCAACTCGGATAATTTAAAAAATTTATTTTCCACAAACGTTTACTTCTGGTGATTTTCTCTTGAAATTTTGTTTATAAAATGTTTTACTATTGTTTTTATGGCAATTTGAGCACGTAATATTAGTCGAGAATTTGCACTCGGCAACATTTCCTATTCGTGTTAACAGACAACTATAGTGATTATTCAATCACGACCAAGTGTTCAATGAATGAATCACGAAGAGTCGTGCAATTATTCATTTACAGTGAAGAGTACGAGTAATTCATTAGCTTTGGGGTAGCTTTTTCCCAGTAGGAAATTTCTGGGATAATGAGAAAATGATCTTTATCTCAGAGTTCAATCATTTTATGCCTCAAAATAATTTAGAAGAAATTAGCTAAATTTATTATTTTGAAGTAATTGCACGCGTAAACAACTGTAATCAATCAATTCATTGCGTTGAAAAATCCAGCGTTTGCTAGCTGAGCTAACTTCTATTTATTATTGCATTGGCTTTTCTAAAAGCTCGACCTTATCAATATTTGGCATAAGTAACTCCGCGTATACCAAAGGATTCACGTTGAATCATCTAGCTGTCTAATATAACGATCACTATCCCTGTGAGGGATACTGACGCATAAAACCGTCACCGGTCTATAAGATACGTTTCCCAGTTAACACACAAGTTTATAAATTTTATAATTTTAATAAATTTGAAATATTTAGATGTCATTTATAATCATCTGCTACCGAAATATATATTTTTTTAATTAGATTGTCAGTTAAAATTTAAATTTTATTCTAATGCAGTGAAAACAAGTTTACACTTCAGCCAATTTACTTATTCCTCAACGGGCTATTTTAAGTTGCGTTGGGTGTCACGTAAAAGATTACGTCGTAATGTTTAACCCCAAAGAAAGGTTAACCATTATGAGGTGAAATGGCTGGTTTTGTAAGGAGTCCATAAATAGGCAGCCATACCAAATTCATTCATGTTGTTGTTGCTGATCCCTGTTTCCCAGCAGAGCTAGAACAGGTCTATGATATTGCACACTCTCAAGAAATCAATAACCAACAATGGTCGCTCAAGAAGATCTTCTTTATCGAGTCCCAAGCACTCAAGGATGTGCTCCGGAGTGGCTTGGCCTTTGGAACACTTGGTACAATTTGGGAATTCCTTTTCTTTGTTGTTAAATGTCAATGTTCTTAGGTGGCCACTACGAAATCGTGTTATCGTAGTTTGCTGCTGTCTGTTGCACCGAAGGGATAGAGATCCGCCGGGACGATTACTCTTGTACCAATCGTGCACTGGGGGAATGGCAAATGCAGACCGAACAAGGCATTTTTGTCGAGTATAGTTCAGAGTAGGTAAGAGACGCCGAAGTAAGCAGAGGCTCGTTAGTACCCCTTTTTGCTAGGGCATCAGCCATTTCGTTACCTGCAAGGTCTACGTGGGAAGGGATCCACTGTAAGTGACTCTCACGAGATGAGGAGAGCCGCCTCACACGTCAAATTCATTCATAAAAACACTGACCCTATGTAAACTCTGGGACAAGTAGCAATATCTTAATGAATACTTGCCAGTAGTCTTCTGACGCATGGGCTACTAATATCATTATACAGCAAGTGTATTAAAACAATAACAGCCCATTTAGACTTGTAAGCTGATGGGCCGCAAACACGTAAACAACTCATCATCGCCTTGCCCTTAGGATATAGTCTTTTAGAGGTACGTAATCAATAACGTAAAAAAAAATACTTGCAGATCATATTTCTAAGCGGATTTATGTACTTCGCAGTGCAACTGCGTATATCTTTTGGGAAAAATGGCATAACTTAATAGTTAATTTGACAAATAACGCTAAATATCTAAGGTATGTATATTAATATTATGTATATATTCCATGAAAATAATATTTAAGTATTAAATTATGAATTTAAAATGTGTGTATATTATTAACTTGTATAGTATTTACTTCCTAGAAGAAAACTTAGTTTAAAATTACACATTGTTTCCTAAATTATTATAGTTAAATCCATGCAAATTTCAATATTATACTTGTATTAGTACATGAATTTTTTTATGGGAAAAATGCATTTAACGCTAAAAACATTAAATTTTAAAAAATCAAATATTTACAAACCAATCAGCTTACACTTAAGCTGATTGGTTTGTATTAATTTATATTTAGAGTTCAACGCAACGACATTTTTCTTAAATATTGACATAGCTAAATTTGAAATTATCTTTATTGCATTTTCCATTACTAGTTTCACACTGTTAGAGTAATTTTTTTCCTTCTCGTAAATTTACAAAAAAAAACCCATCTTGCTTTCTTTATCTATTTTATTTCATTCACAGTCACCGAAAATATTCCTTACAAATCTGGGTCATATAATAAAATTCTCAATACCTGAAGGAGAGTGTTTACTTTCTCTCACCCCTATACTTGAAAATAAGTTACCTGGCCTTATGAATGAACACGTATTTAAACTGTTACGCCCCTCTGCCTTTCCCTTCATTCAGGGTCAGGGGTTGTAAGAATTTTTTTCAACCCCCCCCCCCTCCCCAATTTGTTAAAGTGACGCAAAAACGTAAACAGGGTGCGCAAACACACTTTTTACTGCTGAATAACTGATTTCTTTAGTCACCTTTTTTCCATTGTTAGATATTGATTGATAGTATATATGACATTACTTGTCATTTAAACACCTCTTTTGGTACTAGCTGTACTTTTGGTACGGCTGTACAAAAGGCAATCGACGAATGTTCAAGATATAGTTTATGAAATGTTCTGAACTTTTGACAGGATAGTAATGAAATTGCTTGAAATGGCCATATGAAACTATGAATACATTTTTAAGGATAATTAAACGTTCAATCAACGTTCTGATACATGGCGATTCCTGGAAGCTAGGGATTAAATACGATTTTAAACATCAGTTTCCAATAAAGGTATTCGGTTGCCAAGTCCAACGAATAATTCTCCCTGCAAAGTCGAATCCGTCGTGGTTCAAAGTTCGGACGCTGCGTTCTGTGTAACTATTAGATTGCTTTGGATGCCGACCCGGATGTTAGCCTTGTCACTTGACTGTGGTTCAAAGTATAGGGTTCCGTTGCCATAGCCTATGCATATAGTATTAGTACGACGTTATACCAGCTAATTAAGAGTGTGTTTTCTCAAAGATAGCCATACATAAGTGCAATTCTTGTCATTAACCGAAGAATCCAACTCTTAAATGCAGGCCTAGCCTAGAGTTGTTTACGAAAATGCAAAGTTTCCTCAATTTTCTTGAAAGTGTTATTTCCAGCTTTTATGGTAGATAAAAAAAAATGATAAAAGAAGCTAAATAGCAAAGTTGTTATAATTGTCTGGTCACGATGCCACCCACAACGACCATTTCACATTTGGAGATTCTCAAAAACAACTCAAAATGCGCCCATAAGAAAACAATAGCTTAAACGTCCTTAGCAAAATGTCCACTCAGTTTGGAGCCTCAACCGGTTTCAGGAAGATATGTGTTCTCAACCGTGGGTGGTAAACAAATAAAATTGTAGATCAGATCAAATATCTAAAAGAAAGGTTCACGTACTTCTAACAATTCCTTTCGCCACTCCCCCAAAAAGGTGTAGGTTGTCCAATTAAAATCATGTAGGAGTCGTATAGCAAAAAGAAAATAACAATAAAACGGAAATCGGGATTCTATGGCTATTTACAAAGCATTACTTGATTGGTTGCTTGAATTGATCTACATAACGGGTTATCTGAAAATTATTTTGTCATACGGAGCAGTGACATATGATTGAAAATCGCGCGCCCGAAAATTTAAATGGTATAAGTGCAATTCCTATATTTAGAATGTATAATTTATGATTATATTGGGCTCATTATACCATCAACGTTCATCTGTTTCTTTAGCAATTTTAGTGTTTAATTTAAAATCTTATTTGAGAAAAATGCTGACCAAATCTAAAGTTACCCAAAATTGTAATCAAATTAACAAAAAATTAACAAATCAAATTAACTAATCAAAATTGGCACAAAATATACTAGGTATGCAGCTATTATAAATCACAAATAACGAAGGCGAATTTGTGTCCATACTATTTAAAAAAAAGTTTAAGACTTGCGTTTTACTACCATTTATAAACTTTTCACTTAAAATTAATTTCGCTAAACAATGGCAGTAGTTTTGAAAATTTATATTCTCATTTCTCTAGCGGCCAACTCTTTCTACAAATAGATAATACTTAATTCATTACCTTATTTTTTACCTCCAAATGAGTTTATAGAAGCGACCTACTTAACACTAAAACAGACCACAAAGAGGTAAACGCACTTACCTAGTAATTCAACGAATTTCTAGGTAATGTTTACTATCATTAGCGAAGGCTTTCATAACTACTATTTCAAAACAATTCTTCGAATCCGCACCTCCCAAGAACAACTCAAAATCCTCAAACTTGAGGGAAAGATAATTAAAAAGAGAGGAAGACATGGTAAACATTTTCTCAATGAGGGGTCCTCAGGGTGCCCGAAATTGTTCTTTGGCGGGAGTTCTTATAGAGTTAAGAAGATGGAGATGCTTGGCGAGAAACAGAAGCCATCAGAAACCCGCCAAGCAACTATAGTAATCACTAACAAACCGCTCACTCAACGTTAGTTCAATATAAAACGCATTTTATTTCTTAAAGGGTGTTGATTAAAAATCAAAAAATGACCGTTTGCGCAGTTGTAGGCCGTAGCACGACATTTGAATTTATACAAAATGGTAGTAATTTTCTTCTCAGGTCAGAAAACTGCGTTGTAATTATAGTTTCTATTATATAGCCAAGTCGATGTTGTAGCCCTATACAGCCTCCACTGTAAAATAGCGCCAAATACTTCGCCGCCAGCGTTTGTTTGGACTTACTATAAAGCGATCGATGGCTTCACTTGGCCAACCGGTGTTTTGTCTAGGTTTTTTCCCGGAAGCATCTGCATCTTCTTAAATCCATAAAAGTTCTATCATAAAGGTAACACCCATCCTTTTATGAATGATCCCCACAACTTTGATCGTATTGCCTTACCTGAAATATATACGATATTTGTAAGAGCTGCTAGTTTTTTATTTCTGTTCTTTGAATTAGAGATTGTTACTTATCCTGGTGTTTTTTGTGTATTATCTTTATGTTCATATCTGAATGCAATTCAATACTGCAGTATTTACAGAATATTGTTCAGTGTTAGACGGAAAGATTGCTTTTTTCAGAAACTCGCGAGCCACGAAGGTTACTTGATGATAAAAGTACAGAATAGGATGATTTTTTATGGTTTATCTGAATGGAAGGATTGAAATGATTGTTTATAAATTTGGGATTATGGGAACTTAAATAGCGGTTATTTTTTCTTCTTTTTACTCTTTCGTATGTTTGAGGTCCATTGGTTGGATAAAGCTTTTCATGGGGTGGGACCGGCACACGAGGTATAGCCTGGTTTTGAACAATGGGTTCCCCCAGAAAGATTTTTCTGATTAAAGAGGAAGTTACCAAAAAATTTACTGAACAATAGAGGACCAGAAAAAATACCCAAAACAATGAAAGCCATGTTTTGAATATTATCTTTAAAGCCGTACTCTTTTACGATCATGTGGATAAGCGTTGTATGGAAATGACAAAATTCTCCGGTCTTAAAGGGATAAGTGAGACACACTTGAAAACTTAAACGCAGCCATTATCTGAAATTTCATGTTTTAATATTTCCAATAAAATTGCTCTACTAGAAGATTTTTAAACTTAAAAGTTTAAAGCTATTATATTCCTTTAACCGAAGGTTGCAGTTGGATGAAATTTGCATTTGGGCCGATAATATGCATTGGTGGTAGTTGGCAGTCTTATTTTTAGTACTTTATTATAGGATGTATTTAATTATTTATATTCCATAAAGTTTGGTCAAGTTAATATGTGAATAGAATTTGACCACAAAAACTGTCGTTACTTTAATCCTTAATGCGGATCGATTCTACTAAATTTCCAGATGCTATCCTAGCACAAGTCTTAATTTTTTGTTTCTGATAACTAAAAAAATGACGCAAGTAGACATTTATAAACATTTATCACCCTTTATCCTCAAGTCCTCAATCATTTTTATAAATATCAGTTCCATTGACAGCATGCACCACGCCAAATGATGCCGAACCTTGGCGAAGGTCTTTCACCTAACCTATAAGTGTCACCATATCAGAATTCACGGAGCATCTCACACTGCTGAATATTCAGTCTAAGACCCAATCTCCCCTGTAATTACTTATCACGTGAATTCCAAGGGTTTGTTTAGTAGTGAAGGTTATCGGCAGTCTTTCATGCCATCTCTTCCTCTGCAGCAGAGGTGCAATTTATTAGGTTAGGAAAGCATGGTAGTTGAGATTTGCGGATATCATTAGGACTTGTCATCAAAATCTTAAATGAATACTAATTGCTTACCTATTCAATAGCCGACTTTCAGTTAATTTAAAATTAAGGCGGAAAAAGACGATATTCGATCTTTTACAACTTTGCTTTGAAGACTATACACTGCGATGCAAAAGTTTAAACAATGACGTCATTTAGCTGTAAAATTTAGAATTGTGATTGTATAATTATAAAAGCCTCCTAAACATATTAAAAACATATTTCTAAAAGCTATAATTGAAACATAATTGTTTGATTTGCTATATAACAATAATTTTTGGCATAAAATAAAAATTTGTAAGTGGTAAAAGTTTAAACTCAAATACGAGATTATGCTAATTTAAAGTAGATAATGGCCTAATTTCGCATTTTTATTGATGAATTGTATTTTTTTATATGATTGATTAAAAAAAACGATATCCGGTGAACTAAACAGATTTAATAACAGTATTGGTTCAATTACCAGTCCATCACCTTAAAGTTTTGCCACGAATTCGCGGATTTGGAGGCATACATCGGCCGATTTTCTTGATGAAATGTGCAGTCTTTTCCATATAAAATACAAAATAGTGACATATTGTTCTTTTTTGCACTTTAGTACAATGCAGAGATAGTCACCTCTTCAAAAACCACAAAAAAGTCGGCCTCGTCAACGTAATTCCTTCCACACCGTTATAAACGTTCCACCTTGATGCTAGAGTTTTTGAGGGGAAAAACCGGTGTTTTCAAAAGCATATTTTTCAATATTCGGTTAAACCGAACGTGTTTAAATAACACTAAAGAGACTTGGTTAAATTGTAACCGGTTCAAAGAAACCGTTTTTTTCTCAAGAAATTTCAAACTTCGGTATAAAGAAGGGACTTTCGTAATGGTGTGGAGTGAATTTACGTTGAAATGACGGACTTTTTTTTGTCGTTTTTGAAGAGGTGACTATCTCTGCATTGTACTAAAGTGCAAAAAAGAACAATATGTCACTATTTTGTATTTTATATGGAAAGACTGCATGTTTCATCAAGAAAATCGGCCGATGTATGCCTCCAAATCCACGAATTCGTAGTAAAACTTTAAGGTGATAGACTGGTAGGCATTCGGTTCGTATTTAGAGATGTTAAATTGTACATTTGATGTAAATATGATTTGAATAAAGATTTTAAAGTGGCTACATTGTCTGTTTGGTGTAAAATTCAACCAATATTGTTATTAAATCCGTTTAGTTCACCGGATATCGTGTTTTTTTTAATTTATCATATTAAAAAAATACAATTCATCAATAAAAATGCGAAATTAAGCCATTATCTACTTTAAATTAGCATAATCTCGTATTTGAGTAAACTTTTGCAACATACAAATTTTTATTTTATGCAAAAACTTATTATTAGCAAATCAGCAATTATGTTTCAATTACAGCATTTCAAAATATGTTTTTAATGCTTAGGAGGCTTTTGTAATTATACTATCACAATTCTAATTTTTACAGCTAAATGACGTCATTGTCTAAACTTTTGCATCGCAGTGTAAAAGGTGGAATTGAAATAGGAAGCTGTTATGTTTTACTATGGATTGCATATATATTTCTATGTTTCTATCCAATGTCGTACCTGCACATTTTTTCGATACCTAATTGAGTTATTCTTACCATCTGGTACTTAATTCTATGTGTTTTCATAAGCAATCTTATTGCTTTCTCCTTTTTACTTGAACTCCCCATCCTTTTTTGATATCATATAGCAAGCATCATGTGCTCCTTCGTGAATACTTGAAATACTTGAAATTGACTTACGTGTACTAAGAATTTGTACGTATATATTTCTTATATATATGAGTGTTGTATTTGCTAATTTACTATGAAAGACACTAAATATTTATTCTTTAACAGCAATATTCTTGCTTTCTTAGTAACCTTTTTTAAAGCTTAAAGTTAAACCCTTTCTTGTTTGCATACTATATGAACAGTCATCTGTTCTCATCCATCCACTTAAGAAGAATAGGAAATTATCTTGTAATTTGAGTCTAATTGCTAAAGAGCCGAGTCCGGCTTCCAATTCGTTATAAGAATTGCAGCAATAACTGTTTCTAACATCAGGGTGGGGCACTTGTCATTTTTCGGGCGTTATAGCAGCTTGATTGGCATTTTGATTAGTGAATTGCTGGTTCGAGCCTTTTGTTGGTGCTGCCTGGTTTTGCAAATAATAAATGGTCAAACTCATTGCTTGACAGATTGGCGTGTGAGTGAATATGTTAAAAGCTACTGTCAGAGAATTACGTATTAAAATAAAAATAATAATTGTATTTGCTTGGAATATCAGTCCATTATCATACTCGTGCAATAGACCTGGCAACTGTGGGTCTTGTGCGACGTTATTTCAACCAACCTACCAAATCTCCGCATACACTTCTAATTATTTAAGTACAGATATACCAATCTGAATTAAATGTTAATGCTACCGGCACATACTCAAAATTTATTTTGACTTTTTTTTACCATATTAACCAACCACTTATTATTCATTTTTCTGAGGTAGAGAAATTTTTCTGTAAATATTACGCAATTATTAACAAGTGTTTAAGAATCTGTAAAACTAATTACGTCATACATCAACGTTTCTCGAAACTGTAAAACATAGCCCTCGTGTAACTTTAGTGTAGCTTTAATTAAACCCAAATAATCTTAACTGTAAAACTGATGGTATAATTTACGTTGATTATTTTCTCCTCGACAGGGATATTGCTTCATCTTTAAGTTATTAAGGTACAAAAAAACTAATTAAGCTTTCTCTGTCAAGGCAACAAGGTTTCCGTACAAATTGTCTATTTAAAGGGCACCACTGCGTGCTTAAGTTTAGCTGTCCTTGCCAGTGACTTAGGCTTAATTATTCTAGGTTATGTAATCGTCTCTATAATAGAAATTCGTTTTCGTAATCATTGTTGTTAGGACTAAGGACTAACTAAATTGAATTTTGTGAGGCAAATAAGAACCATCGAAACTCACATGGCAACTGGTGATGTTTAGTACTGTGTTAATTTTATTGTTCTTAAACATAGATGAAGACTAGAATGTTTCTTAAAATTAAAATGGCGCATAGTAAATCTGCAAAAAGTTGTTAAAATTTTAGTTATAAAATCCCGTTTGTTAAACCCTTCTGAAAATGACGTCATGCGTGACTTCACAATCTACACCATACCACGCACTGAACCATGTCATCGTAGTGTCTTTGGTCATGAAACCAAAAAAGATATGCATACATTTCCTTAAAATATATATATACTTATATAAAACTAATGCATTAAGTCTTTCCTGGCCATTTTTTAAATTCAACTTTTTGAAGCATTTTATGTAGATAATAATAAAGTTTTTTTGTGGCGTCACAAAATTATTGTTCAATCGACAAATATATCTCTCGACATATACAATAGTATTATATTTTTTATATAATATGTTTGAATGCAACAATATTTCACCAAAATAAACAAAAACTCAGCAAATTACAAAATATATAATTTCAATACCTTTTTAAGATTGATTTCACAAGGTTGAGGGTATAAAATGTCAAAATATCACTTAAATATCTTAAAACGGTTTTTCCCGTGTCAATAAAACTTTTTTTTCAAAGGCATATTTTTTCCTATCTTCTACTTGAAACCTTATTAACAACAAAAAAACCTAACCAAGTAACGAGTTGCCCCTGTTATATACGGCGACAACCTCTTTAAATCTCTTTGGATTCCTGATATGACTTTTGGACCTATTTCTTACGAACTAAAAGAAAGCGCTAAAAGAACTTTCGGCTTCTTTTGAAGCACGGCGACAAAAGTTGTTTACGACCGAGAGATAACTTTTGATGTGTGCAAAAAAAGGTTTTCGACTTTGGCGAAATTCTTTTGAAAAAAAATATATTTATTTGTAATCCTTGCTGTGGAAAGTGTATTAAACATAAGTATGTTTTATGATATTAATCTTATAATTGATGTCATTTGCACATTTAAAGATATTTTGATAACGTTTCCCTTTTCTCAATCTGTTCAGTTTATCAGTATCACGAATTTAACTATTTAATTGGTCGTCTTAAATCTTGTTTATTCTTTAAGGTTCTTAGATTCTTACGTATTCTTTAAATTTTATAGTTTGATTCTAAGGTAGACGTTTCATTTTTCTATCTCTACTACAAAATCTATAAAAATTTTCTTTTTTTAAATTTTGCCTAAACAAAGTGCACATGTATAATTACTTATATGAGTAAAGAATAAGTTATTTACTGTAAAATATAGTTCTTAGATAGATTTTAATTGGATTATATTAAAGTTTAAATACGAAAAAACTTCATTTCATAATTTGAAGCGAGGTCTATGCCGCTTATCCCCATTCATCTTATTCAGTTAGGAAATCTTTTACTTTGATTTCCAATCAGACATTACGAAATCATTCCAATCTTGATTCTTGCACCTCAAAAGAAATAAAGAACTTGTCGATCCATCCCCAGTAATAATCGTTCGATAATTTCTTTTGGGTGTAGTTCTTAAACTGTATGATCTTCGGCCCGCCCCCCTTGTCACCACTATCGTGGGATCTCCTCGAAAAAGACACAAGTATGATAAATTAGCTACCCCAAAGTGAAAAATATTTCGAGGATTCATGCGACATGATGTATGGCGGGGTGGTCAGGGGGTGGGGGATCCTCCAAAAACTCATTAGTCCTCGAGTTTAAAGTTATGGAATGGAATGTTTAAAGTCTTTATAAAGAACAGTATAGCTAGAGAGTTAACAATTTCAATTTTCATTTTCATTTATTCATTTTCAATTTTCGAGAGTTCAATTTTGGTGCAAGATTTCAACGGAATCATAGAACTTTCTAGCTGCCACCACTATTTGGAGCGTTGATTCACCACTTTTGAGGTGCATCAAAATTATGATGAATTCAAGCTTCAAATAATGCTGGCAACTGAAAAGTTCCATGATTCCGATGCAATCTTTCAATAAATATTTTAACAATGTATTTTGTTTCCGTTTTCTATCTGTTTCATTATGCTTTTCTTCTATGTCAAATATTTACTTTTTTTCTCAATTTAATGGAATATTCTTAAAGGAAATAGAAATATAAAGATTTTTTCTAGGGATATTTTTTAATATTTCCTAATTACTTGTTACCAAGTCAATTCTATTTTATTTGATGGGAAGATTTAAGTCAAGATGTGTTTTTTTCAATCAAGATTTATTCTGTGGTATGTTTTTGAAATTAAAAAGCAAACGATGTGGAAAGAAACGAAAATTAAATGTTTTTAATTCGATGAATATAGAAGTTTATAAACATGTGTTTGAATTTTTTTTAATGTGCTAACGAGTAAAACGATATTACTTACATATAATTATAATTTTTATTTTTAAAGAACAATTGAACAAACGATCTCAGTAAAGAAAACTATAAAACTACACTGTTCAAAACAATTAGGGGAGCACTTTGAGTACTTTTGTTTACCCTTTCGGTTCCAACTTCTTTTTAGCCTATTTTTCTTTTTTTAATTCGAAAGAATTAAAAAAATGAAAAAGTAGGTATTGACATGCGGTCGATGTCCGTCTGTCTGTCCGTACCCCCTTCCAAAATCGGTTCTAATCATCGGATCTTAAAAATTCTTTTTTTGTTAGAAAGCTATGACCTCAGATACCCAACTTTCATACTTTTTGTCCGTCTGTCTGTACGTCCGGACGGACATAAATCTACTATCTGTCGGCGAATTTCCCATTGAATTAGCATTGAAATTCAATTTTGAGTCATTTAAATCACTGTAGGTATTGAAATGCGGTTGATGTCCAACTGTCTGTCTGTCCATCTGTCTGTCTGTTCGTATGTCTGTGTGTTCGTATGTCTGTCCGTCTGTCTGTCCGCCTGTCTGTCCGTTTGTCTGTCTGTCTGTACCCCCCTTCCAAAATCGGTTCTAATCATCGGATCTTAAAAATTCTTTTTTTGTTAGAAAGCTATGACCTCAGATACCCAACTTTCATACTTTTTGTCCGTCTGTCTGTACGTCCGGACGGACATAAATCTACTATCTGTCGGCGAATTTCCCATTGAATTAGCATTGAAATTCAATTTTGAGTCATTTAAATCACTGTTGCCAAATCAACAATGGCATGAGACACTTTATTTATTTCAACATATTTGAAGCAAATTAATATTTTCATGAATTAGTTTGGAATGACGTCATAAAATGTAGCACAATTTGATTCTTTGATTGTTCATTAATTGTTTACCAAGAAAGCGACAAGGCATACTTTTGCATGCAATTATGCTTAGTTTTAATTTACATTTCTTGTTTTTTAATGCAGTTCGGAGTAGTTTCATTACTTTTGTAATTAATAAATATTTATTCTTCGAACTACAAATAAATCACGAGCAGATGATAAATAATATTTAATTAATTTGCGAACGAATATTAAGGAAAATAGTTGATTTTGGCTTTTAGAAGTTTAAATTATAGCTGGGTGCTGTGTTTCGATTTTTTTTCTAATGTGTGTAAATCTAGTGTAGAAACGGCTGTTGATGATATTTACTTTAGGAACCTAGTTTTTTTCCCGATTAGAACTTCAGTAAGTATTTAAGTAACAGGAAAGTAGGCTATTTTAGTTCTTTATGAACTTCTTGTTTTATTATAAAAATCTAAAATTTGTGAAATAGATTCATTATGCATCCAGAATGAAATGGTAAAAAAAAACAGGGAAAATAATGGAATCATAACTTTTGAATAAATTATAATTATAATTTTTTCAATACTTGTAAAAAAAGGTAAAATCAATTTTTAAACATCTAAGAATGCAAGCGTGAAGAATTTAGGGTAAATTTATTGCATAAATATTTTTGGGAGTGAATTGTATTTTACCATGTTTTTCATATTTTCATTTAATTAAAACAAACATTATTTAATTCTTCAAAAGACAAGATTCTTCCATCTAACGATAAATAAGTGCGATCTTAACTTAGTAAGAAAAAATTCGGAAGCTGATGATACCAAATGGAATCTTTGAGGGTGAAAGAGTTTAAATCATTCGTTCCCCTAATTGTTGTGAGCAGTGTACATTCAACATCAATTGGCGTGTATTTATTTCCAGAACAGTTAATTTGTAAAGAACAAGTTACACGATAACTTCTCGTTATTTCCCAAACCTCGCTCTCGGGCCTCCCTCTTCGGCGAAGAAGCCCACTTCAAGAATCTGGGGCACTCTTCGATGGCAAGGCGTGGGCTTCCAACAAACAAAATAACACCAAAAACGTTCTAAAGGAATGGAATTTGTTCCTAGCACGATTTGCCATTCCGCCCTGGCAACTTGAAGATTGAATTGGAAGGAGGCTTTGTTGATTTATGGACCCACAGACGCGGTTCATTAAGGGATGGCACGAAAAACTTTCAAGAAATTAGCCTCTGCTGGTTGACTGCGCGGTGGTGTTTGTTCTTAACCCTTTGGGTTTGCGTGAAAGTTATAGAGGGGATGATAGAAGCTTTACCATAAAGTATTGTGCCTAGAAGTGTGGGAAAGTTGATTTCTGCCTGGAAAAGGAGTTAATGAAAGATGTTTTTAGATACTTCGAACATGCAACAATTATAATATTAGGAACGATTGTGTAAAATGTAGGCATTGAACAAAAACATTGTTTACATAGCTCGTTCGGGTAAAAAAAATTTAATAAAATGTATTTTTGAAAGTCATTCTGCAAATCAAACATTACTAACTCTTAGCTTCTTTGTTTTTTGCAAAATAATTTAAACAACACAGTGAATAAAATCCTTTAATATCGATTATAATTTAAATAAGGTTTTTTATACATGATTCATTGCGTTAAGAAACGAACTAACATTATTATTTTTTTGTATCTTGACAAAATTCAGCTTTGTTTAGAGATTTTTTTTTTCAAATTTAAATTATCTTCTCTACACAAATCCTTTTGACCTTCACGCTTTTCATATAAAAAGTTATCTAAACTTTAAAAAGATGTCCGGTTTTATTTCCGGAAAATCATGATTATCCAATTTTTTTGTATAGACTCAAAGTATGTCCAATATATTATTTATAAATAAAACCACAACTTTCCAGACCGATGCAACGCTATATCACCATATCTATACTGAAACCTGAGGGAGGGGGATATAATGTGTCCTATTAATCGTTTAACAAAAACCGCTTCCAGATTTATGGTTTAGTAATGGCTGTAGGTCTGAGCAAAAATTAGGTCAAAATTTGACTAAAACTGCTCAAAATATTTCATTTTCGTAAATTTCCATAATCCTTTTCTCCTCTGTTTTTTATTCTAGAATAACCAAAAAAAATTTATGTAAAGTAATCCACGAAACCTCTCTACGGTACTTTTTTTATTGTTCTACGAAGTTTAGTTGTTTGCCTGATAGAAAATAAAATCGATTTCGCTTTTATCATAGCGAAATATGCAGAGTATATATACATAACTGCCGCTCAGCCCTTGGCGTCATTTTGAGATTGGCGGGCGGAACGGCCGTCCGTCTGATTATTCGTATGATCCAATCACGATAAAAAATTTCAAAGTTTAGGGAGCCTAGAATAATTATTCAGCAGAAAAATACCAGAGAAGATTAAAAACAACAACAAAAGAAAGTATTTTTAAATTGATAATATAAAGCAGTTTCCTTCTTACAATTTATTTCGGAAACATCAATTTAAATTCTACTATAAAAAAGGCACATTTCTATGCATTATAATTTTTGTTGCGTGAACTATAAAAAAAAGAATAGTACCAAAGTAATTTCAACACATAATTAAGATGTTCAAATCTTTTTCTAAATCTTCCGAGAACTCCAATTGGTACCTTTGATACACATGAAAATATCCTTTTTTAACTCACTACTGCATGAGAAAGCCCAAGAAAAAAATAGCATCCATTCGGCCACTTTGATCGTCCAAAGAACTCGGCTATTTTCGTCATAAGAGGGTCGGAATTCAGGCGTCTTGAGTATTTTCTGACTACAATATGTCCGGAGTTAGCGGGAAATTATTTCTAAAAATACAAAAAAATTGGATATAAATACCTAATTTAAGATGCAAACGGACTGATTTTTTTTGGAATATAAAAAGGATGCTTGACAGAATAGAGTTGTATTGCGGGACATTTCAATTTCCGGGTTTTCACGATGATACGATACTTTACACGGAAAAGTGACGTGTTGTCAAAAACACTTTTAGCTTCCACACTACGTTTATAACGTAAAAAGTGGAAGGTATTATAATCGTTCAGTCCGTCTGTCTGTCCGTCACCCACTTTCATATCCCAAACTACAAATGCTACAAGCAAGTGCGATACGTCAAAATTCAGCGCATCGAAATTAGAAGACATTGAAACTCTCAAAAAAAAATTCGAATTCGAAGTACTTTAATTATTTTAAAACCTGCAAAATTTAATGCCCATTTAAAAAGCATAAGAAGCCATTTTTATTAGAATTAAATCACGATTGCCATTCACAACTCTCATTTGAGAAACTTTAATTATTTAAAAAAATAAATTAAAAGAAATTTATTTTTGCGACATCAATCAGTTTGGAAATGACGTCCAATATATTTTACAAAGAGATTTCTTTGTTTACATGTTGATATGAATTGTTTTGGTTCTATTTAAAAGAGAGGAATAATACATATTAATTCTTTGAAATATAAATTAATGTTTGCAAACGATAATAATTATTGAAGAAATAATTATTGAATTTTCGAAATAAAATAAATGAAACTAAACAATTTTAGCGAGTAAATGTGTATAATAGAATTAATATTGTGTTTGGCGACTTTTTTCCTGTTGAAAACAAATGTTGTGTGGAAGCGGGCTGAGTGATAGATTCTGTTACAAACCTACTTTTTTTTATGTTAATAATCTTAACCCATTAACGACGACTTTTGGAACACCATAACACATTTATTTACGAATACAAACGTTAACTTTATTTTTTCTTAAAATTCGTTTCCTGTGTAACTTAATTAGTCCTGTATAAATTGTTCAGTGCTACGTTCTTCATTTGTCTTATATTTTGTTTATTTAGATAAACCAGAAAGCTCATTTTCGCATGGCAAATTTTCTTGACAACCGTCTTTAATGTGTTAAGAGTTTAATTTTTCAGTGTATTTTATTCAAGTAAAAGTAAATATGCATGGATTTAGGACTTGCAGCAATTAATAAATTTTAAAAATCTGCAAATTTTTGTAATTTTAACTCGAAATTTCTCAATTGTTAGTCACGTCACTTTTTCCCGTACTGCGTAATATTGGATTTGTTGAAATGCGTTCTTATTGAACAAGTGGCAGTGATATTAAATTGTTCCATAACAAAGAGTCAAAGATGGCGTAATCTATAGTAATAGTTCATTGGCGGGAAAAAATATTTTTTATTTATATTTTTAACATCCAATACCATTTACAAACATACTATTTTTGCTGAACTATATGAATACAATGAGTGGCAATATATCGGACTTTTTAGAGGAAACCAAGTTTTTTATAATTATATTTATTCATGCGGTTTATTCGAGAACTTTGATAAATTAATGAGAACTTTAAAAAATGTGATTAGAAAAAACTTTTTTTGGCGCAATTGAGAACTGAAAAAAGGTCGCACTTTTAAAACAGAAATTATATGATTAGTTTGTTTAAATGACACAATTTTTTTAAATACATAAATAATTTATAAAAACTCAAATTACATAACTTCAACAACCAATTAAGTAATGCAAGTCTAGGAGGACAATAAAACGTTCTTAAGACTGGATACCGAAACAAACAATTTTGGAAAGCATTTATGCGTATGTTCGAAAACGTTCTCTGTTAAAAGGATTCTATTGCAAACAATCAACAAAAATTAATACATATACATACATATATACATACATATCTAATTTTCCATCACTTATAGCCAATAAAAATTAGCATATTAAATGCAAATTTCTCTTCAACTCCAAGCCGACAATTCATCTTAGGCTAAACTTTTCCAAATGTCATTTACTACGTATGCATAAATATCTCTTTAGCAACTCCTGCCACATCCGGCAAGATTAAATAGTCCAAATAGGCGTTATACTTGGCGGGAAACCGTTGATTCAATCATTCATGACGCCACATACGGCGAGAAAAATGAAAACACTTATTAATCATCACAATGGGCAAATGAACAAAATGTTTCTTTAGGGGAGCCCGCCCAATTTAAGAGAGGGATTACTTAATTAATTTCCCGTTTTGGGTGCGGGGAACAAGGCTGCTCGGGGATGAAGTGTGCTTGACTCGTTGGGATCTACAGGGCTGCTTTAATTAAAGTTGTACAGTAGAACCCAGTTACAGCGTCTTTCAAGGGAACGATGTTGAATATTAAGTGTAACAAATCCAGTAATATTCGTACTATATACTCATATTATTCATTAAAGTTATAAAATGACATTGAATAAATTTTAACCCTACCCACAATATAAGTAGTTTAATTTCTCCTCCGGTCAATAATTTTTAAGAGGGAAATAAGTTCAAATTTCGTAGCTTTTCGCATCTTTTGGCGAGTAAAATAAAATTTAAATAATGAAAACTATTTGTTTCCCTTTAAGATGGCATTTTGGATATCATATAAACGCATATTTTTAACGTTATAACCGAGGAGTTAACTAAAAATTGTCGTTATGAGCAAAATATTATAGCATCAAGGTCTAAAGGCAATTCAAGGGATCGAACATTTATGGCGTTATAAACGAGTTGTTCTAAACGTGGTCGATGTAACAGTTTGTCCTTTAAACGGGTCGTAAAATGAGAACTAAGTGGACACAATGATATATGTCAATTATATATACATTATGTCGAATAATAAAGTAAGGGGAATAAAAAAACTCCACCATATCTTGCGTAACTGAGATCTAGTTTAGTTTAAATTAACGTCACACTAGAGCTACACGAGGGCTATTGCCGACGGGCGTCGTATTTTAAAACCACAGTCAAGTGACGTCTGAGATCTAGACATAAGGGATACCATAATTTTACCGTCCAATCCTGTACATTCGAAAATGAAGATTTGTTTGTTGTTTTTTTCTCACGAAAATAAATTATACGGTTTGACGATAAAAACATTAAACATATTAAAAAAAAATATTTTTATAAATGAAATACAAATTAAGGCACTTCTTAAAGAGACCTTTCGAAGAGCATGTAAAAAGAATTTTAAAAAAACTGGCTGGTTAGTTTTTTGCAGTTGAATATTCAATTTAAAAAAATTTCAGTTTACTTTCACCATTTTAAAGATTTTTAAATGGTAAATATCCCTCATCGAGTCAAATAAGAGATATACAATTCTTTAAATAAAAAATATCTAGGGCAATGAAGCAAAAACACACGATAAAAAAAGTCGTCAAAAATATCAACTAGCTGCTGAAACTAGAGCCTAATTAGAGACGTCCACACCACAAGCTCTTATTTTTAAAAAATCATTTGAGTTAAATGAAATTAGACATCCAATACCGTGATGTTATATAGCTTTACCTCGTGATAATGTACTGCCTCGTGATCCATTCACATTTAATAGAGGCCTATTCATGTGAACATGTGATTCTGCTTTACAGAAATTGAAATAGTAGGTAGAGTTGAATTGCAGTCGCACTAGAGCTACACGAAGGCTATACGGACGTAGTAATTTAGAACTACAGTCAAGTGACGAGCCGACAGCTGAATAGGCACCCAACGCAACTTTAAAGGGAGACATCGTAAGCGGTGTCGGGACTTTGAGCATATTTAACGTGCAGTCCCTCTATACGTGGTATTATTCGTGGGACTCTTTGGAGGCATAGGCTGTTTATAGGTCGGCAGATATTTCGCAATGCCTGGGACCTAACCTGGGGACCTTTCGCATGCAAGGCACGCTCTTTACCGACTGAGTTTCTCAGGTCTTGAAATAGGTGTAGATGATACCCCGTTTATTGTTTTTTTTTAAAGAAGTATTCCAAACTAAGTAACAAATAGTAAATTTTCCACAATCCTTTACAAATATTAATTACCCGGACAATACTTAAAACCTCTTTACAGTCCGGGACAAACGCGTATATCATCTTCAACTTAAAACTTAAATTGTATACTAACATGTAATTTAAAACTACTTAACAAAAAGTTTGTTTTGATCGAAACAAAAACATACACAAAATGATTGACACAGGAATAAACCAATGTAAATATAATTAAAACTTAAATTGTATACTGACATGTGTTTGGTTATAAAGTACGTTCCAAAGCTTGAGGATTTAATACCAAAATAATAAAAAAATATCCCCAAAAAAAACCGTAGGTTAAAAACATACCATGAAAGAATTTTAAGAATGTTTAAAGAACCAAAACAACAAATTTATGAAATATTGGAATTAAAATTATTGAATTAAATTAAGTACTCTAACGAACCAAAAGAAGCATTCTCCTTTATATGCCAAAAATTAGTTTTAATTAAGATTATAAAATATGCGTACTCAATAGGTCTTTCCGAACCTTTTCACTCTAAACACCCCACTGAAAGTTGGCTGATACTGTGCATAAAATTTACAGTATATTAAAATATAATAATAATTACTTATAAAAAAATTAAAGATATTTTAATTTTTGTTTTAATATCGGGAGAAAACTTTTCACAGCAAGTGCTCTAACAAGTGCACTTTCGATTGAAAAGACTGTTGCCATAGCTTTTTTTCTTCACTCCATTTTTTCGTGTCCATAAACATTATTATGTGACGTCCCAGAGCGTTGCTTCACAATGAGAGTGTTTTATTACTAATAGTTCGGGAATATTTAATTCCTTTTAAGTATCCAAAACGTAAAGAAAGCCTAATTAGTTTTAAAAAATTGTCTTGACAATTTGTTAATAAGTATTCAATCTTTAAAATTCTACAAATTCAGATTTATTTAGAAGACAGATTTTTTTTGGCAAAAAACTCCGTTTTTGGCTTTTAAAACAATATTTTTAATTAAAAACTAATTGGAATTTTTAAAAAATATTTTGCGGACATGAAATTTAGACCATATTCTACATTCAGTAAAAAAAAATTGGAGTTGTACTATAAAAATGCGTCGTACAGATCAAAAAGCTTACTTTTTTTTAATATAGAGAAATGCATATAGGTTTTTTTTTTAGATTGGCGCTTGTTTACTTTTTTAAAGTTTTTTTTTGTTAGGGATATAACATAACATGTCAGCCAAATTTCCAATTTATATATGAATATAAATTCGCCGTTTAAAGATGGTAATAAGATCAATATTAAAAATAAAATTATCATTTGTTTTGATAGCGCAAAAGTTAAGAGAAATTTTTTGAAACCATAGACCCAGGGATTGGAGTAACGGTTCCTTTTTTTTCAGGTAACACCGTTAGTTTTTTCAGAAAGTAACTGTAACTTAGTTACTTTTAGCGGTAACGAAGTAAACAAAAATGTCGTTACTTTTCCGTTACTTCTCTAGCCGCTCTTCGCGGATATTTTCAGCACAGACCGGCGTTCGGCTAAAATTTAATTATTCAAAATTTAAGTTGTATCAACGCTGAATTTTCGTTCTTAACTTTTTCCTATTGTCCCTATTTAGTCTTGGTTGTCATTGAAAAACGGTAAGATGTCTAAATTACAATTTTTCTTATAACTTGAAATTTCTAAAAGTAACTGAGTCGTTACTTTTCGTATTAATTAACTGTAACGAGTTACAGTTACTTAATATGAAAAGTAACAGTTACTTTTTAAAAGTAACTTTCCAATCCCTGCATAGACTGTCGTGAGAGTATTTTTTATAAATAACCTAAAATCACAAATCAATTACTTAAAGCCTCCAAACTCGGTATATACAGTCCCTGGACAAATTATTACACGCACTGCAAGATTTCATGTATCAATCAATGGTGAACAAAATACCTTTAGAAGGACATTTGTGTTTCTAAACTTTAGCAGATAGTATTTTCTATTCAATAGCTTTACTTAATACATATATCGTCATCTTATGATATGGCATTCTTTGGTATGTTTTCATCATTACTAAAAAAATACAGTGCGTCTAATAATTTCTCCAGGGACTGTAAGTCTTCATATTCTTGCCCTCCATTGATCGCTGACCATGTCCATCCTACTTAAAATTCATCGTATGCAAACAGGGTGTTGCTGCCACAGGAAAACACCTGCTCATCCAGATACAGACCGTGACACAAGCGTAAAGATGGCTTATCTCCATCATCAAAAAGCTTACAAGTACTCGTGTTTTCACGCCCTTCAAAGAGAAAGCGAAACGACGGCCTTCGATTTAGGAATTAAGCATCTCAAGACTTGCCTTAAGTAGCACAATATAGTGAAAATTGCTGTTTTTGTTGGGTTATGTACAGAAATGTGCATGGCGGTTAATATATTCAGCAGGAAAAGAAACCATTAAAGCTAAAAAATGTTTCTTATTAATGACTTTTTGTCATAGAAGTTGATTAAATACCGATGCCGAAAATAGTCTAAAAGTCGTAAAATAAAGTCCTTTTACAGGGTACCATATTTTTTTTAATAACATTAACCGTGAAAAAATCAAAAAGAAACTAAGAAATTCACTTTGTTGAATAAGTTTTAAGAAAAAATAATAAAAAAATTATCACCGATTATTTCTAGTTTTTGCGATTTTTTTATTAGTATTTTTTTTCTGATCACAGAATCTTAATAATTTAATTGAAATATTTAAAACTCTTAATAAATGTACAATTTTTCTGTCATGCGATCATTCCTTGACATAATAGATGCAGTTCTTAAATCTATATATATATAAAAGGCAAAGTCCTATGACTGACTCACTCACTGATCTATTCACGTATCAACCCCCAGCCCAAACTACTGGAGGAACAACTACCAAATTTTAGGAAAATATTCTTTTTATATCGTAGGCGTCATTTAAGAAGCGATTTTTAGAAATTCGAACCCAAACGGGCGTAGAAGTGCAAAACGTAAGCCAATTTCTCCATAGGAATAGCATTATGTATCGTAAGAAAAGACTTTACAAACAGAAATAAAAGTTCAGCTATGATATGGTAGCCAGTATTGTTATTTGAAAATCCTTATTTTATTTATTGATTATCTTTAGAAATTGTAATACTGGACCAGGCTTTTCTTTGTTTATGAAACTGTCTATTTAATACAGCTATGATATAAAGGCCGATTGACTTCTGGAATTGGCGTCTTTTGGATGTTTAAGGTAGGGTAGCTATATCCATCCAGTTGTATGGGTTAGGGTTAGTTTGAATTATCGTCGAACTAGAGCTACCCATGAGGGATATTGGCCATAGTTAAGTGACGAGCCGACACCTGAGTTGGCACCCAACGCAAATTTTAAGGGCGTGATCGTACGGAGAGTCGGGACTTTGAAGGATATTTAACGTAAACTCCCTCCGCACAGGGTGTTATTCTTCGGCATTTTTTGGCTGTACGCTTTTAGGTCGGCAGCTATTTAGGCGATGCCCGGACCTGAACCTGGGACCTTTCGCATGCAAGGCGAACACCGGGGCCTACGAGAAAGCCCTCTAACTCATGGAAGGGCCTGGGTACAATCGGACATATAGAGTCAGAATGGGAGGCAACAATTGGTATAAAATAAAAGTTTACATTAAAAAAATCACTGTTATTAAGGGTCTACCCGTGCAACGCTGGGTTTATAAAGCTAGTGCTTTATATCTACGTGAATTCTATGTCTTGAATCTTGAAAGTATTATTTACAAGGAATGTTTTGGTGGCAGCAAACAAGCTTTTGAACAATTGGCACACAAAAATAAGCATTTCAAAGAAAAATAACCTTCACATTAATTTTCATGGTCTCAAAGGAACAATGGATCCACCAACCATAGGCCCAAACAAAAACACATCTTTAAATACCCTATCCCCGTGAAAGGTACCAATTTGGCGAAAACTCTTGTTTATGTTGTGTCCATCCTTATGCAAGTGGTCACGTTACCCAAAGAATGGACCATAGCAACGCCCATCCTTCATACTCGAAATCTGAACCTATTAACTTCTTAGGCTCTGTGTGTTCGCACACACACAAAAAAAGAACGCTATAACCTTGTTGCTGAACATTACCGAACGAAAAAATTGTCGGTTCCACCCTGATAGAAACTGAATGGTAGAGGGCATACTGATTATTTGTGAAGAGCAGGTGTATTCTTTCATGCGCTCTTTAAATTATTATTTTTTCAGTAAAGAGTCTTTTCTTCCACTATTTTCGTAAAAAAACTTTCAATTTATTACACTGTTTGATGGAGGATTTCACCGGAATCCTGGGACTTTCTAGCTGCTACCACTAGTGGGAGCGTTAATTCACCACTTTTTCGGTGTATCAAGGTTATAGGTTTTCCACAAAATTGGCAAATTCATGCTCCAAATAGTGGTGGCAGCTGGAAAGTTTCAGGATTCCGGTGCAAACTTGCGCCAAAATGTTTAACGATGTATGTTATCTTTAACGATAGGTTTTAGTATTTTCTATAGGACATAAACTTCAATACTAGATATTTATTCATTATGAAATGAATCTTCGATCGGCTCTCCCACGTAACCCAAGTTCACTTAAGGCACAATTTATTTAAACAATTTATTATCAAATTATTTCAGTACATTATAATGCATGACGATACATGAAAAAAATAACGTTGATTCTTGGCGAATTGTTTTATTGTACACAATATAATAAAACTATTTTCACCAAGAATCGACGTTATTTTTCTTGTATATTCACGTATATGCGCAATGTTGTGAATATTCCCTAAATACATCATATTACATCAAAAGATTCTACAAAAGTACTAAAATTGATTTAAAATTGCAGGTTATTGGATTATCAAACATCAGTGGATAATGTTTTTGTTAAGGAACGAGGTTGAGTGGTAACATGTACTTTTCTTACCGATCTTGGTTGAAATGGTTGTATTTTTTTTCCTTTTCTTTCAGTAGGAAAAACCAGACGGATGTCAAATCTGTAGAATTATTTTCCACTTTAAAATCTGTCATCGCTTTTTACTTTTTTCCGAGTAAGCTTCGATGGACATGGCCGATTTCGATGAAGATTATTATCATTTTCCCACCCTTGTCCGAGCTTCTGTTGTACCGTTAGTTTATTTCAGCGCTTTCATTCCTATAACTTTGTAGTAAAAGGACTTTTAAATAATGTTTTAGCATTAGACTTCGGCCCTTACCGCTAAGATTCAAATAATAAAGCGGCAATTGAAAGGGAAAGTTGTTTTGTTCAAATGAAGTGATGCGTTTGAAGTGTCAGAAAAATTGTTAATCGAGAATTCAATGATTTATTTTTTGGGGGGTATTGTGAAGGTTTCGTTGGGTAACAATGTTACCATTTCATACAAAAAGTCTGATTAGATCTTGAGTGAAACCGGATTTCTTAACAGGCAACCATTTACCTTTTTAATGCTAAATCTTTAATATCTTAACTTTCTTGGCTGCACAAATACAAAAGAGAAGTTTTATTTTGTTTTTTAATTTTTTTTCCTAGTAAACTAGGAATACTTTTTATGCTCCGTATAAAATCAAAAAATTTCCTTTCATACTATATTTTGGAATCGTTAAACTTTTTTCATCCAGTGTTGGAAATAAAATAAAGTTTACATGATCAACCTATGCATTGAAAACGGTAATTTTTTATCCAAATAAATATTTAGGGTTACAAGTCAGCATTTTAAAATTTGTCAAATTTGACTTTTAAATGTGTATCATCTTCGTATAATGTTAAATACTTTACTTTTTTTTACTAGTTCTTTACTATAATCATTAGGTATTTACTTGGAACCTGTTTAGCTATATTTTAATCAAATAAACTCATGTTGCATTCTGCTTGCACTAAGCCACAATAGTGCAACAACCAACTCACTTTTGACAAATGACGACTTTAAGTTATTTATTAGATTTGGTGCTGTGTCTAATAGAAGATCTAGAATTTGCATGCAAATTCTAGATGTGCCTTCAGAAGAAGCTTGACTTATATACGATGGCTTCTTGTTTTCTCGTATCTGGCTCGAAGAAGGGTCATTCTCTCTGATTTTATTTACAATTTAAATTTTTAATGTTGTGTTCTTTTACTTACTTCTGTAAGCCTCGTGGTATACTTTGTGATACACTAGATGTTTTGAAATTTGTTCTAAATAAAAAGAAAATGGGGTCTTTGACATTTCTTACTCGTCACCCTTCAAAACTCTGCGCAATACTCCTGCTAAACACGGTATACCTTTGAGCTAGCATCAGAGACTTCCGCAGGAAAGACAAATCTTGGCGCAGGAATGCCTATTAAAGCAGCCAACTCTTCGTATCCTGTTCCTGTGTCCTCCTCCCACTATTAGCGCCCCTTGTCGCCATCTCACCTGTCACTTGATTTGTCTGGAAGGGAAGCGGCTGACGAGATTCTGGGGACGAGTGACAACGGGTTGGATATGATGATGTTTCACGGTTTGATGGGTTACGCCTGTGAAATTAACATGGTTTTCTTAAAAAGAATGTGTTGTATGTAATATCCCTTTATTTCTTAAAGAATCTCTGGCTTGTGCTTAGCTTGATTGGAACATTACCATTTTTGAAATTCGTAGCCGGTATTCGAATGGATTGAATATTTAAGTAGATAAATATTAAAATTATGGAACTTCCATTTCGTGGGCACAAATCCCGCTAATCGGAATCTTTGGCGAAAACCGGAATTTTTAAGCGACAAAACACAGTATACACAGTTAAAGGACCACGATATACACTGCTATAGGACCACAGAATATACAGTTATAGAACATCAGTATGCACAGTTAAAGGTTACCATTGGAAATATCCCATTTGGTGGTAGTTGTAAATTTTCGGCGACTTTATCGCTTGCGACCGCGAAATTGAAAATTATCCCAAATTATTCAACGCTTGATTTATCCACATAAAAAGCTGCTGACGAGTTGCCGTCGCGTCGTCTCCAGACTTTAGTGGACAATAACGAGTTGATAATGACGAAGTTCATGGACTGGTGGATTAACCTCCTGAAATGTCCATGTTTTTCTTTAACAAGAACGTATACATATATTTTTTTAAATATGTTTTTTCAGCTTTTATATATTTGAAGTAAATTATACACTTAAAGTTTTATGGCATAGAAGGTATTTTAGTAGTCAATAATTCAATAAAGTACATTTTTCATCCATTTTTCTGAAAAACCAAACAGCTGAAGAGTGCTTTACGACAATTCGGTTAGCTGGATAATGAGGTGATACAGGGATTTTTTTCCGTAAGTTTTTCATAATTTGATGTGTAAGAGGACTGTTAATTAAACTCATTTCGTACAAGCTAGAGTTTAAGTAAAACTATATAGTAGTAGTTAATGTTCTAGACAATTGGAAATATCCACTAATGAAACTTGTCAGTATACATAATAAAATTAAAATTTTCCTTCTAAAGCAAAACAATTAAAATTCCTCAATACGGGAAAAAAAACGTTCTATGTATGTAACTCTAGAACCTTTTTTATTTGACCTTGATTTTATTCACACTTTTTATATCCTGACAAGTTATGACGTGGCAGTTTAGTATAAATAGATTTGACCAAACTTAACGTAAAGAGAACAATGGTATCTTTCGAGGAAAACTCTTAACTACTAAAGAATCACTTACTTGATAGTGTCGTACTGTATTATTATCGCCACTTCGAAGTTAAAAGTTGCCTAACCACCATTGAGAAATATTTATTAATAACCTAACTATCAAAAAGCATAATTCTTTATGTCAAACTTACTCTTTTCTCGAAATTTAATTCGCATAATGTTCATTGGAAATAGCCGAAGTAACTTTTGTTAAGCTGATAGGTTATAGTAGAGATATAAAAATTCCATGTTTATTTCCATTCATGTCAGTTTAAGGCTTTGACGCGCCAAGTAGTTTTCGTGATAGTATTTGTGAAAAATATTATTGAACCTGAAAGATATTTTTTTCTGGTTTAGCAGCGTGTTTTTTAACATGGCGACTAGGTTAGTAGTTTTTTTATGATAAACACAGGCAATTAGTTCTTTAAGAAAAGGATTTGTTTTATAATACAATTATGAAGTTGTTTAATTTTACAATATCAATAATTACCTAGTAATAATCTCTAAACATTATAAAAGTTTTCATGTCCACGTCTTTGATTTTCAGTTTATAAAGCCATTCAAGTTTAACCCCTTTTCATTTTAAAGATGTAGACCCCGTCATTTGACCGAGGATCAAAATTATGATTCCACAGTCAATATCCCTCCTGTATCTATAGTGCAACAAAAAAAACGTTATTTTAAATTCTAAATAAATACTTTCAGGGTGATTTGTAGTCACAATTTGTTCATCAGCTTTTGATTTTTAGAATGGTGGCTGGGGAGCTCAATTGGTAAGTCGCTAGCTTTCCTTGGTTCGGGTCCGGTATAACTGTCGACATATACGCGTCTGTGCACAGCCAAAAGGTCCGAAGAATACCCCGTGTAGAATGAGCACACGTTAAATATGCCCCAACCGAAGCTGCATAAGTAAAAGTTTTAGGTGCCTACTCAGGTGTCGGCTCGTCTCTTGAATGTGGTTCTAAATTACGACTAGCTCTATTGCGACGATAATTCAACTAGCCTTAACTCGACTTTTCGAGCAATATTAAAGCAACGGTTTTCAACTGGAAATCCCATTGAACAGATGGTGTTGTTTTTCCTTATCGCTCCTATGAAAAGGTGCTTTGTGTCGAGTGTCAGGGAGAATTTGACACTCATTGTCGCGGAAGACACCGAATATGAGTGTTGAAGCAAGCTTGTTTCCCAGAATGGCACGAAACACTCATTAAGTATGAGGAAGGGAAAATAATAAAACACTACAAGTCATTCAAAAAATTTCTTTAACCCTCTTAATTTAGGAATTATTCATGGTGTGAATGTTCTCTGCAAGAATTTTAAAATTAACAATTTGGCTTAAACTTTTTTTGAAATGTGTCTCATTAATGAGGATTAAGTCGTTAAAATGAGAAAAATAATACTAATAAGAATATCATTAGTTTGGAATTTAAGCCAAAAGTAACTATTTAAAAATTTATAAATTATGTTTATCATTGTAACGTATGCAGGTGAAAGCACGCAATGAGCCAGTTTCAGGTCTTGAGTGGCCTCGAACGTCACCTTAAACAAGAAAATTTAACTGTTTTAGATTGCTAGTTAGTTTTATATATTTAGCTTTTATTTCTAATATATACACTTAAAATAAATTAAAGAATTTCTGGCTAAAAACTAATTCTGAAACAGATTGATTTACACATAATGCAACAAAAATTTAAAATTATGTAATTTGACTTAAAAGATGAAGAATAATTTGGGTTTTGAGGAGAATTTTTATTTCTTATCTTTCATGAATTAAAATCGTACATATTTTAATACAAGAAATGTTTTAGCCGTCAATTTTCTCTGACTTAAAACCAATGGAAATATTTTTACAAATTTAATTAACCATAAAAAAGTTTGCTCTTAACCAAAAACTTTTCCGTTTAACTTAAAAGTCTCTTGCCTATAAACCGCCCTGAAAACTGCTAAAAATACGCAAAAATTCCATAACCTTGTTTTCCTAAGCTTCGACGAAGGATAGGAGCAAAGTAGAGTGATTTTTCCTTCGCGTTTGCACAACTGCGAAAGCAATTCCCAGTTGCACGTGCAAAGAAATGGGTACGCAAATATCGCGCTTATTCGAGGTATTTTTCACTTCCTTTCGTATAAAAACATCAATAAATACTATGACTCGGGAATTATAAAAATTGCTGATTTTTGGTCGTTGCAGTGCGATATTTATAGATTATATATAGTAAGTTGTCGTTATTTTCTTTTGGATGTATATTCAGCAATTTCTTCTAATCGTCCCCTTTTCTAAATGTCAAGGTTCCAAAATTTAAACGTACTATTAATTTAATGACACTGATCAAATGAAGATTACATATTCAGTTTCATTTTTTTAAAAAAAATATTTGCTAAATTTGAGTCTATAATGGTGGTTTACGTTTAAACCGTTAGCCTGGAATGTTATCAAATTATGGAAATATGATTTAATTTTCCGACGGCAACATTGCAAGCAACCCCGAATTACAGACTAGCTTCCCTGCGTACTAAGATCTTAACCGCGACCTGAATATCTTAAATTTTTATTTAGCTGGTTTAACCTAAATACATATATCCGTAAGATCATAAGCAGTTGCCCCCCCAAACAACTAAAACAATTATTAAATAAGCATTCTTTAGTCCCATAAAATATAATAACCGAAAATACATTTAATTTGTAATAAAGGGAATCGCCAAAGTGTTAATTTTATATTCCTGTAAAAAAATTTAATCACTCACGAAGAACTTTCGTGATAATTTTAAAATGCAGAGAAAAGATATCGTGACGCTTAAAAATATAGGTCTTTAATTTAATCGATTCACAAAACAATGACGAATTGGACATGGTGGTAAAATTTTCTACGGCACTCCCCTACCCCTATTTTACAGATTGCAAAAAAAATTATTTAAATTATTACTTGAAGTTTACCCTCTATTGTGATTCATAGCTTTTCGAAGCTGCATTTTTGTCTTCAGAAATAATTATGTTAAACTGCCGGTCGTGACTTTATATTAAAATTGCTCATTTCTGTAGAGGGTTTGTTATTAGTTCCCTCGGTTATTATTTATACCTTACTAAATTACCTAAAACTCCAGAACACTACATAATTTAAAGCTTTTGTAATTTCAATTTTATGATAACATCCTAAGATATATTTTTTACCATTGTTTTTAATCATTTCTTTGGGCCAACTGCAATTTACATTCAAAGACGATGTATTGTATTTTTCTTGATATTTAGAGTTGCCTTAATTTACTTCAATGTCCATACTAATTATTTGATTTTTAATAATCGGTTAGCTTGGGTCTTCACTGGTAAACCAATTTCATGGAATTGAATTCTTTCATAATATATAGCAAACCTTGAAGTCGTGATTTAAATCCAGATGGCCAACCGAAAATATTAGATAATATTATTTTTCCGAAGGAGGGGCTCTCTAACAGGGAATTACAAGAGGGTAGATTAAGTCACTTGATTGGAGAAAATTGGTTAACGCCTATTGGTACTAGCTTGATGGTATCTTCAAATAATTGCTTTTCATATAATTACTAGGGCCATATAGATAGTCAAAGTAGAAAAAATGTATATATTACACAAAACGTATTAAAAACAATACAACTTATTTTATAAATAAAGGTAGTATATCACAAAAATAAGAATTTTAACATTCGTTTCAAAAAGATTTTGCTTGCTTCTTGACGTTAAATGGCGTTAGCTCTGAGGTGTTGTAGATGGTAAACATATTATTTGCTTAAATTTCATCATATTTGGAATAGTTCTTGACCGACGGCAATAACCGTCACATTTTTTTTTAATTCGTTCGTATTAACGTGGAAATTTTTATAACGTTAATTCTTCTTTACTGCTATTTTAATAAATATAGCAAGACTTGCGATGCAGACACCATGCCGTAGATGACATATTTCAATCTGCCCCAATCAGCTTTGCCTAGAGGAAGATATATATCCACAAATACGCCATAAAAAGAAACCATTCCAGAGATGACAAAACCCCCGCGACGCAACAATAACCGATAAATCATTGCTTTATGGACACAAACACAGGAAACCCTATCTGACGTCATGCGACTGTCTTCTATGGACCCCTGGCTAGGAGGAGGGCAGGGATCCAAGCTGTTTCCGTACTATGGGATTTGATATAGTAATTCTTACTTCCCCCTAACAAAAAATTTAAGAAATAAGTTATTTTTCAAGAGTAGCCTATTTTCCAATTGTGTTATTGAATGAGATGTTTATAAATTGTCATTTTTTTTAAAGTTTAAAAAGATAAGAAGAAATACATAGAGTTGAAAACAGCATTGGTTTGACTGTTAACCATGTATTAAATAGATAATCCAACGCCATGTAATAAAATGTAATACTTAGTCCTCTTCGTGCCCTATAGGGGATGGAAAGCCCTGTCGTCACTTGACTGTGGTTCTAAACTACGACGCTCGTGGCCAATAGCCCTAGTGTAGCTCTAGTGTGACGATAGCTCCAACTAAGCTAACCTATTCGTGCCCTATAGCACATAAGGCCTTCAGCTTCTTACGCCAACTCCTGCGAGTTTGTGCAGAAGCTCTTGCTTTCGACAATCCAGCCCTATTCCTCTTGTCCTCGACCATTTTCCTCCATGTCAATTTGACCGAATCAAAAATGTATTATCTATAAGTAATTATAAAACTTTTAAGGTCAAATATACAGCTGCTGGCTACTAAAATCTATATACAGTATTTTCCTAGGGTTATTTATATAACTTAGTAGAAAAGAACAAATGTCCATGTCATTAAATCAATGTTTGTCCTGTTAAAATACTGATTGTGGTTCTAAATTATGATGCCCGTTGCCAATAGCCCTCGTGTAGCTCTATTTCGGCGATAATGCAACCAAACCTGTTAAAATACTGATTTTTAGCACAAGAGTTCCTTTTCACAACAATTGTAACTATCGTTCTCTAAGTCTTGATTACAATGCTTTTTTTTGTACTTTTACACGACGACTGAATAATGAACAACCATTCAATTATTTTTTTGACAAATTTCTGTCACTGTTGATTTTACAAAACATGCCAAAAAATAAACTTATATTCTTTCTTCAATGTCCATTCCCCCAGTAAGCCCCCTACAAAGTGGCCTACGGAATTTTGATAGGGTACTATGACGTCATCAGACATTCATAGAAATCATGAACCTACCCCCCTCCAAGCAATGTACTCGATAGATTGTTTTTGTGAGGGTGGCAAGGGCAGTTAAAGAGGACATGCGCATAAATTCTCTCATTGACCGACGGGAAGCATTGAGCTAGAAGGGAAACTGGAGTGAGGTGTCAGCGAGCCGAAAACCCACTCGCACCCTTTTGAGCGAACAGGGCAGAAAAGGACTATTTTCCCTACACTTGTATGCAATGCTTGTATGAGACCCCTCTATCATATTGACTGGGGCTCCTAAATGTATTTTAATATTTTTAGTTCGAAAGAAATTAACTTTTTTTAACTTTAAATTCCAACTTTTTTAAGAAATAACCATGTGGATCACTAACTAAGAACCAGCGTAGACGAACCCAATAGCGAATAGGAAATAGGCAAATTTCTAGGTTTTCTGCCCTGTTCAGTGACACACACCTCACTCCACGTTTGTTCTAGCTCAATGACGGGAAATGGTACAGCTGGGGGGAAAAAACGATCCACCCTTCGGTTTTCGGCTGCTATTAGTCAAAGAATTTTGTGAAAGGTGCCATTTTTCAGGAAATAACGTAAGGAATTGAGAACTGGCAACCAAAATTGTGTAAGGGGTCGTCTACATATTAAAATGAGTACCAACTTTGAAAATTCCAATGGCAACACCCAATTTTTTTTTACATAAAAATGTTCAGCACCTTCAAAATACCCCAGGTATAAAAAAGAATTATTCATTTTGCATTATTTGCTGAGATATTAAAGCATTAATTTTGAACTCTCTTAGGGGGAAATCTCCAAATTGAAAAAGGTAATATTTAGGGTGTCTTTTCGAAACGACAAGCTAACAAAAGGGTTACCATAATCTCGCCAAAGGATGCTAGAATTAAACCTTCTTCACTAATATTGTGATTTTTTTTATGTTTTTACCCTTTTTTTTAATTTCAGATTTTAAAATTCAGAAATAAAATAAAGGGTAGACGAGAAAAAGTTTTAATTTTAAATTAAGTCACACATACGATTATTTATAACGAACAGATTTTCAAATGCGATTAGTTACAATCAGATAGACAAACATGATTATTACATTTATGTTTTACATTTTATGCAAATTTTTGTTTCATTCATATTGCGACAAGCCGAAATCCCGAATGAGTCAAAATCCCGAATGGGTCGAAATCCCGAAAATAGATTTTTGTCCATTTCTCGATTTTTTTAATATATTTTTTTTAAAATATTAGAGATTATTTATTTAGTTAGTTATTCAGTCAGTTAGTTATTTAGTCAGTTAGTTAGTCAGTAAGTTGGTTAGTCAGTCAGTTAGTCAGTTAGTCAGTTAGTCATCCGTTAGTTAGTCAATTAGTTAGTTAGCAGTCAGTTAGTCACTTAGTCACTCCGTTAGTTAGTCCAGACTGACTAACTTAGTCTACCTTACTGTCAAATGGTTAGTCAGTAACTGACTAACTGACTGGCTGACTGGCTGACTGACTGGCTGACTGACTGACTAACTAACGGACTAACTGACTGGGCTAACTGACTAACTAACGGACTAACTGACTGACTAACGGACTAACTGACTAACTGACTGAGTAACGGACTAACTGACTAACTGACTGAGTAACGGACTAACTGACTAACTAACGGACTGACTGACCAAATGACTAACTAACTAACCGACTGACTGACTGATTAAATAACTAAACAACTAACTAAATAAGTAAATAAAACAAAAAGTAATCTCTAATATTTTTTTTTTTAAAAATCGAGAAATGGACAAAAATCTATTTTTTCGGATTTCGTCTCTGTCGGAATTATGGCCTTTCGGGATTTCGGCGTTCGAGATTTTGGCTTTCGGGATTGTGTCCGGAACCCCAAGTCATCGGTAATATTAAACCACATATTACAAAACGAGAGTTACGATCTTAACACGATATTTAAAGGAAAGCAAAATAAAATTACGCAGAATGATTTGGCAATGATTTTTAACCAAGGCAGTGGGCACTAATCATTTTAAATAATCAGTGGTAACAATAAAATATGCTAAACACCGAATTCCAATACTATTTTAGGGTATTTGATTTTTAATATAAAACACACTTTTTGAAATTGTATTTGAAATAACATACATTCAAAAACAGTAATCGATATAATTTAATGTTAATTATACAAACAAAATACATTGTATGCACTTGAAATAAGAAAAGATTTTTAGACATTTGACAGGCATCAATAATTTGAATACACATTTACCAAAAACGCTTTTCAACCACCAAACGATAATGCAAGTTAGGATCCAATTTGCTAAGTAATTTTTTTACACGGTCCCTAAAATTCGTTTTTTTCAGTATTTTTACAATAACTCGGCAAATAATTGTCGTTGAATTAAGAAAAATTCGGGATTTGGGTTCTACTTGATCTACTTTATCGATTTATGTAACAAAAATTTGGGGTTGCTATTCATGTTTTATTTTTTCTTATTTAAATTTAAATAAAAAAAATAATAATAATGAAAAATTGATGAAAAAACTTGTGTGATTTGTTTTTGGAAGATTAAGAAGTATATAATGAAAAAAAATTTTGGGTTTAATTCATTTTATTTGTGGAGGTATGAATAAAAGTTTGTGAAACTTTTTTAACATTATGGGCGTTCAACTTTGAATACTTATATCTCACGAAATAAAGCAAATTAATAAATTTTCTTTTGGATCTGGGGTATTTTGAAGATGATAAACATGTTTATATTAAAAAAATTGGGTGTTGCTATTTTAATTTTCAAAGTTGGTACTCAATTTAATATGTAGACGACCCCTTATACAATTTTGGTTGCCAGTTCTCAATACCTTACGCTATTTCCTGAAAAATGACACCTTTCACAAAATTCCTTGACCAATAGCAGCCGAAAACCGAAGGGTGGATCGTTTTTTTCCCCCAGCTGTACAGTCCATTTCATATAGATATTCATTTCGGTTGGATTTGTATGTTAAAGGTTTATGAGAGATTTAATTGCTTATAATTATTAATGGGGTTCACTATAAAAGACTGTTGGAAATGGGTTTGTTAGTTTTTAAAAAAAAAATAGATTTAATGGCCCAAAATGTTTTATAGGAAAAGAAAGATTTAATAACTTATGGTTTTTAGACGTAAACATTTAACAGACATGACGAAAAAATTAAGTTTTATGCTTTACTTAACCTTTTTTGCAGGCAGAAAATGTTCATTTATATGTTTTAAAGTCTGTTTTCTTCCTTCAACGTATAACTTTCTAAACAAGAAAGACTTCAAAATTCATTACCAAACAAGTATTTAGATTTTTCACCACTTAAAATAAAGATTGCCGCTAATAACAACAAATACTTTGTCGAATCACTCCAAAAGATTAACGTTCTGTTTTTCAATGCATAATTTCCAAATAACATCTAGTAACATTTCTTACGATCAATTACGAAACCCTTTTACTTCCGGAACAGTAAAATGTTTACCTGCCTTCGTAATTGCTTTATTTTCCGCTCTCCTACTGTTTTCCCACTATTTATGGCCATTTCCCACTGTGCTATAATGTGGGAATCTTGGCAACACTCAAAACCGACTTCCTACCAAGCTTTTGCATATTTTAACATACCATCCATTGGCTCAAGGTCTTTAAACAATGTAAAGCAAATCCGCTCTTCAAGTTTCGCATTAATTTTTGAATAATTACTTGCACACACCCCTTTTAGTTTACATTTTAATGAATATTAAACGATAGAAAGTTAAATTATCTTTATTTCAAGAATAGTTTGTATATGATTAACCTTCAATTTACCAAGGTTACTTTGCGTAATATGTAATACTGTCGGAAACAACGCATCATTTAGCACACAGAAAAAAATATTTTGTTGAAAGAACAAAAATTTTGTTGTTTCAACAAAAATTTTTGGTCAATATAGCGCCAACAAAAATTTTGTTGTCAGTACCAAATTATTTTGTTGAAAATATTTTGTTGATTTAACCAAATGGTTTTGTTGATTCAACCAAAAATGCGCGAAACCGAAAATGCGCAATGACCGACCACAGGACTTTCGGACCCAACAGATTTAACGAGCACGTATACCGCATATACTCGGTAGGTCTTCAGTGGTACCGGGACTCGATCGCGGGACCTTCCGATCTCGAGACCGAGACGCTGACCACTAGCCTCACTACGGCCCCAATTTACCTTTGAAAATAGCAATCAAATCCTTCCACAACGATAATGGCTGAATGGCGACCTTAATTTTCTTCGGTTTGCCGTTGATGACAGGTGCCATGACGTCACAGTTAGAAACAGCCAATAGCAGGCCGAGCTTACCTCAACCAAACGGGTTTTGTTGTGGTGAAAATACTCACTTTGTTGGAACAAGTAAAATATTGTTAAGTCAACAAAATTAGTCAACAAAACTCGTCAACAAAAAAAAATTTGGTTCTCCCAACAAAAGATTTTTTTCTGTGCACGTATTCAAAAGGTACTTCATTAATCATATTTAAGCTCTTATTTTGGAAACCTGTAACAATAGCAAAAAAGCAATTTTAACTTATGTTGCATTTAACTTGCTATAAATTGATAATATAGGGGGGGTTTTAAGTAACAATAACATACTTCCATTACTTTATTGCACGTAGCAATATAAAAGATTTATAAATTACTTCATGCTTTTACCACTAAATATTGATGCATTAAATTTCATTATATGCCACTCGCTTTAATCCCTCGAAAAATTTTCAATTTGCACCTTTATTATAAATTTATGGAGTTGGAGAATAATATTTTTCTTGGGCTTAGCGGCCACTTTTTGGACAAGTAGTACCATTGAGCTAGAAGGGAAACTGGAGTAAAGTGTCAGCGAGCCGAAAACCCACTCACACCCTTTTGAACGAACCGGGCAGAAAAGAACTATTTTCCCTACACTTGTATGCAATGCTTGTATGAGACTTCGCTATCATATTGACTTGACTTGGGCTCTTAAATGTATTTTAACATTTTTAGTTCGAAAGAATTAACTTTCTTTAACTTTAAATTCCTACTTTTTTAAGAAATAAACATGTGGATCACTCAGGGCCGGATTTCTAAATAGGCTAAGTAGGCTGTAGCCTAGAGCGGCAAATTTCTGGGGGCGGCAAATGTTACGACCAATTAAAGCGGCATTTGGTATAAAAAAAATTAT
The DNA here is from genome assembly GCA_019343175.1 of Oedothorax gibbosus. Classification (NCBI taxonomy): domain Eukaryota; kingdom Metazoa; phylum Arthropoda; class Arachnida; order Araneae; family Linyphiidae; genus Oedothorax; species Oedothorax gibbosus. Next base: position 19,199,889 of record CM033279.1, read on the forward strand.
CATAAGGATACTAATATTTTTAAGAAAGAAAACAAATAATTTACATTACTGCGTAAATCACAAACGTATATATAGTACTAAAACTAATATTTAGTAGTAAACATGGTATCTGTGTGCCAGGGCAATTTCACCCCCGATTCGGAAGTTGAAAGAAAAATAGTACAGCAGTTTAAAAAATTCGCCTATTTCGATTTAGATTCCAAAGTACATAGATGAGATGATTCTAATATGTAGAAAGAAAAAAAATAGTCAAGAAAACTATATCTGGCGGCAAATCGATCCTAGCCTACAGGCGGCAAATCTTTAAATCCGGCCCTGGGATCACTAAATAAGAACCAGCGAAGACGAACCCGATAGCGAAATAAGCAAGTTTCTAGGTTTTGTGACTCTAGGTTTTCTGCCCAATTCGTTTCTGCTGCAGTGCTGTGTATTCCTCCGCGTTTCGTTATTGGACCGGCTCGTTTGCTGCCCTGTTCCAGTGAATCACACACCTCACTCCAGTTTTCCTTCTATCTCAATGAGTAGTACTTCTATTACATCCTTGCAGTAAAAATTCCTTGTAAAAGATTTATAAGCAATAACTCCGTACTTATACAATACAATTAAATATTAATGCATCAATGTCTTCACATACATCCAACTTTAATTCCACGAAAATGCTACAATTTGCACCTTTGCTGTTTCCAACTCGGCAGCTGTCTAGGCTCACATTTAGTGTCACGAATCGTTCTGTCTTCCAGAAAATGAGTTGGGATTGCATTATTATCTCATCAATCTTCTTCTATTAGCAATTTTTAATGCTTTTGAAACGTTGCTTCACATGCGGGTAGTCATTCAAATGCGATACTCTCATAATTACAGTATTTATAAACTGATTCGATATTGTGTTTGAATTTACTAGGAAGTGGTTTAGGTGTTTAGAAATGTATAAATTATTTTAAATGAGTTATTTTTAAGGACTTTGATCTTTTTTCGAGTTAACTGGCGATTGTATGCAAATGCCTTTGTATGTAAATTTAAAAAAAAAACTTAAATAAACTTATAATACATAAGAAAAAAACAATATTACCGTTTAATCTTAATTCCTACTCTAAAAACCATTAACTTTATATAATATATTGATTCCCAAAATATTCCAGTTATTATACTCGTCTACTTGTTATAAAATGGAAAACCGAGTTTTCATAATAAATTATTTTAAAATATTGATTCACTTATTGAATCATAATTGCAACATTTTTCCCAAAGTCATGCCAATTGACAATTTTCCAAAGTCATGGCAATTTTCGTTTATTTAAAAAAGTTCACCTAAATTGTATCATCTTGTATCCTAAATTTTCATCTTAAATTGTCTCTTTATTCTTGTATAAAATGTGTCTACACCATTTAGTTACTCAAATTTCCTTATGGACGCCTCAATGTATCGCAAACTACAAATAAACCTAACTAAAAATGTAAAATCCTCACTAAATATGCATTTCAATCTGGGATTGCAGATGTTATTTCTCAACGTTCTTAGTTTAAGACCGGAAAGGGAGGTTGCTAACCTACAGCACCCCCTAAAAGTATCAACCGCTATTTCGTGAGCAACAGTCGTGCAACTATCTTCCACACAACCTAAAAACAATCTATTATTATTTTATCAAACGGCTCTTCGATAATTTAAAAAAAAAATCGTGCGCTAGTAACTGCCAATCGGGCTGATCTTGGTTAAACATAAAGACAGTTCGGGTCGTCTTGATACTCCTGCTATTAGGTCTTATTTGCTATCGGGCATTTCGATACCTTATCTTATTAAAACACTATTCGTTTTGTTGGTAAATGGGGAGGGGATCGGCATGTCTTAGATAAAAAGTCAATCATATCGTATTGGGTAAAAGCATTGTTTTTTTTATGGAAAAGGTTGGTTTAGATATCAGGGTTTCCAAAATTTTGCCTAATGCTTGCTGGGGAGTCTTCACCAGACCTTTATAGGATCACAGTATAACTTTAAAATCATTATATAATTTAAAGTACTATATATCAAAAAGTAGCGTCATTTATTTTTAAATAAGGCTAAAATGTAGAAATTAATATCAATTAGCTAAAATGAAATCCTTTGCAAAATTTGGATTCGTGTAATCCTTTTGGATTTATAAGGATTACACGAATCGCAAAGGTTTGGGCACTTCTGGGTAAGAACTTCAAAATATTTTGATGAAATTGAAATCATTTTATTCCATATATATAGATCTATTAAGAAATTTAACTAAAACTTGTTTAATAAATTTTATTTGATCTCGTTTACTATACGTGTCGTACGAATTGCATTAGATATGGTAATTATTTATGCACCAAATTTGGTGGCGTACACTTTATGGCGAAACTGTTATCCATAATTCAAATTGCGATCGCCTTATTCCGTTTGATTGTTTAGTTTACGCTTTACTATTACAAAAAATGTGACCCTATGTAAGGCTGTTTTTGTCCCAAAAAGTTACTTCTATGGTCAAATAGAGCCAAAAGTATTTAAAACACCTCCAGCGACATACTTAACCTTCGAAGAGTAGAACAGATAATGCAGAAGGAGCTAGATCAGTATGAAAGAACTTGGCTAATATGGCAGTCAAAAATAGAATGTTGTTGAACTTCCAATTAGACATCTTCACGAACCTTCTGGTATTGTTTCTGAAATTTCTCTTCTGCTCATCGCCCAAGGAAATTTGCTTGTCTCTCAAAATTGACTATCCTCTTGTTGACAAATTTCAATCCAAATTTATTTTCAAGTTCCAGACACGAATAATTAACAAGTACACTTGTGCACAATTTCTCCCACAAAACAGCTGCTTTTTATCTTGGAAAAACTCTTCACAAGAGTCGCAAGAAAAACGATCCCGATCTTCCGAGATTGACCTTGGCGGGGGAGGGAAGGGACGGGGGGGATCGAAGAAGAGTGAAACGCGGGAGGAAAGAAAAGTTCCGCAAACCGTCTCGCGCATGCCTGAGCGCCGGACCGGCCTATACAATTCTCGTCCGACTTTTGCCGCCTTTTCGAAGCCGAACGAAAACTTTTATTCCTTTTCGCGGAGAGAAGATTCTGAGAGGAGTTGTGTTGCGTGTGGGCTGCGTGAAAAATCGTTTGCTTGCAGGCGGAAATGTGTGTTGTTGATATTGTCCGTGTGCAGTGATGGTTCTGTCAAGAAAGAGGAAGAAAAAATACCGGTGACTAAAAGGAATTTTATTTGCGAAAGGAAGATATTGACGAATATGGAAGAGTGTTGGCGTGGGCGGTGTTTGTTTTGATCCAGGAATGGGGTGCAGTTGTTTTTCTAGTGGATTTAGTGATGGTTCTGAAAATCGTTCTCTGAAAGCTTAAACTGTTTAAGATAAGATCATATTTGTATCCACTATACATTATATTAGTAATCTTCGAAATTAGCAACATATTCAAGAATATGAATTTTGATACAGATTGCACAACTTTTTCGGGCAATTATTTACCTCCTCTGCAAAATCGCGCGTTGCAATCATAGAATTCTCAAATATATAAAATTATGTTTGTGAAAAGAAGAGGAAATTTAGTGTATTCAAAAAGGTGTATTAAGTACGGAATTGGTTAACCGGAAATTGTATGAAAAATTTATAAACTTAATTTAAAAACTGGTTGTTCGAACCTCTGCAAAAACTTTCGAAATACGAAAATCTGACATTTGAAACTATTAACAGGCTGAAATTTAGAAAATACTATTTGCCGTATCAATTCTAAATTGAAATTCACTAATTCCTTACAATCTAAAAGCTTCGTCGGTACTTTAATTGTATCTGTGAAAAAAATTGGAACATTTTTTCTGAATTCAAGGAAAATTAAACCAAAGTTCACGCTAGTCTAGTCCTCAAAATTGAAAACTAAATTAAAACTTGATGGAATTATTTATTCGGAACAAAGAGACCGCCAAAAACAAAGTGAAATTTGTGGTATTCGAAAGTGTATTATGAAGGTTGATTAAAAAGAATATTGTGTAATTGAATTTCGACATGGGATGCTTCAAAAGCAAGAACTTGGATTCTCGGACCTACCTTCCCTTATCTTCTACTTTTCGGGATCCGTCTCCTAATTGTAGGTGCTCGTGTCATAGGAGAAAGGTGGGTGGATCTAATCAGTTTTTCATAATTTTATTTTCATTATTTTATTGTTGGTGGGAAGCAGTGGTGCGTTTGATTGAAGTTGTGAAATTGCCTTTCACTTTTTTACGATTAGGAATGAAAGAGCGAGTTGTATAATGCGTGGTAATAAAGTTAGCTGAATGAATAAGGTGAGGTTAAGAAATTGTATTGTTGACTAGTAGTTTTCTCATTTTTTTATAGATGCTGTAGTTTTGGGTTAAACTTAGTTTTCTTAATTGATGTGGCTCCGAATTTAGTGTTTTGTAAACTTTCAGATATACAATATTTAATATTATTATCAGTACTACCGCACAAAGCTTTTTGACGTGATTTAGTTTATTTCAATATAATGACTCGCATGATCCGATTCATAACTTGGCGGTAAACTACAAGAGTTATTTGGCACTTTAGTTCGGCTTCCCGATGGAGATCCTTGCATCACAATGCTATCAAATAGTAACCGATTACGATTATTTTTAAGAAGTAAGAAGTTAAGAAGTAAGTAGGTATATAAGTTGAAGAAGTAAGGTATATAAGTTGGATGTGCGTGGACTTGAAGAAGGGTACCTAGTTCAATTTTTGGTGCCACTAAAACGTGTCATCAGAACGTGCATGCTTTGTTTACAGTTTGTGTATGTATAATTTTTTTTTGACTCGGGGCTCAAAATTTAGGGTTTGGTTGAATTAACATTAGAGAAGATCTGCACGAGGGCTATTGACGACGAGCCACGTAATTTTTAACGGCGGTCAAATGAGTGACAAGGCCGTCACCTGAGCTGTCACTCAACGCAGCCTTATAGCGATATCGTACGTGGCTTCAGGACAGTAGACCACAACAGATTCAACCGGCACCTGTCTCAAAAAAAAATCAGAGGTATTAGAATCTAAAGAGAGTTTCATTTTAAGAGTACCGGAATACCAAGTTATTGAATCAACTTGTTCATATTTCGTGTGTTAATTGGATTTTATCTGGTTTTCTGTGAATAGAAGAACACTGGCTACAACATATTTCCATACAATAAAGTGAAAAAGTAAGCTTTATGACTCAGCAACTCAGAAAATTTCGATCGGCTTCCCCATTGGATTGGTGATCTAGAAAAACCTTCACCTAAGTCAGGTCGAAAAATATATAAATTTTGTAGTCTGTAAAGGTAACATTTATAAATTATTGGAAATCAGATAGCCCTTTTCTAATGTGATTCTCGAAAACAATGTTCCTTGTAATTTGAAAGCTATATTATTTGAAATACAACTTTATTATGCAGTTAAATTTTTATTCTTTACTCTAACCTTTAGTTGGATTGATTTTTTAAAAATATTATACTGAACTATCTCTCTCAAATTTCGAATTAGTTTTCCGATTTATTTCTTTGGGCACTTCCGTAACTTGTATAGATTCTGTCCTATTAAGATTTTATAAAGTGTCAATATTCGATTTTTTTAAGACGTATAATTAGTAAAATTTTTAAGGTATATTTTTTTATAAATTTAAAAGCTAACAAAAATAAAACAGCTGACCTTTATTAAAATATCTTTTCGTGAAATATATTTAATTTGTAAATCTTCTATGTCAACAATATATCGTGTTGTTGCACTGTTCTACATGAGGGAAAGTTTCTTTTATTCGCAAGTGACAAATTGAAGCTTTTGTTAAAGAATGAATAAGAATTTCTTTAAAAAAAGACATCTTTTATTCGTAATGTTCATTCATCACCAATGGCTTTCAAAAAATTGTCTCTTTCATGCGCAATACAAATATCTAACTATTGAAAAAACAATTCGAGGCTGCGCTTTTTCGTGCAACTGTGAAATTCTATGAGGTAGTTTATTTTGTAAAGTTTCTTTGAAAACTACCACGTAAAGTATCATCGATAAATCTTATGTTCACAGCTATAATTTAAGATGTTTAGTGTTTTTTTTCTTTAAAATTCGTTTAACAGATAAAAAAAAAGATTATAAATCGGAAAAAAATATTACTTAAAAAAATTCTATTCACACGCCACCTACCGTTTGAAATCTGTGTGTTAAAATAACGGGAAACTTTTCAATTTCTTTTAGACAATTTTTCCAAAAGTTTTAAACTTATGTGATTTTTTGATTATTTGAACTTTATAGAACTACTTTAAAAATTATTGTAACTATATATGACTTTAAAAGAACGTATCTCCTAAAATGTCCAAAATAACAAATTTTTGTGGTATGCTCCAAAAATAAGCTGGATTTTTTTTTACTGTAAAGAAAATTATATTATCTTTCGTTTGTCATTTTTTTGAAAAAGTGTAACAAATCTACCATGCCAAGTAACATGAAAACCATATTTTTTTACCATGCGATCAAATTTCCACATTCAAAAAGACACTTGTTGAGGATATTTTTTTATCTGACACTTTGTTAGTTTGACACAAATGTAACTATGATTCAACGAATTTAGGGTATAAATCCAATAAAAAGAATTTTAATTAACTTGTGTAATTATTTTTTTGTAGCTACCGATTTATCTTACAATAGGTTGGTTTTTTACATAAATACTGAAAGCGCTCATCGGTCGAAAATTTAAGGAAATATGGCATTCATTAACCAATTATATGCGTTTTTCCAATTTATTAATAAATATTATAAATATAAAATATTTTTAATTGCCAGTTGGTTGCTAGAAAATCCGATGCGTTGAATGGTTTCGAAAATTAATTTAGCTTGGTAGTAGTCTTGAAAATACCAAAAGTACACCGAATCGCCGATATTTTGCTCTGAGCTTCTCAAATCTTTAAAGTTCCATACAAATACTAAAATTTACGTGAACAAAAAAAAAATTACACTTACACCTTTATCAAATCCCCGCAACAAAGTGTCTTTTATCGTAGTTTCCAGTATGATAAATCATTTCTCATCAAAAAAACAAGGAAGCTTCTACTACCTAGATATCGCCCTTTTTATCTTAAAAAGTTCTCAAACACATGAAGATTTTTTTTATAATTGTTACTGCCAATTTGTCTGACTTTCAGAGACAGATACTTACTGAACGGTGAAGAATAGCAGCACCCCGTGAAATAAATAAAAAAAATTATGTTCCAGCATTTGCTTTTGTAAAGGACTTCAAGGTGTCTTGTAACATATTGTGTATTGGAGATTAGTTTAAGGATTTGTCTTTTGTCCTGTCTTCAACTGATTGGGTTTAAGAACGATTTATCGTGGGTTTTTTTGGTGTGGCTTTGGTATTTGAACGAAAAGTACTAAAAGTGAGTTGAAGGTCACTGTTTTTTATGTCTCGGAAAGGCTTCAGTTTGAAAGATTTCTAGCTATTGCAGGTTTTTATTGACCTTTACTGGAACGTCAAAACTTTACAATTTTATTAATTCTGTAAATTGTTTACTTTGTATGTGCGAATATTGAAGCTGTAGTTTGTATTAACAAATAATAAATATTTGCAACCATCCAAAATAAGTAATACAGGATGGCAATGTTAAAAGCGACGAATAACGGATTACGTTTTGGCTTTTTTTATATTGCCACCCTGTATAAGTTTTGCTCCAACTTTTACCTTTTAACTTATTCATCTAAATAATTCAAAGTTATTGTAATAGGTTAAACTCCACAATTTGTTATTGCTAGACATATTGCTTTGTAACCGAAAAGCGTATGATTACCTAAGATGTGAAAACATATTAATAGATACTACCTTCAGATGCACAACATATACTGTATCAATGTTTTACGATTACAACAATGAATGCTTTTCACATAGGCGGCTACAACGACGCAACTAACCAAACTCTGCATACCACGTTTCTACGATAACCGTATACAAGGAAATAATTCTTCGCCTCTGGGGCACTTATATCATCCCCCTTCAAAAGCAAGCGGCATGCCCCCCCAAAAAACATTTCTCCCCCTATGTCCGTATATCAACTTTGTTATCAAGCACCGTATCCAATTTATCTCCCCTATCCTAAACTTCTAGCGGGCTACTTCATTTTGGAGTCGTAAAAAATAGGAATTGCTTGTGGTGGGTTTTTTCACTTGTTATTTTATAAGAAAAAACTTTTTTTTTGTTTAAAAACTCCCTGTCATTCCGATTGTAAACTTCAGGAGGTGATATTAAAGTCGTTTTTGAATTTTGAATGATAAGCCACTACTGAAATCACACATTCATATATTTTGTATAGCTAAAGAATCTATTTCACTCCTTCGTAAAACAGGATTTATTATTTAAATTCAAGTAAAAACCTTTTAGGTTCAATTTTGTAGTGTACTGAGATGTTATTATAGTAATTAGTGGTCTCCATAGATTTACAAAATATAATTTAACGATGTATAGTCATTATTTAAATCATTCCCTTCCAAGCCCAACTATTGCTACTGCTAAACCGGTAATTAAAAAGACAATATTGAAGTGTGGAATTCTTAATTATAAATTTATAATTGTAAGTGTTTTCTGTGTTATGTACTACTCTAGAAATTAGAATGTACCTTTTTCTCACTATCCGTTTTTACTACAATTAAAATTTACTTGATTTTTATGTAAAATATAAAATATACGTATTTTTAAAATATAATTTTTAAGGGGGCCGCAATTCGTCTTTTTGTAAAGGGCGACGTATAGGCTAAAGTATGCCCTGATTCCTCCTTTTACAATTTCTAGACAATCTTATTCCCTGTCACTTTAAGAAAATCCCCTCACCATTTATTTCTATATATTTTTTTTAAGTATAGTTTTCAAACACTGTAAAACTTTGTTGGAACGTTATTGCTTAAACATGGTACATGGGAGCTAAAAAGTGCTGTCAGCGTGTTTACAGAGTACCATTCCACCAAATGTTTACAGCGAAGGAAAAATAAGAACATGGGGCAACTCTTCTCTAAAAAGTAACCCAATTATTACATCCACACCAATTTTTCCTACATGAAAAACAAATGGATTGCTTGCTGATTTACAGCTGTGACACGATGAGTCCCCTCTCCCTGGAAATATGGCCCCCAACCATATTCCCCCGCCAGTAAATTCTGAATTCTGAAAGATTTCTGCTGGTTCTCTGGAACTCTATAACGAATCTTGAACAGAGTTCGATTCGGTTGTTAAGGAATTTTGCTTAGATAAGGGACCGTTTCTTTGCTTCCATGCTAGATTTTCAACTAGTATATTGAATTTTTAACTTCCCACTAAAGGTTTTCTTCAATTTTGACATTTTAATTCATTGTTATCAAACCTATACCTGACTACAGGATATAATATTTTATCACATTTGGATCACAATTTTTTTAAGATCCAGTAATGAACTTAATTGTTTCCAGAACCTTACAAAAAAAAAGTTCTGGTTGTTCCGCCCTTCAACATTTGATAAGAAGTTTAATATTTACTATTATAGATAATCAATATCTCACATACTGAACATTATGAAAAATAGAATTTGAAATTCTTAAAAAGTACAGGATATTTTATTTGGCAAGACTCTCTTTGCAATAGTAATACTTCTTCAATACTATTTCCAGAATTTAAAAATATTCAGCATGATTCAGTAAACAGTTAAATATCTCGCTGTTCAAATCAATCATGAAAGTTACTTAATTTTAAAGAGAAACTACATCTCTCTGAAAATCAAAAAATCAAAAATTGAGTTTAGACATTTCCCCTTCGAAAAACCGTAATTTGTGAACACCCCCCTCCCCAAACTTACGTATCTTGTATCCCCTTATAACGATGTGACAGTTACGGGCCGTTTGTTTTACGATCAGCTTCATAAACTTCTATTCGTGGTCACTGGTCATTGAACGTCCGTCGATGGGCTGGGTTCCCTTATTACCTTCTAACCACCCTATGTTACAAATCGAGAGTTGCGAAAAACATACCTCGTAACTTTTTTTCCGGTATCAAAGGTCACTAGTTCCCAATATGAAGGTAACTTTGATCCTGTGATGAAATAATACTAAGTTTGTAACTTGAAAATTTGAGTCACTGTAGTCTTCGAAATTTAATGTTCCATGTTTTTAAGTTTATTTTAAAACTATTTTTGCTTAAAAGTATAATCTTAATCCAAACAATGTAGTTAACTTAAAAAGATCGATTGATTGCCTTTGTTTGACGTACTTATTTGAAAGCATATACTTAACATTATAACTATATTATACTGTTAGGAATTCTGTGTTTAATTGTAAAAATATTTCTTCTCTGTAGAACCGCGCATTATATTTTGAAAGCAATGACCTTTCTTTTCATTGAATTGAATTCAATAATTGTATACCCCGAACAAGTACAAATGCAAAACTTCTTACTCATACAATTATGTGTTTATTTCAATTTATGTTTGATTGCGCGAATCGAATTATTTTAAATAAAAAAATCTTTATATAAGATGCATATAAATGTTGATAATAGTTTAAAGAAAAGATTTGCTTTTCATTTACCCATTGTTTGAAAGGTGTATTCCAGTACTTTTACGAGTGCACCCTTTTCATAGCTTTTCTAATTATAATTTACACGTCTTTCCCATTGATAGCCAAAGTCATTCTCTCCATAAATTCATTCATCCACTTCGTTTAACGATTCCTTTTTGGGAACCTGCGCAATTACAGCCGCTGTTTCTACAAGTACACAATCGTCACACAGCGAGTCCTTTGTTAAATTAACGCATATACTGTCTACTGTGTAAGTTTTGAGAAGCAACAACTCAATACATTGGTGTGATAAAACTGTAACTGATATTGTAATGTTTTAATAACATTTTGTTAAAAACCACCTAACCTTATAAGAGTAGAAATTAATATTTAGATATTTTCTATTTCTGATTTGTTGGCAAAATACCTACACGTAGTAGTTTTTTCTAAATAACAAGTTTAATAATAATTAAGATAGGAACAGGAATAAGGTTCAATAATTGAGATACAGTATTTTTTGTATTAATATATTGAAAGTAGAGTTTATTATAGCTATAGAATAAGAGTTGCTTATCATAATATGAATTTTGACAGTTACACTTATGAGGTAATAGAATTTAATTTGGTGAAATTAAAAGGAACAATTACAGTTACGGAATAATGGAGTCTAGCCAAAAATCCATTGAGAGATATAGATATCACTTTGTCACTAAGGTCAAGCGGCAATGTCCCATATATGTATTGAAATGAGACATTACCCCGATATTTAAACGTAACAATGGTATATTTCGGTGATTTATTGGACTTATTCCATATTGTAAGGTTTCAGTATTTCCTTTTTCCGATATTCCAATACTGCATTGATTTTTACCGGGAAAAATGTCATCGTAATTTACATTTTACTGTTCTAATCTAACTTATGGCTCTCATTTTTTACAGCCATATAAATAGGTACTTTTAATTGTAATGACTACAAATAAATAATCGCAAATTTTTTGTAATTTTACCAAACCAACAGTTCGATTTCTTGACATTACAAGCATAAACTTGAAGGAAAGATGCCACTTCAAAGGACGAACTTCCGTCTACTGGAACTTACCGATTGGATGAAAGAAGCGCTTGTCAATCGCTGACCTTTCATAATATAATATAATCTTTGGGAAAATGCCTGCTCTATCCCCCTAGAAGATTATGTTTAAGTATCCGTAAAAGAACTGTAATTTCGCTTCCATCTTAGTTATTAAGTGACGTGACGCCCGGTGTTGTGTCACGTCTTTAGGAAGGAGTCTTACGTCTTTAGCATTTCGCCGTAGCTGTAGTTGAGGGAATGATGTGTGTAAAACAAAGTTTGAAAAGTTGGATATTGCATAATGTGTACTTTGTATGCTTTTGTATTATACTGCTTAATGGATCCAATGTTAATTTTTAATTTTACTTTCTACATTATTCATCTTTACGTCTTTTCTTTTAATATTGCCTTCTTTTTAAATCATTTATTTAGACTCCTATTTTGTTGGCTTTTATTCTGCACTCTTTAAACACTCTATTATTAAGTAAAACTCGTTAAGTTAATTTAGAAAGCATTGCCTTACAGGACTCGTCCATTCGAATTTGCATTTTTCATAAAAACCCTTATTTAAACTATTTTTTGTTTCCACGTTTTGACAGCGTTGACAGAATAATTGATTGATCTGGAAGGTGATATTTTAAATAAATTTAAAGTCCACTAAAACCCTTGTTGGAAAAAACCCCGGTGGAAAATTCGGCGTTGGTTTAATTTTTATCCTTTTTGTAGTAATGACGCCACACGTCATTTTATTGACAGCCAACCGTGCCTCTAAACTTTATTCGTATGTATTGGTTATAATCCTAAAGACATACATCAAACCATCATCAATTGCGCAGTTTTTATACGAAAATGAAAACACAAACCAAATCAAAATTTACATTTTGAAACGTATTGCAGAGGATAGATATTTAGATACTTTGTGTATGAAAATGAATTGTCTTGTCTGCTTCCTTTTTATTGAACTCTAGAGGAAATATGATCCGTGGGTAGACACAACGATGAATCAAGTCCGTTGACATATATTGAGCAATTAAAAGATAACTTCGGATACATTTTCACAATATCGAAATTTTTTAAAACCTCTTTAGGTGTGCCGGTGATTTAGACTAGCCTGAAGTAATGAACTTCATGAAGAATAGGGTGTGGAGAAATGTATAAAAATGTCGTGAAGTGTATAAGGATCAAATATACGGGTGGCGATATTGATGAAGCTGTTTCAGTTTTTCGACGTATTTATCGCTTATAATTACGTTTTGGATAATTATGATGGTTTTTCTAACTGAAAGAAAATTTTGGCAAAAAAATAATTGCGGTTATACTAATTGAATAATAATTTAAAAAAGATAAAAAAAAAGCTCATAAAAATGTAGTTTTTTTAAACTTTTGCAATTGGTTCGATATGGATTTACTTCAGAATAATTCATTTCCAAGTACTGTTCCAAAACATGAAAAACACTGAAAGCCGTTTAAAACTAAAAATTTCGAAGTAAAACATCGTTTAAAAGACTTTCAATTGAATACTTCCTTTGAATTGAATTTTTCAATTGAATTGATCCTTTTTTTTCCCTACAGATTTGTGAATTGATTTAAAATAACTTACCAAAACAGGTTAATAACCATGAAGTAAAAATTTAATTTAACCTGCCTTATGAATTATACTTTAATTTTCTTAAAAAATACTTCAATGCTTTTCCTTCAGAAATTTGACCTATTTAAATGTTTGGTAAAGATTTAATTGAAAAATACGGAAAAACCTTGCATGTGTAGTATTTTAAGGCATAACCACTGATTTTGGGAAAATTACTCATGAACTAACCTAATTTTTATTCGAATTTTATTACTTCGAACTAAATCGTCATCCACATCATAAAAAACGTTTGTCGGCAGCATAAAACAATAATCGAAAACAAATTACCGTGTCGGTGTATCGAATATAATTGCTCTTTGTTTGTCTGGAATATGCGAGGCAATCGCATTTTTGAAATCGTTTTTAAATAACCGCGGTTAATTGTTCCAATCATACGCTGAAATGGCCTGACTGTAATAGTGCTCTTAGTCAACGATTGTTCATTTCGAGATACAGCGTCGAACTTAAGTGGAATTTGTGTTGTAGCTAATCTACGTATTCTCTGATGGACCATAAACAACTATTCCTTTAAACATAACAAGTAGACTTGTTACAGAATCTGTCACTTAAACCGCTTCCGCACAGCATTTGTAATCAGCAAGAAACAAACTATTTATACACCACAGAAAGAAATTCGCCAAACAGGGCCTTTAGATAGTTGTAATTCAAACTTTTAAACGCCAAAATTAACTATTTTCATTAATCTTCTTTCTCGTATTTAATAATTAGACTTTATCGTTTGCTAAATTTGTTTGAAGTTCGAAGAATAGTGATGTAATTTTTTAAAATAAATATGAGTCGCCACAATTTCCCATTTACATTTCTTTCGAAAACTCAGTTATTATTTATCGTTTGTTAAATTAATTTACCATTCGTAAAATATATAATTAGTAAAATTGATGCTTTAAAAATAAAAGCGAAACTTCATATTTTTTTTTATGCAAAGTTAGAATTCTCTAAATCTTTTTTCATACATATATGATGAACCATCAAAAGAACTGTATTGTGGTATTACAACAATCCAAACTGAATTATATCACATAAATAAATATTCTTTCAAAAGTTTGTTTTATTTTAAATAAAGTTTCTCGTACGTTTAACGAAATGGCACAGTGAAAATATTGAATAAAAACGGAATTTGCATGTTATTTCAATGTAGATGAAATTTTTAGTTTTTTTAGTTTTAAATAAACTTCTAATTTAATTTTTCAATGAAATTTGGTACATAACCTTGCCTGATTTTTTGCTTTAATACGACATATCCCACTTGTCTGTGGGACTTGTGGTTAATTTCTGTGAAAGTGGGTGACAGACAGACGGACTGAACGATTATAATACCTTCCACTTTTTACGTTATAAACGTAGTGTAAAAGCTAAAAACGTAGATTTGACTTGAGTTATTCACACATTTATAATAATAAAATTTTTTAATGTTGAGTTCGACTCGGAGATCAGGTTAGACCACTATTCAAATATGTCTTTCAAATGTAGTGCTGACTTCATTTGGGAATCGTAATAACGGAAGACTTTTGTGGTCTTCATTGTTGCGTAGTTGTGAGAAAAGAACAACGGGTCTTTTTTTTTATATAGTTATATTGGGCATTCAACCATTCAACCGATATGTGTTTTCCGAGAAGAGTTATTTCATTAGAACTGAGCAACTAAAAGGAATCTAGTATGACTTGTTATAAATAGTATTGCTAAAAGACAAACCAATAACATGGTCCATCAAATAAATATCGATATAATAGCTTTATTTTTTATCGCAATTTATTTGTACATATTTCTTAAGCAATGTGTTTGATGTAATTCTAAAGATAGTTTTTACCCTATGCAAGTACATAAGCCGACTAAGCATCTACTACTATTAAAAACGTTGAACGAAGGTAATTCTAAACTCCGAGGACAAGCCCGTGATCATTTTCCCCATGACACATTGAATTATCTGTGCAAAATAAATCCCAAAAGAAACATTCAGAGTGTCCTTTTAAATGTGACTTCACTTGCATTTTTCAAACTTATGCGCTCATAACTGTCAAACGGTTGTCCAATCCCTCTGCCTCATTCCTTGTAGTAACAAACTTTTGACATGGTCGGACTCAAACATACTTAGAGCGAATTTATTCAAAAGGAACCAAAGGTGCTCATACCACAAGGATACTCGATTCCCAACGTAATGCTTTGTTGCGGCTTTGATTGGCTGTTTCATCTTAAATAGCCAATCCCTTTTGATACTACGCTTTTATTCGAAATCGCATATGAGTACCTTACAACTTATCCCATGATAAAGTGCCCCTTCCCTTATCCATCCCAATAATTTTCCAGAGTAATTATTTAATTGGTAATTATTTAATCGGTAATTTAATTAGTAAAATTAATTGACTAGAGACAGGAGCTAAATGTTATATTAGGGAGCGCCAAATGTGGTTAAAAAATTTCAGGGAGCGCCTCCTTTCGCAAGAAAGTGATAAAGGTTACATCAAAGGGCACTGTCGCGTTTTTGAGGCATCTCGGTCCTTTGGATAGCTTTGGCCCATGTAAAGCTTTTCTCAGAAACTACTCTTCACTTAATACACTTAACATTTTTTTTTTGTTCAACAGTGACATATTTGCCTCTATTTATAATTTGCTAGTAAAAAATTCAAAGTAAGGTTTTATGCTTGAGCCAAGGATACCCTTGATCCAAAATTGCTGCAATCTACGATGGTTTCTCGAAATGGAGGTTTTAGGCTGTTAGTTCTTTTCGTCTAAAACCTTGCGCACTTCAGACGTTAAATTATAACAGTGGAAAATGGCTTAACTGGAAAGGCATAGGATTTCCACGAACATCCTAGATACATCTTGTTATGTCATTCGGTGAGCCATGCTTCATATTCATTTGCTATTTCGGTCCGGTTTTGTTTTTTTAAAGCTGACAACTTCAAGTGCTTGGGCTATAGGACATCTTAAAGCGTTTTGAATAATTCTCATACATTTACAGAGGCTTTTGTATTGGTATATGAATATGTAGTAAGCTGCAAAATCCTTCCGTTTTATTATTGAAGCTGTAAAAATAATGATTCCGAGACAAATCTTTTCGAAATCTTTAAATGATATTATTGTTATTATAGCGTCTTTATACACTTTCAATTATTTATTTAATATTTAAATATATTGTAAATCTATTAGTCATTCTTACGTAAAAAAAAAATTCGCGTAATTTTAAATGTGATTTAATTTTTGGTTCATACATAAAAATCAAATGTTTCTTTTTTGAATAAACTACATTACAACACTCACTTCACGTATTCAATTGTCACTATGTGAGTAAAAATGAAAGTACTATACCATTGACAAATTGGATTGTCGAAACTGGAAGGTATGCAAAAAAACTCATTTGTATTTTATAACAGAAGCAACTGTTGCATTTTCTCCTCCGGTTTCGCTGACGTAAAAACACGTCATTACCTGAATAATTTATAAGCCGACTGACGTTGAAATATCAAAACAGTTGTTATGTATCTAGTGGTTGTTAAGTTAATGTATGATTATGTGAAACGTTTTGAAGCTGTCAAAACACCCTTCCTTATTTTTGCGAAAAAAATTAATCTTATTATTTTTTTTTTTTTTTTTTTGGGGGGGGGGGGGATTTTAAATGGCAATAGAGTAGGATATCGTTGCAGATTCGCTATATCTTAAATTTTTCAAGGGGAATTGTGCATGTAAATAATTTAACTTTTACAAATATCAAGAATATTTAAAGTAAAGATTTCATGAATACATTTTAAAAGAATGAAATGTATTGTAATATTCTATCGTAAAATTTTTTTAAAAAGTTATCCATCCAATTAATTTGGGACCAAAATTATTTTTGCTCACGCAGTTTCGTGAGGCGGTGATAGCATCAATGTAGGTAAAAAAGGTTTTACTGTAATTTTTTTTTCTCTTTCGACTGTTGCTTATAAATCGTAGGTGAGCTTAGATTCTCTTGGGGATGAGAAGTAGGAGTGGTAAAAACTTGAATGAACTGAAACGTGGAATAGAAGCACAGTCGTGTTTGTTAATAACTCATAGAAAATATCAGTTCTTATGAGAAATACATTTGTAAAGGCATATTTTTATATGTACTAGTATTAAGGGGTGTTGGATTTCTCAACTTATTTTCCTTCGTCAATTACATTCTCTTCTACTACATAAATATAATATATTCATTTAGAGATATATGGAAGGTTATATAATCAGTAAGAGTGTTCCAAAAATATGTCCATCAACCGGATACTACTTTTAATTATCAACTCACACAGTCAAAAGTACAACCTCCTATTTATTGACTTTATCAGAATTTATAATGAACACAGCACCCTATAAATTAAAAAATGACACCTTAAAAGAGGCATATTGCTTCACAACTTGTACAATCGTAATCTACGCCCCATTTACTGTTAGGGGAGCCCGGAGAAACAAATGCCGCCATCAGTTAGATCAGTTGCACCTTAGCTTCACAACAGTTACACCAAACATGAATATTTCATGAGAAACCTTCACCTTTGTGGGACCTTTAGCAGGAATATTGGACTGGGGGATTATTATAGTCTTTTGCTTCTTGTTTGCCCAACGGGAAAGAGGGTTTAATTTTTAGTTTTGTTTGGATGAAAGTAGTTGTGCAATGTGCATGGTTCCAAGACCATCGATATATTTACAGCCATTGATTATTTACTACCATCGATATATTTATAGGGATGTTTTAAGAAGAGTTTTGTAATTCATATAATTATTTTTGAGATTTTTCCTTGATTTATAGTTTAATGTAGTGTTAAAATAAGCTTAAGTTTCAATAAACTTAATGTTAAACGTTCCAATGACTTAATAGGCTAAACTTCATAGGCAACCACCGAATGAACTAAACATGAACAATTATGTAACGTTAAATTTTTAAATTGAAATATTTTACTCTAAAGAATTTGTTCCATCGAGTTTGTTCATTATACCTTAAATATTTTTTAATTGTTGAGACATTCTGTTTAAATGCTTATGGTACAATGCAAAAAGGTTCAAAATCGGATACAATTATGTCATATGTATAGAAACTGTTTGTTTAGAAAATAACAATGTAACACGTGCCGGGCTCAGTTATTGAAATACAGCTCTTGTTCAAACTCTGGATAATCCTCTTTTTTTCGTAAAAGTTAAGAAAACAAGAACATCTGATAACGTTATCTCTATGTTTATCGATAGTTGCTCACTGAGCTGTCTTATATTAGCAACAGATCATCTTCGCTTCTTCTGCCTAATTGCAGATCTTAGCTTAGGTGATAGATTCTTCGACTATTTATAAAAATCTGTCAATAGTCTTGTACCTTATCTGATCATTTCTGAAATAATTTGTTTATATCCAATATCTAGATTGCCTTGAACACCCTTACATTTTGAAATATTTTGAAGATAAGACTTTTTAATTATTTTTCATGTTATTCAAAATAAAAATGATGTCACAGTTATGGCTCTAATATTTAATTTTAATAATTAAATAGCTGTAGTTTTTTTAATGAAATATAACTCGTTATTGAAACAAAACTGGTATTCGTTTTTTTTTCTTTGACCTTCTTACCAGATTTCATTACTTGCGACGCGACGGATGACTCTATACAGCTTATCAATTTCTTACCGTGTTAATTCACTTGCGCATTTTACAAAAGCTACTACTTACATTCTCTCATTACATTCTCTTCAAACAATCTCTCAACCTTGTAAAGATTTTTTTTAATAGAATTGTATTGTGAAGTTTTACAAAACAAATATCTTAAACGATCGTTAATATGTTCGGTCGGCTTAATGATTCCTATGCAAAAAATACTTACTCAATACCTATGGAATATGAAATGATAGTAAATAATTAAATGTAAAATGACGACTTTTCTAAAAAAAATTAAAGTTGCAAAACTTCTTGATGATATCATCGGCATTTATTTCTAAATAATTAAAATTACTTTATTTGAATGATTATAACTAGTTCTATACTGTTTTCCATCTGCTTAGAAGCTATTTAATTGCTGTTGTGCATTTCAAATCGAAAGTTCTCATCACAAACCGATGAAATCACTAGTTAAGTTAGGACTTCACTTTCATGACGTCACCATTATTTAAACCCTCTTTCCTATGTCTGAATATGGTATATTAAAATTCCCATGTACTTCAAGACAACCCTTTTCAAGTGGAATGCATATATGAGTAATGATTCCACGACTTCTCAGAAACGTACGGCCACTTGTTGAGGCATCCGGGCCTGAATAAATAAACTGGACACTTCTAGACTGAGTTCGGCACTTGAAAGCATATAAAAAGGAGCTTTTATAGTTTTTTTAACAAAGAAATGTCCGGTATTACAGTCTTCAATTCCCTTTTTTGGTTTGATGAAAAGATCCAACTGTCGTGTCAACCACTCCCTTATCGTCCTGCTTTGTTCCTATTTTCCTTAATAGCCGGTAAAAATTGCATGTTTTTAAGAGCAGAAGTATTTTTAACAGTGTTGAATAACTTTAAAGATTTTCTTCTTGTATCATTCTTTATCTTCTTTTAGACTTATACAATTTTCTTAATTGTAAATCGAGATTAGATTTGACAGCATAAATATTTCTATTCAGATTTTATTATTAGTATCACAAATGTAAAATACACACCTTTTTAATTAGTTCAGAAATAGGGCCTTTTTCTAGATTTTAATATCGAAATTCCTCACAAAAAAAATTTATACTAGAAGAAATTTGTATTGATCTTGTCCTGTAAATAAGTCGCTGTATAAAGATTAGCTTATACAAGTACACAATACTTAAACTGGTTGCAAAGAAAGAACTCAGTGAAGTTAAACTCCAAACAAAAAAATTTGGAATTAACTGTTTTCTTTTGTAACTTGTTAGAAGTGGCAACTTACGCGTTTCTATTAATGGTAATTTATTAAGTACATGCTCATTACATCCCACCTTTATTTTTCAACATTATTAGGCAAATGGAATAGATTTAGTCAGTTACCTTTAGATCCTGTTGGGTATAGGATCACTTAATGAAGTTTTACAGTAGCACATTCAATAGGTTTTATATTGATTGCTTCTTTAATGACTATTATTATTGCCACCATTAATATTATTACTCCATTTTAAACAAAATAATTTAATTCAAAATAGTATGTTTAGAAAATAGATTTCATTATTTGTTAATGAATAACTTGTTTTTAGGGTATCTGAAGGCCAAACCAATTTTAATGATCTTAAACTTCAAGCTAAGAATAAATTAATAATCAATTTTCTCACGTTCATACACAAGAATTTACCTGTTAAGAGACAATAAATTGTCGAGTTAAATTCAAGGTTCTTTTTTCGCATTCCATAGTACTAAACTCTTACTCAACTTACAAAATTGTTTGCAACTATACCCATTATTTACAATAATGAACCATTTTCCAAACGAAAATTTTTTCGAAAACAAACAGTTTCTATTTTTCTTGCAATCTTAATTATTTGTTACTTCAAGTATTCTTAGGTATTTCTCTAAGCTCCTTTCTTTTTAACTAAAAGATAACAAATTTCCGCTTATAAAAGTGTACGAACACTTTGTAAAGATTTGAAATATTTTGTATTTATTGGTAGTTTACCACAACGCATAAAAATGCCTCAAGATTTGTCTTTATAATGAGCTTTTAAATTAGCATTTCCCTATTAAAAGAAGTTTCGACTTCAGTAAATAACATAATTGTAGATTTGCTAAAATGCATAACTTCTCGTTATCTTTACAAACATTTTATGATATTTCTTTTTTATAAATCACTATATAAGGAATTCTCTTAATGAATCGTACAATTTGCGAACTTTACTGAAGAAAATGCAATCTCCTTTGCCAACTCTACTGGAGAGTTTAAAATGGATTTGCCAACTTTTAGGTCCAATTCCTGTGCGTAGTTATGTATCTGTATACGTACCCAGTTTTTTGCAATTGATTTCAATTATACTTACGACTGGGTACGTTTAAATAAAAAATAAGTTTCCAAAACTCTATTGGTTCGAAATTTCAAAAACTTTTTTTTCCAATTTAATGAAAGAAATTGCATTTTTTTGACTTAATAGCGTTGGATTGCTTAAAGAGCCTGATGAGAGCCTGATGTCATTAAAACTACCAAAATAAATAGGATGAACTGGGCGGCGCATATAATACGCATGAAAGAAGAAACCCAGTCAAAAAGGTATTTTCTGCCAAACCTCTCACAACATAGAGACAAGGTAGACCAAAACTACGATGGATTGACTCTGTGGAGTCGGATTTTAAAATCCTAAAAGTATAAAAGTGGAAGACCCAGGCCAAGAGTAGGCTGTCCTGGAGGAGTCTCCAACATAAAGCCTTGGCTCAACCTGAGCTGTCGTAATGATGATGCCTAATATGATGATGATGCGTCTTTGCTTCAAAGACAGTGACAACTCAACTCCATCATTTTTTTTAAAACCTGGTTCTTTTCTGCAAAAACCAGCTACCCTCTTTAACCCTCTCAAGTGATGCTGGGGCCCCGTTATTAGCGCTGTTTTCCCAGATGTAGCCGCTTGACACTTAGCCCTTTCTATCTCTCCTTATCTCTCTTTCGACTTTTTCTTCATTTTTATTTTATTCTTTCCATATCCATTTCTTTTTTATATATATATATGAGAGATGTGAAATGAAAGTGAAAGACGTGTTATACCCTATTGGGAAGAAAAACAAAGAGTTCTCCTATACGTTCTTTCTTGTTTTTGAATAGAACGAACGTATTGTGTCGTGGCGACCACTTGTCAGTCTCATCATCATTTCTACAATTTATTAACTTCGCACGAGTATTTTTTCCCTTTGTATCTTTTTAGTATAGGGATCTCCAAATTATGACCCACGAAGAGCTTTTTTTTAATATAGGAATTACAAAAACCTAAATTATCGACATAGAAAATTTACTGAATCGATTTAACGATATAACTTGTAATTAACTCATTAACGATGGTTGGTAAGAAAATTTGACACGCGAAAATGACCTGTTATCTTAAATTTATCTAAATAAACAAAATATGAAAAACATTGTCCTGAATAATTTATGTAGGACAAATAAAATTAGACGAAAAACTAATTAAAAAAAACTTAGTTAACATTTTATTGGGAAATGAAGGCATTAATGGTGTTCATAAATACTCGCGGTGAATAGGTTAGTAAATGATATCTTTGTAACACAATTATCTATTTTTTTAACTTTTAGTACTATTGGCTGGAGTAACTCAGAGAAATTTTCTTTTAAGCTTCTTTACTTAAAGTTTGGAGCCCCTTTGTTTAGTGACTGTGGGAGTTATTGTGATGGGATAGTTTTCTTCTGGCTATAAACGAGCACCACGCTTCATTTTCTTTTCAGCTCTTTTCAATTACACATACACTTTTTCTATTTTTTTCCTTTGATTGTCCGACTTTTGTGCATGCTTGGTATTATATAAAGATAATTGACTTTTGTAAGAGTTAAGTTGGCTAGAATAGAAACCTGTCTCCTCTTACTTTATAACAAATAAAATGTCTGGACATTTCAATGACTTCCATCAGCAGAATGTTGCCCACATGATCTCTAGACAGATTGCTACAGTCTTACTTCAAAACCCTTTGATATTAGAGATTAAGGAGTGCATCACACTGATCATTACAAGATATCATGTCTAATGTTAAGTGGCTTGCTGGTCAGATGCCCCGCCTTTGGCAACGGGCTGAATTCAAATTGGATATAAATATGCAATATGTTCTCTAATGGATTTATTGATGGTTGCTACTGTTATCTTGATGTTACAAATGTTTTTTCCTAAATTATTGATTTGATCCAGTTATTATGTAGCATTATTCAAATGGTGTTCATTTTATAAGACTACTGCATCGATAGAATTACTTTTGTGACTTTTATACTACTTTTATAGGTATAAAATGGACCTAAAAATTGTCTGACAATCACTATATATTGTAGCAAAAAAGGAAAATAATTTCCATAAAAAGTAATTGGTTATATGAAATGTATAAGAATATTCAAAAATGTATATTTTATATGCACTCATTGCTTGGAAGTGGCGAACCTTTGGATAGATAAGAACAACTCTTCTTACTCTGTTTAGAAGTTCGGAGCACCTTTTTGTGTTGTGCGTATTAAATTATTATTTCTGCATTCAAAGTCTTAATCGAATTCAATAATAAAATGAAGGCTTGGCTAGAACCTATAAATAATCGTTTTCAAAACTTTTACGATCATTCAAGCGCTTAATTTGTATTCCAGACTGAAGGTAGACAATATCGGTTTATATTTATGAGAAATTACATTTCCCCATTAAACATACAACTTCATTTAGAGGATAAATAGCTCCAAGAATAAAACCCTGCCGAAGTTGTAATTCAGATTATTAACGTACTCAACGCTGTGTAACGTATACTTTACCTCTATATAGTTCGATTGTTTAGCTTTACCTAAATAAAATTCATCTTTATGCAGTATGGTTTTATCCATGATGCTCATAAGAGATATTAAGCACAAATAACATAATTCTATTTGTACCTGTTATATTCGTTTTATAATATTGGTATGTATATACTCTTCGCTCCAGCGGTACACATACCTTTGTAATTTCTTTCACGATTCATTAAAAAATTCTAATTTTAACGATTTATTAATAGATTTCAACTTCCATATACGATAACAAGCAGGGATTTATAATTGCATTAAAATGATGAGCAAACGTCAATCGATTTCGAGATCTTGCAAAAATTTTTTACGTAAGTTCAAAGCATTGCTCAATTGATGACCATACTGAATAGACAAAGTCGTTTGTATATTATAATTGACGAACTAAAATGTTAGTATTTTCCCCAAAACATACAATATTAATGATTAAATATGTACAGTCCAAATAAACCCGTCGAGTATGAATAAAGATTTAACGTTCAACGGTGTAACGTAATTACTACCTGAATTGCGAATTTAGTTTAAGCTTAATGAAATAACAAAGTTGTCGAAATACCTGTATATGCTATTATGGTTTTTTTATCCATGATGCACATAAAAGAAGATTATTATTCATACACTAATAACACCAAACTCAGATAGTTCCCAATATTGAGTACTCTAATTATTTTGCGTTTTGAAGCATTGCAGTATATCTTTTTTCGACTTGCGGCTTTCAACATACTTTTTAAGTTAACAATTCTATTCGACGAATTTATTTTGTATAAAGAATATATGAGTAGGATTTTATTATGCTTAGCTTTCGAGAGTGAAGAAGTTATAAGATATGTCCTATTTTATAACATTATAGAAGTTGGCCTTTTTCACAAAGATAACAATAGCGATTGTTTTATGAACTAAATTAGTTTCCAGTATTTTTATTACAAAATAAATTTTTCTCCATTTACTATGACAGTTTTAATTTGAAAGATGTTTTATTTTGTATGCATATTGTATCTGTACCTCAAAGCAACTTTGGGGAAAGTTTTTCAGCGTTGAAAGGGCGGAGTATTGAAAAAACTGCAAATGGCTTCATAGTTTCGTTACCTAAGAAGCATGCGATACAGTAGATCACTTCCCGATATCACTCAAAGTCTGGTTGATATTGAAATATATCAAATTACCTACAGTAATATTGTGTGCTAATTGAGTAGGCAAAGTCTATGCTATATAGAGTTGCTAGATGTCTACTCTATACAGTAGCTAGATGGCCAAAATTACGTTATACGCGAAGTAGTTTTCCAAAAAGCGTAATTTTTAAATATAATATTTTTATTTTTAAATAAGTCTTTTTCTAAGGTATATTGATAGTTTAGTAGAAAAAACTTTGTAGTTAAGAGAAGATGTTAGAGCACGCGGTTCTTGTAGAAGAATAACAGATAGGAGATCACTTGTTTTCTATCAAGAACACAAACGCATCTCTAGTTCATAATTTGAATTTCGAATCTCAACCGAATCGATTTCCTTACGATAATTCTGAGATACCGATACAAGAAAGGCCGAACGGGACATTTATAATCTAGCGTCTCAGACCTTTTTATGTGAAAATAAATTCTTTTTTTGATTTTAGACGTTATTTATGTATACGTATTAATTTTAATATCGGAAATCTGATTGTTCTTTTCTTTGCTTTTAGGTCATACCAGGTTGTGAGAATTCTTCAATCAACTATGAATTGGTAAGTCTGAGTTTATATAATTTTTAATCCTATTTATACCAGTTGGGAAATTTTATATAACAAATATTATCGACATTTAACTACTTAAAAGTTATTTTTTAAATCCACGGATACCGTCCTTGAAATGTGCGATCATAACCCTTTCTCCCCCACGCATAGTAAATCAATTTATTTATGTCCTCATTGACTAATCGAAGGGGCTATTCTAAATAACAGAAGTGGTGGTAATTGTAATACAAGCCCATTCTAGCTATAGTTTCTAAAGTTATCGTTGGTGTTTCCATATGTTTTATGTGATTTTGATTATTTAACACATTGCTTGATCTGCGAAATTAAAAATATCCTATTTTATTTGTTCTCACCAAGATTTTTCATTCGAGAATCTTTAAACGTTTAAAAATATGTTACCGAATATTAAAAAATATGTTAACGAATATGTAAAAACATTTAAAAATATGTTACAGTTTCATAATAAGACGAGTAAGTTCCTTTTTTGCTCTTTAAAACAGTCAGCTATTATATACACTGGTCACAACAATTAGGGGAACGCATGGTTTAAACCCTTTCACCCCCAATGATTCCATTTGGAATCAACAGCTTGCGGTTTTTTCTCTCACTAAGTTGAGCTCGCTCTTATTTATCGTTAGATGGAAGAATCATGTCTTCTGAAGAATTAAATAATGTTTGTTTTAATTAAAACGACAATATGAAAAACATGGTAAAATAAAAATTTCACTCCCAAAAAATTTTATGAAATAAATTGACGCCAAATTCTTCCCGTTTGCATTCTTAGATGTTTAAAAATTGATTTTAACTTTATTTTAAAAATAAAAGTTTTAAAAAAAATATTGTTATAATTAATTCAAAAGTTACGATTCCAATTCCCCCCCCCCCCCTCCTTAAATTTTAGTTAAAAAATTAAGATTTTTTCCCCTGTTTTTTAATTTCATTCTAGATGCATAATGAATCTATTTCACAAATTTTAGATTCTTAGAATAAAAAATAAGAAGTTGGAACTGAAAAGGTTAACAAAACTACGCAAAGTGCTTACCTAATTCTTTTGAGCAGTGTATATATATTTTGTTGGTTCACCAAAAGGTATAATTGATTATTTTCGTCAAAAAAAAAGGTTGTCGTCAAATGTCCAGAATTTGACTCTCAAAATTCTGCTAACCCTACCTTTTGGGTACGAGTATATTACCTAACACCACCCCGTACTTGTTGCGTCAATTTTGACTGACATAAAAGTAATTCCCTATTGTTAGGGCGTACCACGATCCCACAACGCGTGACACATTCACAAAAAAATATCGACTATTACTTCTCACAAAAGTGCTAACTCCTGAATTTTTTTGCACTTGTCTTTTCAATAAAAACAAAAGAACCGCCGAAAAAATTTTGGATACGAAATTTGCATTTTTTCATGACAATTTTAGTTTTAAATTAGATGTTGTTGAGAAATTTAAATATTTTTTGTTCGAATAATTCTATCGGGAAAAAATATTTGTATTCTATAACATTGACTTTTTTTTTAAATCTTAAAATGAAAATAATAAAGTAGCATTTTTTATGATGTGGACATGCTAACTCGTGATGTCATAACTAACATCTTTTGTATCTTCATTCTTCAAGCGTTGAAGTGAATTTTAAGCATTTTTTTAATATATGACCACTGTTACTTTTTAAGGAATGAAATCTATAACTTTTAAAACTGTTAAATTCAATTGTTTTTTCAAACTATTAGGTTTAGGTTTATTATTCAAACTATTAGGTTAGGTTTTCTAACATTCATTATATGCATTCCATTTTTGGCGGGCTTCAAAATTTATTACAGTTTTTTTGTGGATATTAATGATAGTATTCGTAGATTATTAGTATATCCGTGATTTAAGTAATTTTCAACACAAGTCCCTTGTATAATTCGCTTTAACGATTTGTAGTACAAAGTTTAAACGCTACTTCGTAGCACGTAATTAGTAACACATGAAATTGAGGCATTTATTAATCAAGTCGAAATTTTCCAGACTTACAAGCTATCAACATAGACGAAAGCGGCTCATTGCAATTAGCCAGATTTAGAATTTCGTTCATCGGGCTTGAAAACGTTGAAGATGCCTTAATCTCAGCAACGCAGTACCACTAAACATATGCTTCTTGGCAATTATAATCTTCCTCACGGGTTGTGAAACTCAATCCAGAGACAATCAGGCAAAGAAATTATGAAGCTGTCTTGAAACCGAATCAAAATAACTTTTAAGGACATAAAAAAAATGGCGGCAATCTGCAAGTCATCACAAGCGCGTGGGCCCGACATTTTGAATTTTGCAACTGGGAATACAAGTGCTTTGCTAAGTAATACACGCTAAAAAACGAGTGGGCACTATCATCGTTTGCCTTTTCACACCACGAGCGTGTGTATACTTTAGAGATTCGTCACACCCTAAAAATAAATGTGCGCCAAATAGAACGTTTAGTTTGACGTTTAACCTAGACGTAAACGAGCTTTGTAGATCGACTGTATACTCTTTTAAACTAGCGGATCCCATGCCAAGATATATTGGAAATTGTATTTTAAGAATCACCTAATTGCATATATTTTAAAATAATAAATATTTTAAGTGTCGAAATCTTCTAATTCATTTGTTTTTTCATAATTTTGTATGAGGTTAGAAAAACAGTTTGCGAGTTTCACTTGAATTAAATTTCGCATGGCCGTTAATGGAATGCATTTAAATAAAACCAGCAACTGAACCATAAATATTAATTTTAAAATTAAATTCATTAAGTTAGACATTTACAAGCATGACAAGATATTCTTTTCTAACACTTATTGTAAGTAATCTCTGTGTGTTCTAAATCATAAATTCAAAAATACAATTTGCATGAAAAAGCAAGATCATCGTATAATAATTTCAAGTATTTTTTTTAAATACGAGGGCTGTTTTTTTTCAACCTCCGATGGGATGTAACAAAAAGACGGGTCAAAATATAAAAACGATATTTTACCAAAAGTAATGTACACTGTTTATTTCTCCACACAATTACCTTGACGATTAAAGCATTTGCCCTATCTGTAAACAAGCTTTAAATACCTTCTTCATAAAATGAAGCCGCCAATGATTTGAAGGTAGTTGTGACGGTTTCTTGGAGCTCCACTTCAATTTGGAAGCGCTACAATCCAAGCTACTATGCTAATCGATAATAATTAACTTATGGTAAACCTTCGAGTTTCCCTAAACACTTGGTCAACTCGCTGAACAATGCCGTCTGTAGCGACAGACTTGCTTCCTTGGTCCCCTTCTTCATGAACATCAGTTCGGCCACCTTTAAATTTTCAACAGCACTCACCGCCATCACTCATAAAGGTGTCTCCATACACTCTATTCACCTTCGATGATTTTCTGTTGCACTGTTCCCTTCTGCCTGCGAGAAACGAATAACAGCTCTCAATTCTCACTGGGCGGCTACATTTTATGAAGATAGTTTTTCAAAGCTTGTTTACAGATATGACAAATGCTTTAATCGTCAAGGTGATTATGTGGATAAATAAGCAGTATTGTAGATTACTTTTGGTAAAAAAAATCTTTTTGTATTTTGACCCGTATTTTTGTTACAACCCATCGGAGGTTGAAAAAAAACAGCCTTCGTATATATAATTTCAATAACTTTTCAATCGGTAACTAACAATAATTAAATTCAATAATAACTAACAATGCAATGTAGTAAATTAAGGCTTGTAAAAAAATTATCATTCATGTTACAATACAGCTGCAATATATTTAATATAAATTTGTGCGACAATTTATATTTTTGTCCGAGTCTTTACAATGCCTGACTTTTCGTTATTTTTATAAATTTCATTCTATTAAATACACTTCTCTATTTTAATACATTGTTGTAATCTATAAAAGTAACACATATCGTCACACCTGTTAAAGATACAATCTTTAAACTCGTTTAAGATCGTTTTGGAA
The DNA here is from genome assembly GCA_019343175.1 of Oedothorax gibbosus. Lineage (NCBI taxonomy): Eukaryota > Metazoa > Arthropoda > Arachnida > Araneae > Linyphiidae > Oedothorax > Oedothorax gibbosus. The sequence continues at coordinate 19,229,253 of CM033279.1, forward strand.
GGATCTCATCATGAATACATTGACTAAAATATCCCGATTTAAGGAGATCTTCCTTTTCATCTTTTGAAACCTCACCTTTTGAATTGGGCACCCATTGAATTGCGTACATTATTCAAAATAAGACCACGTTGTTCCGAAAGAAACTAAGATACATTTTATTAAAACTAGTATGCATATATTTATTAAAACTGTATATGCATTTTATAAAAACTTTTTAAAAAAATATCAGTATCATTTGACTTCTGTTAAGACCTAGAATCTTAAATTAATATAATAAACTTAACAATAACTGGAGTCTCATTTGTTATAAATAATGGTTAATTTCTATTTCCTGCGGCGTTCAATCTGCTTCGGACATTGAGCAATATCAAATAAGCCCAGCCTTCCTCCAGAGTTTCGCTTCGTGCTTAGAATGCAGAGAGACCGCGTTGTTGAGAAGTTTTCTCCATAACTATACAAGTCAAATAATAATTTTGTGGGGGTTTTATCGGTTTTTTTTTAATTAGCTACAACATTTGATTTACTAAAATGTAGCAGTCAATTAACTTATATGCATACTAAATTGTAACATTTCTCGTTACTAAATAACTTCGAATGCCTGATATTTCATCATAAAGGACAAACCAAGTATTTTTTGATAGTATAACAAGGGGACTCTATTTATAAAAATTAGCTTTTGTGTTTTTTAAATTCGATTTTTTTTTTTGAGATTTCGAACCAAAGGACTCCACGTGTTGGTTTGAAGAAGACCACGTCTAGGCTAAGGGCATGCCTGATTCCCCATTACACGTTTAACTTTTGCAGATGACTTCGATAAATATTTTTTTTCATTCTAGTTCCTTTTGGAATAAATGCGACCTATTAATTCCCTGCAATTTGCTAAAAGGAATTTCTATTCTTAAAAAAATCTCAAACTGGCACCCTTTCTTTTGTTGTGAATCCTCTGACGATCCTAAAACCGTTCATTTGATGGAACGAAATATGAGAAAAGAAGGTGGAGAACTACTCAACCCTGTTGGTCATGAATGCATTTAGAATACGGCCTTTTTATGAGCTTTTGACCCACGTTCTGTTTAGGGTGTGTGCCGAAATTTGAGGGTCAAATTACCCTTGTGTTAAAGTCCTAATATTATGTGTTTGAGATTTTATTGTTCGGATTTCGTGAACACAATTTTTATTTTTTAAAGAAAAAATTGTCGACATCTTAGAACACAAAAGAAATTAGTTTTATTTTTTTAGTTAAGTATGCATGCTTAAAAAGGTTATGTAGAGAAGTAGAAAACTGGTAGAGAAAACAACTTTTTGGGTGTTAACTATGCAATTTTTTTTGTAATTTATTCTTAAACTATTTCTTAACAGTATGAACATTCTGGAAAAGCATTTAAAAATTAAAATTCTTGGTGCATAACGTAAGTTTTATTCATATTTTATTAATAGAAATATTTTTTAAACATAAGTTGGAATGCAAAAAAATACGTTTAAAATAGCATTTATCACCTAACTATGGACAAGGTTTTACTAAATAAGCTTATTCTTGAGGATTAATATTCACCTTTGCTTCGATTCCTAGTAATATTTCGTTTAAATTCTAGATTACGCGTCAAAATCTGTTATATTTATTCCTTTTGTTGATTCAGGTGAAACTTTCGGCAGCTCAAACAAGTTAGAATTTTGAATTCTTTCTTGGCAGCTATTATAATTTATGATAATGTGGCTGTGACAATGTGTGCAATGCATACTACAGAAACTAATAGGTTACTCCGCACGAGGTGTGACGATAATAAACTTGGATATTTCAAATATAAACTATCAGCAGTTTAACACTATAAGAAATGTATGTTGAAGCTTAATTTACAGGAAAATAGCTTATCTTGTTTCATCAAAGTTTTTAAAGATTTTTTTTATTCAAAATTAAAATTTACTTTTCTGCAACTAGATAAAAATTAACTCTTCAGTACTATAGCTATTATTTAAGATATCGTCCTTCTAATGACAAAACAAATATGCGTTGGTTTAGTATTTTTTTAATCAAAAAAAAAAACTAACGCATGCAGAGTTATCTGTCTAAAAACATTTGTTTTCTTCTATGAGTTTTAATATTAACCCCTTTTCTAAAAGGACTTTTTTTTTAAAAATTCAATTATTTTTTTACGTACTTATTTTCTAATCATCCTAAATTTTAACTTTTATAACTTTTGATGGTAACCACACTTTTTGGGTATTTTCATTTTACAAAAGAACTCATTAGTTAAGTAATTATTGATATAAATGTTCAAATAAACTGTTGTTCTAACAAAAAGAAAGGCCTCTATTCATATTATTATTAAAGTTGGTGAATTTGATAACAACCTTTTTAAATAATATCTAACTTGTACGAATCAAGAAGCTTTATACATTATTAGTTTAACATTTATTTATTTAAAAAAAATTATTCAAATATTTTCTAAACTGTCCTTAAGTAAATATGGATTAGGTTAATTTGTCATTTAATAAGTCCTTATTTTTCTAAAATTTTTGATATTTTTCAAATACTTATTTTGAAAACTATCCAATTAAAGGAACACCAATGAATAACAGCGTAATTTTTCTCATTTCTTTTCACAAAGGCTCATTAGAGGAACCATAATTTTGTAAAAATGATTGCTTCTCTTCGCTATTTACGGCTAAAGAAGACGAACAAATAGTTATTAAAACCGAAAAATATGTCCACTGGGAAATAATTAAGGATTTTTGTCTAGTATTTCAAATTCCACGGGCACTTAATTGTAAAGATGTGACCTTGCTCCGTGTTAAGAACTTTTTTTCCTAGGCACGTAGAATCTTCATGAAGAATGACGAAGAAATATCTTGGCTAGTTATTTGATCTGTTCTTTTAAAATTGCAGATTCTGTCCATTTAGGAAATTGAAACAATTTATGGGAAAAACGGGTTCTCACTCATCTTGAAAAAAAGCCCTAAAAATCCCCCCTAAATTTCCATTAAAGTACCAATAAGGCTCCTGCAGATTCCAAGTTCGACTTTTGTTTTTCGTTTACTTCATTAAAAAAGTTTTCAAAATACTACTCTAATCCTACCTAAATCTGGCTAATACAGTGAAAACACTTTTGAATCACTCATTTTTTATTTAAACTAATCACAATGTCCAAGGCTTTCTATCTGAGAAAATTATAACAATAATATTTTAGTGTATGTGCTATATAAATATATAACTAAAATAATTTTTAATATTTTTTTGTAATCAACTTCAAAATTTGTTGCTTCGAAAATTATGTAAAAGCATATAATCTCAGTTGAATATAATTTTAAAACAAAACAATTCAAAAACAATAAAACTCATAATCTGTTCTCTAAAAGGGATATTAACTTTCCTTGGATACATCACTTATTCTTGCAACGGGGCCTGCAAAAGTCATTGACTTTAAAAAAACTGAAACAAAAAAAACGGAAGAACACACCACAGTTTGTCTAGCGTGGGCAGTATTTGATGACAACACCCCCGAAGGCACTATTTTTCTCTTTTGTTTCGACATTATAATGTCACATGCAGTGTATCCCCAGCTATTTTTTGCCATGACTCGCCACCGTATTATCTCGAATTGTTTTCTGGTCATGCTTTGCCAATGGCGCCGCTTTCATTTTTTACCCAAAATCGACAGAAATTGCCCAAGTGGTTGCTTTTTGCTTTTAAATTGCGTGTTTGTTTTCTTAAGGTTTTAAGATGGAATGTGGTAGGCCACCTGTAGAAAAGTGGGTAACATTTATCTTAAAACTACTTGCAGTTTTTTAGTGCAGTTAATTGCGAGAATGTGGAATAAAAAAAACAAAGAAATATAAAATATTTTAATGAGATTGTCTTATATAGCACATGTGGTGGATTGAAAATATTCAAAGCTGATACATATTGCATTGTAATAAGTGTAAAATCTTTTTACAATCAGAGCTAGTTCATTTTGCAGTTTTAGTACAAAAGGACTTATTATTTTCTCTGAAGATAAAAAACAAAATAGTTTTTAAATTAAAGTTTGTAGCGACTTTTGAAGATTCACTAAATATCGAGCCCCAAAATCGTTTATCATTTGATTTTGCATCCAAAAGTAATAACTAAAAAAATACATCTTTTACTTGTCCCATTTTAATGCAATAATTTTTCAATGTCATTGATAAAAAATATAACTTAAGGTCATGAAATTGTTCCTTATCAGTAACGGATCTACCATTTCTAACCCTTAAAAATTAACGAGGAGTTTCAAGATAAAAAAGTTATCAAAAACTTGAGTGACTTAGAGCTCTTCTCCACCAAACTAAACCTCAATATAGCAGCGAAAAAAATGACACACAAAACAAACTTCCGCTAATGACACCTTTCTTGCGTTTAATCAAATTTCCGTGCGTAGATTACAACAATACTGATTCATCATCATACACGCCGATGACGTTACAACACTCCCCTCCACGTGCTTTTATTTACTTTTTTAATACCCGTACCCCTTTCTTATGCTATAATTAACTTTTATTTGGGTCCTCTCCCACGATAGAATCTATATTTCATCAAAATAGCGGGTATTGTTCCAAAGAATGTGTGAAAAATATTTCTTTACTTTGGAATAAAAAGAACAATTGTCCAATGCTTTAATGTTAGACATCGGACGTTTTTTTTAAACGGATAAATAGCGTTGATTGAAGTAGAGTATCGATGCCCTCAAATTTGATTTCCGTAACTAGTAAATTGATTTCGGGGTTGTCTATTCTGTAAAGTGGATTAAGTCCACAGTACAATTTGCAAGGAATCTATGAAATGCATGTAATGTCGGTATCATTCGTACGTTTCTTAATATACAATAATCTATACTTTATAAACAATAATGTAACGTAAATAATAAGAAATAAACTTACAATATCGATCGAGCCATATTGTTAAGCTCATTGATGATTTCCATACTTGCTACTTCTCTTTATTGTTTACTATATTTAAAAAAAATTCTTTAAAAAAATCTTTTTTAAGGGTTTTTTTCCGATCACGCATAATCAAACAGTGACAAAAAAAATTATCTAAAAAGTAAAATTAAAAATAATTATGCAATTTTGAAACAAAATATGTATCTATACTTTTAAAATGTAAATGATCGTGAAAAAATATATTCAAAATTTTAAGTTTTTCCACCGTTGCAAAGTATACAAAGTACTAAATACATATCTTATAATATGTATTTAAAAAATAATAATAAAATTCTACCAATGCAAAGTGTAGCGATTTATATAAGTATTTATTTGATTCGGATCATATATGCTCATTTTTAACGACTTATTGTAAATTGAGTTCAAGTCGGTTTAAGATAAAAGGAAAGGCCGCAAGCGATAAAAAAAATTCTCGTCACAACTACACACTTCCTTGTATTTTTTGGAAATTCCATATTGTGAAATATGATCCAATCTTTAAATTCCAAATTCGTATTTTTGAAATAACAAAAATATTTTAATACCCGAAATTAAAATCTGAAATAAAAACACCTGTAAAGATTAATTTGACTGTTGCGTTGTTCCTTGAAATCTAAAGATTTTCTTGATAAGTTGTTAACCTCTAATTACGTTTCGACTTTCTTATTTCTATTTATGGTGATTTTTTCTATATTTTATTCTCGGTTATGTGTCTATTTGCCATACTTTCAAAATCACAGAATTTGAATTCAGATTTTAATCTTTCCAAAAAGGATTTTTTTTTCGGAAATTTGTATTGTTTCATCTTTTACAAATCTTGAAATGCAATTTATCGATAATGTCGATGGCTGATTAAAGGGCTTGCGTTGATGATATTATAAAAAATCAACGTAAAAATATATCTGATTTCAAAATATTATGCTAAAATTTGAGGCTGTCTCCAAATCATTCTAAAATAGCTTTAATAACTGTTATTTTAATCTTTAATATTCAGCGATATTTTACATCAGTTTGTTAAATGATGTTTTAAAAACTTTTTTGTTTATAACTAAATAGATTTTAATCAAACTGCGTATTCACCTTGCGACTAAACGTTTCAACGATATCTCAGCTACATTGCAGTTCATCGATTGAATCCTCAAGTAAGTTTCAGTTTTCATATTCAAATCATATAGTATTTTTTTAAACGTTTAATTAAACAGCGCAATAAAGATTATTTTGTGATTCGTTAAAATTTTCGGAATTCCTTAATGTATTGCAGTTAGGAAGAAAAGTATACTTATGAATGTAGAATATATTCAAATTAAAAAAAAAAAACAAGGAATCTTTTTAACTGCAAAAAAAATTCCTATATCTAAATCTTATTTAACACAGTAAACGAAACAAAACGTTATGTTAGCTTATGTGTATAAATTAGCATGCGCAGTAATCCAGCTTTTACAGGGTGTGGTTATCAATTCGAATATATTTGACTAATTCTAACGGACGAATTTATACTTTAAATATTATTAATCACGCGCATATAAATTTTAACTCATTATTTTGAATTTTCGGGTGTTAATAAAATGTTTGAACGTCCAACGTTTGGCGCAGCTGTGACGTCACGGTAGGCGTGGTTGTTCCAGTTGTCGTTTGTGTGTTAAAACTTGCTTTAATGTAACTTTTTTTTTTGCATCACTACATTCAATCTACACAACTTTACAATATTCCACAATGTCGTATTTAACAACTGTGAACAATTATATCCTTGAATAGCTTTTGTGTGACGTTAGTTCAAACAAATCAAACCTTACGATAAAAGTTTAATTTCTTTTACTATCAATTAAGAAATATTGTATGTAAAACAAAAGCAGGTTCATATTTATTATATATAAAATAAAAACCATTTCAAATTCCAAAAAAACACAGCTCTGGGCTATGAGAAGATGTACCCTTTCTTTTTCCCGGTTCTACCCATCTACAAAGAGATACCGGTGGTTTAATTACCAGCGGTCTTTCTTAAAAAGAAAACAATCTGTTACTTTGTTTCCCAACCATTAGGATTAATTGTGATGTTTTAATGGTTTTTTGTGTTTTGTTTCAGAATGTTTTTTTTTTCAAAGGATTCGTTGACTTTTAATAAATTGACTTGTCAAAGGGTTACTTCTTTTTTATAAAAAGTTTTGTAAGGTTTTTGGGACTTTTTTTTTCTTATGGAAGTTTTCATCATGTATTTTAATAACCGACTATATTTCAAAGAACCATATGCTATTACATTTCGACATGTTGGGGAATATTGTTGCATTTTACTGCTCAACTTTTAAATTTGTGTATTTCTACAATTTGCATTTTTATCTGTACACACATTTCTTTACTAACAAAATTACATTTCACAGATCTACCATACTTATGGTAATATTTAAAATTCACTCAAATAAAATTATGTAAATATGGGATGGTATCTAATAATTTTTCACCCATATTAATTTGTTAAACTACTTCTCTTCTTATTATCTACTTTTAATGTACGTACGACGTACGTATTTCTGAACTATAGAGTTTGAACTCCAAAATTATATGACGATTTCCGATTTCAAGATGTGGAGTTAATTTTTTTTATCCGTAAACTTTTTTTAAGTTCAAAGAAAATTACAGCTTATTTAAATATTAGACGTAATGAAATCTCCTACATTTTTTATCTTTTCCAGTAAAAAAATTTTAAAAAATGGAAATTCCACGACTGTTTTTTAGGTATATATTTATAAATAACTTGTTATTCATTTTTTTTAATCTTCATTTTATATTTAAAGTGGTAGTTAATAATCTGCTTTTTGACCAACATTTTCTGGAAAAATAAATTTAACCCATTTAAACCCTATTTATAGTGTCTCAACTCAACAAAAAAAAAGCGCATATTATTCCTCAAAATACATATTTTCTCATCATAATAACCATATCCTATCCCACTCATCACAACTCAATCTATCATACTAAACTCCTAAAAAAACGACAGCCAGAGTTTTCCTCGTGTTTAGATCCGACTTTGAAATATCCTTTGTTTTTCATTGTGTTTTTCTCCATGGTAACTTGAAGGGTGGGATAACCACGAGGGGTCACACTCTCAATCAATCAACCTCGTCGTCCAACATGAGGTTGTAATTGATGAGACGAGGATTTAAAAAAATATCTCCCCATGTGGGTTATTAAAGAGATGACTGGATGGCATTAATAGACCGGCATTGCGGTACTTTATGCCTGACATGGAATTGTTCTTATTAATATTAAACGTCATAATATTCTTAATTATATTACCTGTTTTTTTATTAAATTGACCTTGAAATGTTACAAATATGTCACTTGAAGGTGCTCAAAGTGAAAATTTTAAAATTCATTCAGTAATATGCTTCTAACTCTTCAACTGTACGTTGTTTTATTTAAACGTGGTTCACTTACGACAGTATTCGGAAATAAAAGGTAACTTAAAAGGTGGAATAACCGATAGAAAGGTGGATTAACTTTTATTCAATCTGCAGGGAATATTATCTTCAATCAAATGGCTTAATATTCAGAAATATCCTGACTTGAAGGTTTGGAATAACCACGTGGGGTCACACTCTCAATCAATCAACCTCATCGTCCAACATAAGGTTGTAATTGATGAGAGCCGTGGATTTAAAAAAATCTCCCCATGTGGGGAAATAAAGATATGTCCGGATGGCAGTAATAGACCGACGCTGCGGTGTTTTATGGTTGACATGGAATTGTTCTTATTACGATTAAACATCATAATGGTCTTGGTAATGTTATCTATTTTAAATTTTATTTATTTGTAGCATTTCATGCTCAATTTATTTCCTTTGCTTTGTTTTTTTTTAAGATGTTCAAAGTAAAATTTTGGCGCAGTATGGCTTTTGATACCCTTGCGCCATAAAACCTAAACATCCATCCCATCAAAGTGATATTTTCGAAGTTAATTTAATATTAATCTTCTAACTCTTCAACTTTTTAAACTGTACGTTGTCTTATCCAAACTTGGTTATTAACGATCGGAAATACAAGGTAACGTGAAAGGTGGAATTACCAATGGAAAGGTGGATTAACTTTTCTTTCGTATATACAGAACCTTCTGTTCAATCAAATGTCTTTATTTTCAGATATATCCTTACATGAAGGTTTGGACTGGCCACGAGGGGTCGCACGCTCAATCAATCAATCTCATCGTCCAACATGAGGTTGTAATTGATGAGACGGAGATTTAAAAAATATCTTCCCATGTGGGTTATTAAAGAGATGACTGTATGGCCGTAATAGACCAGCGTTGTGGTACTTTATGCCTGACATGAAATTGTTCTTATGAAGATTAAAAGTCATCATATTCCTATTTTAGATTGTATTACCTATTTTCAATTATTTGTAACGTTTCATGGTCAATTAATGTCCTTTGATACATTTTTTGAAGACGTTCATAATGAAGTTAATTTAGTAATATGCTTCATCTAACTATTCAACTTTTAAACTGTACTTTGTCTTATCCAAACTTGGTTCACAAATGAAATGACAATTTTCGGAATTGCAAATTAACTTGAAAGATTCAATAAAAATGGAAAAGCGGATCCAGTCTGTATGGAATATATATTCTCTTCAATCAAATGATTTTATATTCAGATATATCCTTACATGAAGGTTTGGAATGGCCACGAGGGGTCGCACGCTCAATCAATCGACCTCATCGTCCAACATGAGGTTGTAATTGATAAGCCGTGGATTTAAAAAATAATCTCCCCTTGTGGGGAAAATAAAGAGATGACAGTATGGCAGTAATAGACCGACACTGCGTTACCTTATGGGGTCGACATGGAATTGTTATTATTATGATTAAGAATAAGCTCTAATAATGGTGGTTAAATGTATTTGAAGTTATATTTATGTGCTACATAACTAAGGAATTTAACTGTCATTGTCTTAAATTTTTGAGAAAGGATATTTTTATACAATCTTGGTAAACCGTTACTTGGCCTCCGTTACTATACTTTGGGTCGGAATTAAATTTTCTTATAGTGATTAAAGATGGGCTGTAACATTGTCAATTATATCTGATTTTAAGTATATTTATTTTTGCTGCAGTTTATGGTCGGGGTGTAATTGTTCTTATTATGATTATAGATAAGTTATATAATATTCTCGATTATATTTGTTTTAAGTTAACTTGTCAAAGGAAATTAAATTGTCATTGGCTTTAAAAAAATTTAATGGTCAAAGAAAAATCTTCGAAACCATAATAGTAAAAATCTAGTTGTTCAGAAACTTTGGTACTGCTTGTACTTTTGTCAATCCTAGCAAACAAATTACTAATTTTACGGAGAAAAAAAATTTAACGAGTTAAGTAACATCGCTGATTCTTCAGTCTCAATCCTCGCCCAGCGTAGGGTTATATTTACCGTGGGAGGAGGTTTAAAATATCTCATGATCATTATTAAAGAAATGTCTTATAAGCTGTAATTTATCGCGGTACTTTATAATCTTGTTTGTATCTAGTATAAATGAGTTATTTATATCATGAACTAGGGAACTAAATTGACCTTAGCAGAAATTTTTGACTGGTCAAAGTCGAGTCTAGATGAATTGGATGAAATCTTATGTTTCTGGAATACATGAAGCATCAAGTAAACACTTAGCAATAGTGATCATATAACAAAACAATTTTAAATGTATGCTTGAGGCTAGCTAATTTAAATGTTTAAAGTTTCCATTGCGTAAAGGACTAGGTAAGGAGCGAGGGAAGAACATTAAATTTACAGTACAATTGTAATGTATATTCTTTTGCAGGAAGGGCAAACTTTGTGCATACTTTTTATTTTCTGAAGTATAAAGTTGTGTATAAAGTAAAGAAACTCCAAAAAGTTCAGATTTTTTTGTAATACACCTTCTAATTTTAACTTTAATGGTGTTTCAAAAAAAAAACCTACACACCTAACAAACAAGTCAAAGAAACCGTTATTCCGGTATTTTCCTAAAAAACAGCATGAAAGTCTTCATGATGGCGAGACACAGACGGCACTCTTTTATAACCTTTATCTTTCCCTTTTTGACATTTCGCATCTTTAGTTTAACACAATTGTAGCCAATGTTTTTGCCAAAAATAATTTTTATACTTTCTTATATTTTTCTTGCCACCACAAAATATCGTGAGAAGTATCTTTTGATAGCTGCAAAAATAACATGCATATAAGATCCGTTGCTTTTCTGACTAGGCCGCCCGTTCGGTAAACAAACAGTATATGAATCTATTAAGATTTTCAAAATGTAATCATTTTTTATGACTTAATCCTTTGGAGTATTCCCAAGAGCTACTGTTAAACATGCACTCTTAATTTTCATTTTCTAACTCCATAGGCTTTATTAAAATAATAATTCTATATTTTTAAACCCATTTAACTTTCCATCAGTCTAAGATCAGTTACAACCCTACCAAACCACCCAGGCAACTCATACATCGATTATTACCATAAGGATAGATCTCTATCTACCCACCGCAAACTATCTATCTCGGGAATCTGATTACCTCCCCTGAAGATAGCTTCAGATCGTGGTCATTGATAGAGGGGACCCCGCAGACTTGTGCCCTTTTGACAGACGTCGCCTGTTTTCTCGTACATGAAGGATCCTGTGTCTGTTGGGATGTTCTCTGTTGATCCCTTAAATCCAAAGGCACGGCTTAAAAAAAAGGACTCTTATATAGGATTTGGGGTCAGGTCTTGGCTCCGAACATGACTATGAGACGAGGTATAACATTCCTTTTAGGCGAGCGTTTGGTCGTTTCACGCATTCAACGTCGTGTTATGTCTCCTTTAGAATTAGTTTAGTCGTTTAGAAGTTTTTTGTTAACTTTTTTCTGATTTTTATACTTTTGATGTTTGGGAGCAAATATACTTTTAAAATATTTAAGGTAAAATCTAAGCCCTCCATGTCTCCCTGTTTTAGGAACTTGAATAACTGCATTAAATCACCCCTAGCTCTCCTATTTTCCATGGAATACATGTTTAAAGATCTTAATATGTTATCATAATCAATACCAGATAGACTCTTAATCATTTTTGCAGCCCTATGCGGAACTTTTTCAAGCAACTCTAACTATATCTTTTCTGAGGAAGGGAGACTAAAACTGAACAGCATATTCCAGATGTGGCCTTACCAAGCCCCTATACAATGGCAAAATAATGTCCTTAAATTTGTTTGAATATTATAAAAGAATTCGGACGAATAATTTACTGTAAAAAAACTCTCTCTACTATCCACCACCATGGTTTTCAAATAACGCTTGCCTTCTGAAATTTGTCCCTCCGTAAAAGATTAATCAACGAATTTCTAAAAAACTTTTTTGGAAGTACTAATTCCTAATCATTACTTAAAAGTCATCAAATAAAAGTGAAAATTGTATTTAAAGGACTACAAATTGTACCATATCTACTAAAACAAATTGTGTTCTAGCAAGAGTTCCAATTATTCTTACATCTAAAAAAATCTTCAGTTGTTACTTTTAAAATAACACCAGAACTCAAGAAGTTGCAACAAGAGCATGAATAATTGGAAGCATTCTATATTACATGAAGTTTTCTAGTTTATTTTTCATCCAGCGATAAATTTTAAGAAACAAGGCAGTGTTCTTCTCTTTATGAAGCTCTTGACACAAATTTAAAAGTGAAGACGCCATAACTTTTGACCCCATTCCGAAGTATAACTTTCATCTTTAAAAAAGAATCTTTGGGCCTATTATTTTTAAAGAATAACACTACACTTGAACTTTTATCGGCGTAATTGCCTAAATTCTTCAAGCAGATGGTTAAATAGAGGATCCAAGTAATGATGATAATAAAGCAAGTTAGTGTATTAAAAGTGCACAACTTAATGACATTATTACATATGCTTTAGAATCAAAGGAATATAGTTTATTTTTCCAGCGTTTCAAGAAAATCCTAAGTGCAGAGTATCGCATTCCGTGCATATATGCTCTATTTATCCAGCTAATATTTGCTATTAACTAAATAAACAAAATCCGTTGCCATTAACACCTTCATTTCCGAATAAAAACGTTAACTTTTAAATTTTAAGTTTTTCAAGTTCGTTTTTCGTGTTACTTTATTTGCCCTACATAAATTGTGCTAGACCATGGCTATCATACCTTATACTTCGTTTATTTAGATAAAATTAAGCAGAAAGATCATTTTCATGGGCTAAATACAGATAGAAAGTCGGATCCAAAAAGTGGCACAAACTAAAATTCATAATTTTTTTTAGTTCATATTTAAAATCTCTTCGACACAAACTTAAGAGATAAGATAAATGAACTAATCAGGTAAAAGATAAATTTCTGCAACCAAATTTGCAACTGACCAATAAGTTTCAGTCCCAATCCCTGAATAGTCGATTATACAGGTCTGGCGTAACAAATGTCTCCCGTGAACCCTGACGCCCACCCCATTCGAATGGGTAGCCCATAAATGTCAGGAACTGTGAATGGAAGTCTCCGCGATGAAATGCCCTCAATAAGATACGAGGTATCATTTGGTGGGACCACCTAAGATCGGGGCTCTTTGGAAGACCGTCGTTTATCATAAACCTGAATTCCTGTGGGGGTTCAGTCCAGGTTAGTTTACTGGGGATGTCATGGAAAGATAGCGTTCTTTTTCACTAGTTCTTAGCTGAATCTTAACTCATTATCACTTTTGCTACGTAAGATTTTTTGTTTCCGCATAATATGTGATAGGAACATCATTATTGAATCCTTATTTGTACAGCTGCGTGGGACGTTTTAGGAGTGAAAGGGTTAACGACGGTTGGTAAGAAAATTTGCTACGCGAAAAGGAGCAGTATGCTTAAGTTTATCTAAGTAAATAAAATGTAAGGCAAATGAAGACCGCTGTCCTGAATAATTTATATCGAATAAATTAAGTTACACGAAAAACTAATTTTAAAAACTTAAAGTTAAAATTTTCATTGCGAAATGAAGGCGTTAATGTTGTTCACAAAGTCATCGTGAATGGGTTAATTAGAATATTTTTGAACTTAAATATTCCTATACTTGACGATTTTTCATCCTCTGTGCTTAAGATTTTGTACCTTATCAGAAAGCGATAATGTCTAGTAAAGTCGTTGAAGGGAATAATGACCCCTTGACTCGTCACATATGACTTGAGGAGCTGGTAAACAATATGCAGAAGGTTGTCCACAAAAATCCTTTTTTTTTTACTCAACCTATCTTTATTTTACTGCGGAATAGGCCCAAATTTTAGTGTTCAAATTTAGTACATAATTGTTTGATGTTCAGCAACAACTACTATCACACCATTAGTTAATAGAATATATTTGAAAGTTAGTCGTGAAATGCTACGAAAATATCGAAAATTAGTGATATTCCATATTTTCCAAGTCTGTTTGCTCTTGAAATCTTTTCATTGTTATACATGAGGGGAAAAGATATCAGAAACGAAAAAAACGAATCTAATTATATCATTGTAAAAGGTTATGTTTTCAAATAGAATCGAAGTTCTATTGTTTTATGATTTAACAGTTTTATATATTTTGGGTTAATCGAGATTCCAATCAAATTTATTTTCCTTCAAAGTAATATATGCACTTTTAAAAAGTTTGGTCCAGAATTGCACCGCAATCCTGGAACTACGATTTGGAGAGTGCTACCACGATTTGGAGAGTGGATTCACTGCTTTTGCGGTGCATCAAAGTTAGGGTTTTACCACAAAATTGGTAAATTCACGTTTCAAATAGTGGTGGCAGCTAGAAACTTCCAATATCCGCCCCGGTACAATCATGCGCCAAAATTTGTAAATATGTAATGCTATATATGAATATGATGACATATGAAACAACTGTGAAAAAATCTATGTTTTTAATGAATGTTTTAGCTGTAAGAGCACAAATTCTCGAAACCAACATAAACAGTTCCGTGGAAAGAACAAAAAATTTCATATCTAAATTTCACTTTACGACTGAGATTTTTTTGTTATTTAGTGCCATTTGAGGCAATGGGTAAGGATAACGTCCTCTTTGTGCGTCGGTAGGCCTTTTGGTGACGAAGTACCGGTGTTTGGCGGGGGGGGAAGCGTGACGCGAGGCTATGTTTACCAGCTGCATTTTTCGGAGTTTTTACGTTTTTCCTGGGAAGGGCATCATCAAAAGCACTTCGGTTGAAATGCTCGACAAAGCAAGCGATAAAAGTGCATTTTCGCTACTGTTGCCGAATTTTATGACGATCGTGATTGAGTCTTTTATAATGTTCGTTATTGAGAGAAAATATTTTTTTATATTTAATAAAAAATTCATGGGCAAATCTGGTTACATTTAAAAACGAAATTGTTTTGAATTTTGATACTTTTATAAGTTGTTAAATGTTTAAAGCCAAGAATTCCTCTCTTAAATTCCACCAGATGAAAGCATATTTAAATAACACAGAATTATATAATTGCATTGCAAATTGCAATAGTTATCCTAATAAAAATAAAGTTTTCTTTCCGATTTTACAAAACAGTTATTCAATTGCAAATTTTATACAATTTGTTTCACAGAATGTTTATTTTCATGTAACAAAAGACTTCAAGTTCTTCTTTAAAAGAGTTATTATTTACTATATTATTAATACATTATTTATTTTACTAATTTAAGGGGGGGGTATATATGAAGTCTGTAAATGGAATGTAGAAATATAAGTTTTAAGATTGGAATGCTGCATGTATCATTAAACTTTTTTATTCTGATGGAACCCAGAACTGGAATTGACCTTGCCATTAAAACTGTAGTTAGAAGAATCAATGTTTGACATGACACACGCTATAATGAATCATCATCACAAGATTTATTATTTGAATTCTAACTCCTTTCATCATATATCTTCAATGCATTCCTTGTACTTTCTTTAAAGAAATCAGCCTAAGCTACTCTGCTACTATCAATTTACACTCTCGGGCATAAATTTTTCCGTGCCATCTTTTTTGAAATTTTGTAAAGCTTTCGCTCGTCTTGTCTTGAAAACAACTATCTCAAGAAGATTTGTAACGCCCAGGGGTTTGCAGGATACACTAACATTTCAAGAAAACAAATATGTTAAGTGTAGTAGTTTAATAAACGACTTCCCAAAGGGCACATATATCACGGGTTATCCAAGGAACAACTCATACCTGATGGATGTTTACATTCGTGGTAGAAATCTTGCCTATGTCTCTCTTCTTTGTGACATGAAGATTGAAGTTCTTTGAAGCAGAATGAAGTATTCCAGAAATATTTGTTCGCGCCATACTGGCATTGTGAGCAACTTCATTATGTTTTTAAATACTACTTCAAACATATCTCTTGAAAAAAAATTACGAAAAATTATTTTAAATTTACATTAAAAGAGATAAAAGCTTTACATACTCATTTATAAGGCTATCATTTAATTCAAATTTTCATTTTGGTAAATTATTACATTTGAACACATCAGTTGAATCGGAATTGAAAATTGTCTCGTGTCCATGAGGAGAGTTTCCTTTCGAATTCTTCTTTCATTAAAAAAGTACTAAAATACAACGTAAAAGGAAACTATCCTTACCGTCAAATCGGCATTTTTCCATTGAAACATTTAGATAAAGTATGGGGTTGTAGTTCAAAGTTCGGTTGCGTTTTTTTTGTAAAGGTTGTCCTATTCAGGTTCATTACTATTACTTTTACAGAAATAGCCGATGGGGTTCTGAACTTGAGTTACATCCTTGTAATTCAGAAGTCGTAAAAGGATTTTATCTTTTCAAAAGAAGATAAGAGCTTCTTGCGTCATTTATGTATAAACACATATTCTTTTGCAAGTGTGTGATGTGGTTTTACACCAACTAGTGTTTTGTGCAATTTCATTAACATAAGTACTTAGAAAGGTTTTTTTTAGCGTGGTTTTCTCTCCCTTTACTTTCGGTATGCAAAAATTACCCTTTCATTGGAAAAAGCGTTTTTGCTATTAGAAATAAAAAATTCGCTTTTCACTATTTATGACGCCAAAGACGTTTAATGGTGTCTCATCTACATCAGCAGCTATTTTTATTGCACACTCTTTAATTGAAAAAAATAAATGTGTTGTATCTAGTTTCATTAAATTCTTTACTAACTGCTGGGAAATTGTGGTGTAGACGCGTTTACATTAAAAGAAATAAGAGATCTAGAATAACACGGATTATAGGCACAGAAAATTTGGGAGGCCCCCTAGTAAACTTTTGTATGTGATTGCTTGTATAATGGTTGGTGTCGGAATCAAAATTATAAGCTTAAAGATTGAAAATTATCATTCATTTTAAAACATTTCACTAAACTTATATATTTTATTGCTTTATTTCCTAGTATTAAAAATAATGAGGGACCACAAAAAGACACAATTTACTGAAGTTTAAAAGGGCAGCACAATTTAGCATGAAAATCATTAAAATTTGGGGGCCCTAGGCCAGGGCCTAGCGAGCCTTATGGAAGATCAGGCTCTGTGTGTAGTAACGCACTTTAAGATACTTCGCACCAGCTAGAAAATAATTCAAACTCTTATTTGCTGACCCCATCGTCTAGCAACAGACTGAGACTCCTACCATCTTTTAATTCTCTCATCTTCTGCCACGAGCACTTAATTTGTTGCAGTATCTTCTCAAGCCTTCCCTGTCACCCTTGCACACTTATTAATTGAAAAATAAATGTTCTATCTAGCTTAATTAAATTCTTTACTAACTGCTGTGAAATTGTGGTGTAGACAAGTAGTAACCCACTTAAAACATCTCGCACCATCTAGAAAACTATCCAAACTCTTTGCTGACACCGTCGCCTAAGCAACAGACTCCTACGTTCGTTTTAATTCACTCATCTCCCTGCACTCCATTTGTTGACTCTCAAGCCTTCCTTGTCACCCTAGCACACTCGTTAATTGAAAAAATAAATGTTATATCTAGTTTAACTAAATTCTTTAACTGCTGTGAAGTTGTAGTGTAGACATGTAGTGACGCACTTAAAATATCTCGCACCTACTTAAAAAAAAATTATTCGAACTCTTTGCTGACCCTACCGTCTAGCAACAGACTGGGACTCCTATGTTCTTTTTAATTCACTTGTCCCTCTGGCAGGATGAAACCCAGAAACGGTATTGACCTTGTCACTAAAACTGTAGTTAGAAGAATCAATATTTGACATGGCACACGCTATAATGAATCATCATCCCAAGATTAATTAAATTCTTTACTAACTGCTGGGAAATTGTTGAGTAGAGATGTAGAAGCGCACTTAAGAGACCTCGCACTAGCTAGAAAATTATTTGAACTCTTTGCTGACCCCATCGCCTAAGCAACAGACTGTTCTCACTGTAGCTGGGACTGACTCCTACGTTCTTTTAATTCACTCATCTCCCTGCCACGAGCACTTCATTTGTTGCCGTATCCTCTCAAGCCTTCCCTGTCACCCAAACGATAGAAGAGGGGGTGATCGAATGCCATTAAGGACGTCAAGACGTGAGACAGAATAGGGCAGGTGTTGCGTGCAAATTGCTTTTAATACCCCGGAAGGAAAGAAATTGCACTTCGAAGAGATGAGGATGCTGAGAGGCGTCCGTCGCCCAGAGGTTTTCTGTTCGGGGAATTTCTAGTAGGAGATCGCTTTTTTTTTTGGTGCACTGCCAAAATCCACTTTGTAGATGCTTTTTTTGGCGAGAGATTTTGTAGGTCGGGATGTAGACGTTGTGGTCAATATAAAATGGTTCATTGGGGGGTGGGAAGGGTTGAATAATAAAGGAAATGATAGGTTGAAGAAATAGAAGAGGTTTTAAGTCTTATGTAGAAATAAACAGTAGGAAAGTTTAAGGTAACGGTTATAAGGAGGTTGTTAAGTAAGGATTTTTGAGAAGGGTTCATTAAAGATTCATTTATTTGCACGTAGTCCAAGATGTTTCGCACCTTATTTAAAAATAAAGTTTACAGATTACAACCAAGTCTTAATTACCTGAGTCGGGGATTGAACCAAGACACCTAGCACAGCAATACAGTGTCCTGTTACACTACAGGGTGACAAAAGGTCGTTTATTTTACTGATATAATTATAAATTATTGAATATTATCATCAAGTGTAAAAACAAATACTAAAATTAATAATACATTATATACATTAAAAAAATGCTTCTTTGTGAATTTTATTGTTATTTTAAACAAGTAGGTTTGTAAAAAAAATCTGTCACTTAACCCACTTCCACACAACAGTTGTGTTTAACAGATAAAAAGGCGCCAGAGACAGCATCAATTCTATACTAAACATTTACTTGCTAAATTTGGCTAGGTTCATTTATTTTATTTCGAAAATATTTAATATCTATTACTTATCGTTTGAAAAAATTAATTTATATTTCAAAGAATAAATATGTAATATTCCTCGCTTTTAAATAGAATGAAAATATTTCATATCAACATGCAAAGAATCTCGCAGTGAAATATATTTGACGTCATTTCAAACTGATCGATGTCGCAAAAATAAATTTATTTTAATGTATTGTCTAAAAGAATTAAAGTTTCTCGAGCGATTGTTGCAAATGGCAATCGTGATTTAATTCTAATAAAAATGGCTTCCTATGCTTTTTAAATGAGCATTAAATTTTGCAGTTTTTTAAATAATTGAAGTACTTCGAGTTCTTTTCGGAAATTTTCAATGTATTCTAATTTCAATGCGCTGAATTTTTGGACGTATCACACTTGTCCGTAGCATTTGTAGTTTGGGATATGAAAGTGGGTGACGGACATACGGACAGACAGACGGACTGAACGATTATAATACCTTCCACTTTTTACGTTATAAACGTAGTGTGAAAGCTAATATAAATTATTCAGATACAACAGCTATTTATTGAATAACGCCCACTGCTAGCTAGTAATTGATTTTTATAAATATCTCTAATTAATAATGTCCCTGAAACGGATAATTATTGTGTAATAAAAAGATCAACGTGAAATTTTTTGAGTTTTTATGCATTCATGTTTCGTTACCATTTCAATCGTTACAATCACTAATCAAAATTGTGTTCAAGCTCCACCTTTCCACACTAATAACTATATTTAAATTTCCAGCATTTTTTAATTAACATATTTAAACTCGAGATCTAAGCAAATTAGATTACTCGCAACCAAACAATTAACACCTTCAAGACATCCAGCCTCTAGACACATTATTACCATCTGTTTACAGATCATTTTCACTGCAAAAATTTGACTAATTAATGGAGGTAGACTCATCGTTGCGTGAAACCAGATGGGTGAAGCCAAGCATGCTATTGGCAACGCTCTGTATATCTCTCGGTATTTGTCAGCCACATTGAGGTTAGAGTAATATTGAGGTGTTACCGTGTCAAAAACTAATGCAAAAACCAGTTTCCCAAGAGAAGCCATGATTGTTTTTGCGATATACTCGAACAATCGCTTGGCTAATTATTTGGCGCTAGCTTAAACGTTTCTAAATGAAAGGAAATATGAGAGCTTAGAAGTACTTCAGATATTTTACTGTAAGCGAAGTGCAAAAATTGTCATTTTTTAATTTTGATTATTTGATTACATCAACAAAAATATGTTTCTTGTTTAAAGCTTATGGAAAGTGTGCACTGTGGGTTTATTTGGGCGAATCGTATAAATTTGGCGAGTTTCACAATTTTTCGCGCCAAGCATCTCTATGTTATTCTATCCTCCATTTTCAGACATTACTTTGGCAACAAGAGGTCGACCACTATTAATTCCTTTTTCCGATTGACACTAATCGAGTAGAACGTGATGTATTTGTTATGTGGGGAAAACACCATTATCCTTCTTTATACCGTATAACCTTGATGAAGGATTACATATAAAAAGTATTTGATATTTGCGAAAGGATTAGGTTTGTAGAACTTTCTTAAAAGTGTGTGGATGATGTATCTTTTTATAATAGCTTTTTTGAATGACAGCTCTGTTTGTTTTTTTGTAAATAGCATTATTTACAATGTATCCTTTGAGGGAAACAAAAGCATGGCAAATATTTATCAATTGTAATCAGCGTTTTAAAGTTTGTCATATTTGAGAACATCAAAAGTGAAATTTGAAAGATTTTCTGGTCAAATAGAATGAGGATTATAGGTTCCATCAAATGATTTAACCTTTTTGAACTTTCTTAAAAGTGAATGCTATTGTTGAAACTTAAAATTTTGTTGGATTAAAAGTACACGAAGAAGTGTTACGGATGTTTAGAGAGCATTTAAAATCATTGTATGCATTTAAAACTTTGCTTCCACATTTACACTTAACAATATTAAGTTTTTTAATAGAAGGTTTATAAAATTCTATCATTGTTGCTGTAAACTTTCGTTAATGCGCCAAAGGCGAAAGAGTCAATTTTTCTAATGTGCTTTTCTTTGAGGGGTTTATCTTTTGTTTAAACCCAAGCTTCATTGTCTTTGATAAGCAAAGTAAACCAATAGTTTAGAAGGAAATCTGTAAGTAGTGACGATCCAAGTGTAGTAATGACTTTATTTTTAAAGTCTGGAGTTCTATATAAGGATAAGGACTAAGGCAATTTTGAACTACATCGATTTTTACTTTCAATTACCTAATATATGAAATATAAGGTAAGAAAGTATTGCGATGGGTCGAAAATCCGAAATAGAGATTTTTTGTTTTCTACACGTTTTGCAGGAGTGCTGATTCTAAAAAAAGGTGGTTTTCGAACGTTGGTCCCACTGTCTGAAACCTCTCTACAGCTCGAACTAAAAGAGCTGAGCTACGGGCTTTCAAATTCATTATTACACGTGTTCCCAGTACCTGTTGGGCGTCAGAATACTGTTTTCGACACAATGGCGCATGCGAAAGGGGTAACTGCCATAGGTTTTAAACATATTAACCATAACAAATAACAACATGCATGCCATAGGTTTTAACATAACTGCCATAGGTTAATAGAACTTTTTAGGTTTTACAGTTATTGAAATTACTTTATAAGGTATATGATTATCTTTAAATGTGTATAGATAGTTTTATCAAGCCGTAATTGAAAGTCGTGTAGTGTTACACATCTCTAGTTTTTATAGGGGTCAGCCTTGTCCATATGGTAATGATTACATTTTATCATCTTTCTTTAAACTGTACTACATCGAACCTTGTATAACGAAAGCGGAATTTGCTTTATATTAAAATGTAAAAGAAATAAACGGCCTTCTTTTTACTGGTGCAAAGAAGGTACTATCTTGTAAATATACATGAATAAGTTAGCAGAATAAAATACACGAAAGTAGTCGAATCCCACAACTTTATAACATTGTAATATCTAACTATATATTCTACTGTTGAACTCGCAACCGGGTGTACTATCTCCCAAAGATAACCATGACATTGAACGAATTCTTGCTAGAATATATCTCTGGAATTGCGTCTGGAAGCCGAAGAGGCGGACAGACAGACACAGGTGAGCGTCACGGCGCAACATCACGGCCATCACGATCTTAAGACAACCTCCCGACACTAACTATTAAAATAAAGAACGGACATAGGATGTAATTACGGGCTCCATTTCACCTGTTCTTCTTTTAATAATTTAATTTTTTGTAAATTTGAATAATTTTTTTAATATTTTCTTTAAATTATACTTTTGGCGCTGTGTTATTTATAATAAATTTTTTTACCAATGAATTTCTGTTATTTTACCCGACACTAACTTAAAATAAAGAACGGACATGGGATGTAATTACGGGCTTCCTATCACCTGTTCTTTTTTTTTTTGTAAATTTGAATCTTTTTAAATATTTCTTTAAATTTTATACTTTTGGCGTTGTGTTATTTAAAATAGTTTTTTTTTACCGATGAATTTCTGTTATTTAAGTGTTTAAACATGTTTGAGATTTTTAGAGATTTTATTTATTGGGAGTTGAGTCGGTAATTATTTTGGTTATGTGTTTACTCAACTGATTTCTAACAAAACTTGGATTTTTATTTTCTATGCAAAATTTTTTTGACTGTAAGCCTGCACAACTCTTAACATGTAAATATTTTCACATTATGTATTACATTTTTGAGGATTGGAGGTATAAATTGGTTTGTTAACGATTATCGTCGCACGCAAATGCCTATTATATCCCTAACTTATAGTACGATTACAAAGTTTTTTTTTTGAATAAATTTTTTTCTAAAGGTAATTCAAATGGCTAACTCCTTAAACTACATGAACTCGCATCAGACATTTCTTCAAACCTAATACAAATTCCTTTCTTTTGACAGTGACTGAAAAAACAATTTCGTACTTTCGTACTCGTACTTATTTAAAATTAATGATTTAGAAAACATATACTTATAAAACTAGAGGGTGTAACACTACACGACTTTGAATGTCCACACTCTTAAAACAAAAGAGTTAAATCCACTCCTATAGGGGAAGTGCATTTTCGGCACCGGAAAGGAGTGGAAATTGACTCGGACTGAGTTAAAACCGCTCGTTTGTTTTAAGAGTGCACTGAATAAATCGTCACACACATATAAAAGTAATTATATACTCTATAAGAAAACTTCCATGTTTTTAAAACTTAAAATGTTGTATGGCAGCAACCCCTTGCGCATGCGCGATTATCCAAAAAATCTTATAACGTCTGACAGGGTAAGTAAGAACTCGTACACCAAATTTGAAGTCCGTAGCGACCTGTAGAGTGGTTTCAGAAAGGCAGACGGACCATTGTTCAAAAACCACTTTTTACATAATCAGCTCCCTCGCTATAGAAAATACAAAAATCTTCATTTCGGATTTCCATCGTAATACTTTCATTACCTTATATTAGGTAACTAGCTTATAAACCAGGCGTTGCACGGGTAGACCCTTAATAACAGTGATTTTTTATGTAAACTTTTATTTTATACCAATTGTTGCCTCCCATTCTGATTCTCCCTGTCCGATTGTACCCAGGCACTTCCATGAGTTAGAGGGCTTTCCCATAGGCCCCGGTGTTCGTCTTGCATGCGAAAGGTCCCAGGTTCAGCTCCGGGCATCAACTAAATAGCTGCCGACCTAAAAGCGTACAGCCAAAAAATGCCGGAAAATAACACCCTGTGTGGAGGGAGTTTACGTTAAATATCCTTCAAAGTCCCGACTCTCCGTATGATCACGCCCTTAAAATTTGCGTTGTTCCTTGGATAACCCGTGATATATGTGCCCTTTGGGAAGTCGTTTATTAAACTACTGCACTTAACATATTTGTTATCTTGAAATGTTAGTGTTTGCAGTAAACCCCTGGTCGTTGTGAATCTTCTTGAGATAGTTGAAGAGCTTAGTGGAAGAACGTGCTAAGTGACATTTTTGAAAAAAAATTGAGATTTTTGTGTCAATGAATATATTATTCCATCCTTTAAAGATAACATGTTTCCGATTTTTCCTAAAATTAAAATTTAGTATATTTTTGCGGTCTGTAAGTACCGTTTTTAATGTATCTAAGTGCAAACGAAAAACTTTAAGGCTCATTTTCTCGTTTTCACCTTTTTGTCAGTTAGCACGGTCTTCCACTAAGCTCTTTAATTGAGAGTAAAAATGGAAACAGTGTAACAACGTTCTCCAAATATAACACGAATACCACATCTCTACAAAATATATACACGAACTACATTCTATACAAGGAATCACAACACGCGTTGGCTGTCTCGGCGGTCGAGATAATTGCATTGTAGGCTTTAAAAACGCTTGTTTCCCCTCTGATGTATTCATTTGCAAAGACTGACCTTTGGCTAACTTCGGGAGTCCCAGAGCAACAACCCTTTAAAGTTGCTTTAATGACACGCTTTCTTTTGTATTTTTTGTGTTATCTTTGTGGCCAGGATAAGATTATAGGTGTCGTGTTTAGTGTTTCCAAGTAGGAGCTTGTAAAACATAATGGTAGTATTTGTATTAATGAATACTCTTTTTTTTTATGACTTAATGATTCCGGTAGCATTGGTTAATTGATATTCGTTTGCGTGAGGTGTGGTATTCAATTTATTAGTTTGGATAGTTTGTTGTGAAACTTAATTTATGGCTTTTAGAAGTTTGAGTCAGATTTTTTTTTTAAAAAAAGCAGTAATAGTAGTTGAATATGAAATGCTATTTGTGTGCACCCCATAAAATATTTCATATTGTATTTTAATATTCAGAGCACTAAATGGAATTAAATTTCAAATTGAGGAATTCCAAGTTCAACTCTTGAGGTTTGTTTCATTCTCAAAACAAAAATGGCAAAGTTTTATTGGAGTTCTTGCAAAAATGAAAAAAAATATAAATAAGTTTTTTTAAAACTATTTTTGCTTTTGTAATTTTATTAGGTTTCACTCTGCCGAAAAATATTTTAAGTTCACTAAAAAATCGGTAACTGGTAAATAGTAGACAAATGCTTTCCTAAGAATCGGAAGAACCCATCTTCTATGTTAACCTAATGTATCTAGCTCTCAAGTACAAAAATGAAGTAGAGGACGAGCAATTCTTAGAGTGCGTTTCCACACAAACATGAAGGGGGATTATAAACTTTAACGGACAGCTTCAAGTGTAAAATGTGTACCAAACAAAAAATCTGACATTCAGTCCATGCACATGAGCATTTTTAGTCCGTGGTTTAATGGCGTCGTTTGTGTTTTTTTATTATCAATTTTTGTTTTTTGTTCTTATTAAACAAAGTTATTATAACATTTTAGAAAACTCCATAGTTAAATTAATATTCTTTTCTTTCAGAAAAGTCCTTCCTTAGTCAAAGGCCCAGACAAGATTAGAAGATCTAGGTGAGAATTTTTCCTTAATTTCAAAAGTATTGTGTTATTTAATGTGCTTATGTATTGCAGAGAACAAAGGGATTTTTTAATGGCGACTTTAACTCTAAATCGTTGTATTCTGAAAATATTGAAAGTTAAGTTTTTGAGTGCCATATAGAAATTTATGTTGTAACGTTTCTTTGTAGTTAGTGACTTCTTCATTTCACTAAAAGCAATCAAGTTTTGTGATGCGTATTAAAGGGAATAGATAGAAATGGGGTAAAATAATAATGAAATTTTTTTAAAAAAAAAAGTAATTTAAAGACCCTATTAAAATATACCCTTCAAATAAAACCATGCACTAAACACAATTTTAAACTTGTGTTAAAGTTGCTTAGGAACGATTGAATTGGACCACAGCCAACTTCAATAACAAGGCCAGAGAAGCTCTCCCAAACATGAGCGTAGACGGAAATTTTGACGTCACTGTTCCCAGTTCCGAAGATCGAGAAACT
Organism: Oedothorax gibbosus; assembly: GCA_019343175.1. NCBI lineage: Eukaryota > Metazoa > Arthropoda > Arachnida > Araneae > Linyphiidae > Oedothorax > Oedothorax gibbosus. The sequence continues at coordinate 19,255,435 of CM033279.1, forward strand.
AGTTCGGACGAATTCGGAACCCTAAAATTGTGGCCAGCCGTGAACGAGTGGTTCCGAACAGGTTTCGAGGCAGGTTGTCTTCATCTTCGGAACAACGTCACTCGGAACTGTGATGTCAAAATTTCCGTCCCCGAGCTTGTTTGGGAAAGCTTCTTCGGCGTTAGTAATTGAGTAGGCCGTGATTGGACGTCATTTAGTACTTAACTATGGCATTTTCAGAAACTGTTGTAATCTTAAAGAGTTCATTAATTTTTAACATGCTTCATTTATTATTTCAGAAGTTTAGACAGGCACCCGACATTTGCAATGGATATAACATACGTTACGGAACGTATAATCGGTAAGGGTTTTTTTTCCCTCTATCACTACTAATAATAGAGTATTTGATCTATTAGTGCTTATTTTAATTTTAAAACTATTTTTTCTAGTGGTCGTCTTTCCTCGAACGGAATCGGATGCTACGTACAAAAATAACCTCAAAGAGGTTACTCGTATGCTTCGAACAAAACATGGAACAAATTATATGGTACGTTTTTACTTTTAATTACAAGCTCTATGTTTTGTGCGTTTAAATTTTGAATATTTTATGTATATGAAGCTAAGGTGATGATTTTTTAAACGAATAGATTCCTAAATTACAAGACAGGTGTTCATAAAAAATTTGCATAAAGATAGTTTTACGTTTCAATATCACCATAGAACAGTTTTTAGAACTTTTCTATATATTTTTATTACAAACATCGTTTTTCAAGTTCTTAACACTAAAAAATTTCTGCAGCAACAACCATTTAAATTTCATTCGTACTCTTGGATTTCTATTGGTTAAACCCAACGATCTTGTATATACTGGATAAACTGCTTGCTAACAAATCTCAGAAAGCATGAACAATTTTGTCTCCCGCAAAATTGCGCAGGCATGCGCAGTAGCAAAAAATTACGTCATTTAGCGACACATTAGGAATATTATCGTTAAGTAATGGTGTTTAAGTTATAAAAGAACTATAAAGGAATCGAAAACCGTAACCAAAGTTGGATAAGAATCCAGAGTTTTGTCTCCAGGTAACTCTGCATTGTGGCGCTACACTGAGTTTTGGTGCTGCTATCTATTGGCAAAACTTAAAACCTAAAACTTACCCGAGGTTTCAGTGCTGAATGTGGAACACATATTTTAATTGCCTTCCAAAGTAACTAATTCGTAACCAATACAAATAAATTTACATACAATAAATAAATTATGTACTAATATGTGCAATTATGTACATAAAATTGAAATGTTGACAAAAATTTCATTATTTTTGTTACAGGTGTTTAACCTCTCAGAAAAACGTTATGATCTAGCCAAGTTTAACAACAGGGTAGGTTTTAACAGTAGGGTAATAAATAATGCATCTTTTTTCAATTATCAAACACTTTAAACGAAATGTCTGACATCTTAATTTTCTTCTCTTAGGTATATGAATTTGGATGGCCTTCGAACCTTGCTCCCCCTCTGGAAAGGTTGTGCAGCATATGTAAATCTATCGACTCTTGGATCAACAGCGATCCTCAAAATGTAGCAGTTATACATTCAAAGGTAATCATCTTCTCATTGTATACAAAAGTTCAGATTTAGTTAGAGAGTAGAAAGTAGATTTAGTAAATTAGAAAATTTTAAGGTGGGGGGGAGTTCCAAAGTTGGTATATCATGGTACATAATTCTATCGGCCATGGTCAAGCATCCATTGATCTGAGATTACTTCCTGGTTGCCCAGGCTGCTTTCCTACAAACAGAAATGCAGGGGAAATCCAAGAAAATATTTAAGGACACTTCAAAGTCCTGATATCGTGCACCCTGATTGGATTCCCTATACAACTACGGTCAGTGTCGGCTTTGTCACTTGAAGGTGGTTTAAAATTTCTAGGGTTGTCCTCTATAGCCTAGTTTGACGGTATTTCAACCAAAGCAATCACATTGCAAATTTATTGGATATAGCCGAGTTTCTCTTATTGCACAAGCTTATGTTCTAAGTAAGAAAGGATTTTGAATTTTTTTTTAAAGGTCTCGGTCTAGTTGCCCTTGTACAGCAACAGACTATACAAGGACAATAGTTATCTCCGAAGTTTTCACAATAGAGTTATAAGTTTTCACGAGATCAAGTGTGTCATGCAGGATAATGTCAAACCAGGGCTCTAGATTTTTTTTCTTCTTTTAGAATAGCTTAAGATAATTGAAGAGTTGCCACAATTCACCACATGACTTCTAAAAACGTCTTCTAGCAGTCTGTTGTGTCATCATATGTCAATAAAACAGAGATAAAATATGCTTATTGTGGCAAATAAATATATTAAGCTTATATCATTAGATATATATTTAATTATATTATTGTATAAGTTTTAGTGACAAATATTATCAACTAATATAGTCTGTTTTATTAACATAGGGCGATGTAGGCAGGGCAGGTATTGTAATTGCTGCATACATGCATTACAGCAATATCTGTGCCAGGTATGTTGACGTTGTTGATAAATATTGAAATTTTCATTATTTTAATTGTTTTGAACACAATTGAAACTTAAAACTTTCATATTTTAATATTTTTTCATATTTCAGTGCTGACCAAGCTTTAGATAGGTTTGCCATGAAGCAATTCTTTGATGACAAATTAGCAGATTCTATGCAACCCTCACAGAGGAGGTAATTTTTTTTTTACAAAATCTTGTTAATTATTTTAAACGTAAATTAAATTCAAAGTCTATTGAAAGACTTGTCGATTGTGTGCATGATTTATTTTAACTTTGTTACTTTGTTTCCATATTAATATAGGTATGTTCATTATTTTGCTGGACTACTGTCTGGTTCAATAAGAATGAATAACAACTCTCTTTATCTTCACCGTGTCATAATTCATGGAGTGCCAAATTTTGATTTGAAAGGAGGTTAGCTGAGTTCATTTGATTTTTCAGTAAATCTAATTTTCGATTTATTTTGGTTTGATGTTAATTTTTTTTGTTTAGGTTGCAAGCCTTTTCTAAAGATATATCAAGGGATGCAACAGATTTACACATCTGGAGTCTAGTAAGTGTACTTAAACTGCAGAAAAATATAATAAAAGCATAGAGAATTTTTTTTAAAAAGATATTGGTATTGTATTGTTTGATTTATTTTTAAGATATTGCCAAATTTATGAAACATACACATGAAATTTAATCTTAATATTATTAAACTACATGTGTTATCAATAAAAGGAGCTCAATAAACTTTTTAATGTATTTTATTTAAAAAAATATATTAGATACACAAGTGATAAAAAATATACATGTTACTCTATTGGAAATATATTTGAGTATTAAAATTAAGAAATCAATTTAAATCCACTTACTCAATTATTTCAATAAAAAATAGTACTTTTTTAAAAAAAAATTACTCTCCTTTAAATTAACTTTTTGTAGTAAGCATTTGGCTTTAGTCAAGGAAGATTGAGATAAGAATCATGATTAATTTAATTCCTTAATGACTCTTAACTATTACAATAAAGATGAAGCTTGGATAACTGTTTTCTTCCTCTTCAGCTCGGCCACTGATAAATCTCGAAAAATAATCATTTCCTTGGAGTCTGGATTGCAAGTGCGCGGAGATGTGTTCATCAAATGCTACCACAAGAGTAGTCGACCGCTGGCGAGGTATACAATCTTCCAGCTTCAGTTTCACACTTGCACAATTGATTCGGATAATGTCACTTTCGAAAAGAGCGAGCTGGACAATGCATGCACAGGTAAGAGTATATGGTTGTATGTATTACCTATATAATGTAATCTCATTTCTTTGTCTAATGGTATAATTTAATTACTTTGGATTTCTTAAGTGCTAAGATTATAAATGAGATTTTTTTTAATAAAAAAGGAAATTAGTTCTTGCAAGGACCTTTATTAATGTGACCAGTTTTTCAAAACCAAAAATCCGGGCATTTCGCCCTAGCCCCTCCATAATTTTTCATATAATACCCCCTCCTCCTAATTTCAAACAATTGCATAATTAATAATGCAAGACCATAGGTAAGAAAATAACTAGTAGGTAGTAACCATTATCCTGAGTGATAAAATATAATATTAAAGGACTAATAATAACTTTTAGATCATTTTAACGTTTTTAACAAGGAGTATTCTCAAAATTGTTGTGAATTTTTTTTATTTGTATTTTCACCGTTTTTCGCGACTTTAATGGAATGTAGCAAAAAATCCGGACGTTTTGGCTGGACCTCCAGTCCGCAGGACAGCGAGACAAAAAGCAGGATTGTCTTGCCAAAAAGGGATGGCAGAATAACATTAAACTTTATTGATATGACTTTAACTTATAAACTTAATTAATGTAATCGTATTTTATAATTGCATATAAATATATTATAGTATAATATAAATATTTTTCTTAGATTCTCGTTTCGCAGCTACTGGAAAAGTGGAACTTATGTTTTCATACCATCAAACAGATTTCAGAGGTAAATCTCAGTAATAAATGTATGAAACTTTTACAATGAAAAAACTTATTACAAAATGCATAGGTGATCTTTTATTTATGTATCCACATTACGAATATACTTATACAAGTTTTTGCTTATTTAGGGAATGGGTCAGTTCGGGAAGCCACCCAACCGATTGAAAGTTCGAATGACCAACTTGTAAAATGGGATTCTTACGAAAATTTTGATTTAGTGCCCGAAGACAACATGGATGGTAAGTATCAACATTTGATGCTTTTATTTGCATGGTTGATTTTTTCATAAGAGTAATATCAAACACTATTTAGTGATTGTGTTTTATGATGAACTTAAATAATGCTTGTCTTGATTGCCATTGCAGACAATTTATAAACAAAAATATACATGCATTAAAGCTGTTTCATTTTATCAGTAATTGTAGAATAAAACTGATAAACTATGTTGAAATATAGCATAAATTGGGCATGGTTTGTTAGCACGCATTTGTAAATTATGACATTTTTTATGTGTTCAAGTTTTATTTAAAAGCCTTAATTGATTGCAATTTTATATATTAATGCTTTGATATTATTTTGAAATGCATTTGAGTGCAATTATTTATGAAATATTACTGATCTTTGTTATTAAAAAAAATTCATAGAATTTTTGAAGAATGTTTTTTTATAATCCAAGTCAAAAGAACTTGAGGACAATTGGCTTATCTGCCACCTTCTTGTTGCATCATTTAACATATAACTTCATCCTCCAAATTTTTCAATCCCTATCTCTCAATGTTTTTGATTATAAATAAGAAAAATTCTTTTCTGGGAAAAATAGAAAGCATAATTACTAGGAAAGTACTGTTATAGTTTATTTGCAACTAAGATCCTTCAAGTCTATTTTATTTCTTCATTCCTACCTCCACTAATGCTTCAAGTACTTGCAATTTGTAAAAACACTTAATCTTCTATGTTTCCAAATAAAAAGCAATTGTGAAATGCGCAAGATATGCTTTCCATGAATAAAAAAATTCATTCATAGCAGTTCTTTACACAGAAGGTCCTTTAGACGGTAGTTTATATGCTACCGTCACAAAGAAGAAATACACTGAAGTTCTAATTCATCCCCACATGAATCAAGATTCTTTTAATGACGTGGAAGGGCCTCACAGTATTGATTCTGGAATTTCATCCAGTTCTGGCATTCGTAATGTGGGTGAGTTGCAAAAGCTTTCTAATTTACTAACTTTGAATGGCAGCAATGTCCATATGCATGTGGTTATGATTGCATTTGATCTAACATACTAAATGCACAGAACAATAATGCAGTATAACTATGTTTTATATACCTACATCCATCATTAAATATGGATATTTATTTTTAAAAAGTTATCAAAAGTTCCAACTAAAAAGAACACAAAATAAAGTTTAATATCAACAGTAAAAGGTGACACAATGAATGAAATTTTGATAGTGTATGCAGAAAAACAATTATTAAAATGATATAAAATAAAAAAATAAGTTATTCCGATAAAAGGTTATAATAATAGGTTGAGCAATAAAATTGGGTTGATCTAATCTAAACTAGGTTTAAAGTTTCACATAAATTAATGAAAATAAAAAAAGATTGTTATTGAATGGTTTAATCAATTAAATATTACGTTCAGTATTTCATTTATTTCAACTATTTTGCATTCAGTATTTCACTTATTTTTTACTATTAAAAATATATCAAGTAATTGCACTACATACATTTTAAAACTAATTCTACACCCACAAAACACAATACAACTTATCCTCAAACCCCAAAAAAGCGGAAACACTCCCTTTGACACCCCACTCTCTAATCCCCAGACCTGGACAGCCACAACCCCTTTGATCGACCCAACTCCCGAGCCTTCACCACCTTCAAGGACGAGCAAGCCGAGCTGGACGAGCTAGTTCACGGCATGCTGAGGGAGATACAGTCCATCCCAGACACCCCAACTTATAGCACCTTGAGGCCGTTTACAGCATCTTTGTCGAACCCTCCAACGACAAGAAGCTACGCGACAACCCTGGAAAGTGGGAAGTATGCTTCTCCAAGGAGTGTTGTGAGTGTGAATGGAAACAAGAGGGTTGTGTCACCAGGTTAGTAGGATTATAGATTTCGGGAGGGTTGAAAGAGGACTTTTTTATCTATATTACCTTCTAACTGCTACGAATTTTCCTAGTTGCTATAGAATTCAGATAGATCAGATCCATCTATGGCTTTCTGTGACATTTTCACTATGAAATTGCCTAGCTTTTCTATCAGGGAAGAAAATGAAGAATTCTTTGGAACTGTTTTCCAAAACACATTTTAGGGATTTTCAGCAGTTTTTGTTCCATTTATAATTTTTTTTTTCTATCAAGTAGGAATTCCATAACTTTCACTCACCTAAATTTCGTAGCAACTATGTAAATTCCATAGCAGGGGTTGGTATATGGGTAGGTAATGCTAAAAAGTGCATGCGTCTGATCTATATATTTTAATTTCAAGAAAACTTTAATATTATTACAACTAAGAAGTAAACAGTGCAGTAAATCATTGTTGTTACTGTTAAGTAAATCGGATGCAGTCAATACAATGATACACAAATGATGTTGCGTTTTCTTTACCAATTTTGAACTAATAGAATGCAACTACTTTCTTAAATGGTAACTAGCTAATTAAAAAATCTGTGATAAAGCTAATAACATTTAAAACTGATTTTTATTACTGCTTGATGAATATATTCTGTTAGTAGCAAAGGGGTTAAACTTTGTATTTTTGTGACATTTTGATCTTGTGTATTTTGCTCCTACACTCTAAACCTGTAGACTTAATAAAGAAATATTTTTTAAATATTAATTTTAATAAAAAATACTCTACTTTTACCCTCTTCACAGGTCCATACGGAAAGCACGACAACGTTTTCTACACCCAGAAGAGAGAAGTATTCTTTGAAGATGAAGAGAATGTGCCATACCATGCAAGAAAGGTGGCATCGCCTTTTTCATATGGAGTGTCGAGTCCCAATGTGGAGAGGAGGAGATTGCTGTCAGATGGACATCAGCCTTTGGGGACACCTGAAAGGTAATTGAATAGAACTACTTGAAGTTATTTTATTTAATGTAATGTTAAGCAATTAGTGCCTATTGTCTCATTTTCCTAAGACAGAAAATTCGAATTGCTATTAAATGTGACCCTTATTTGATCCACAAATAACGACAAGAACATGAATTTTTTATTAAAAATATGCTTCAAGTTCCCAAAATAGAATAGCATGTTTTCTCTTTTTTAATGTTTGAACTTTATTTTTTATATATTTAACAACATAATTCATGTACTAATGAGTGTTAATACATACCAAAAATAAAATTCCTTGTATATTTAAGTTCATTAGAAATGCTTTAAAGGGATATAAAGTTGCAACTTCCTGTTTTGGAAGCATGAGAATGTTTTTACTACTGACTTTTAAGTGTAAATTTTATACACAACCTTTTTACACCAGCATGTTCCAATTGAAATAAGGTTGTTTCAACATTCATTAATATTATACATCATAATGACACTGACAGATAACAATGTGCAAGGAATTAGTAGAATAATGCAACCACAAGGTCTTTGAATTAATGAACCTATTCACACAAACAAACGTTTGGTAGTGAAAATCCTTTAACAAAATTCATTTTTATACTATTGCTGGTATACAGGTAGTTGAACTTTGCTAAAACTTTTAATTCCAAAAATCGTACAACTTAACTAATGCTAATTCACTTACAACTAGTAAAGTTTTTACAAAAACCCTTTTCTATATTTCAATCGGCATAAATACAATGCTAAACTCAACACAACTTAAATTCTAGATTTAGAGATGGAAGTGGACAATTTTCATGGCTTCAAAGACAACAGGACAAACTGAAAGCTCGCAAGGAAGGCACAGGTTGGGACGAAAGACATTTAAAAGAACAGAGGTTAATGAATGAGTTAAGGCAATCACAGAAGAAACCCCTGATAAACGGGGAATCCTTTGAAGATATCAGCATTGGACTGGACTTCTCATCCTCATCCAGAGAAACATCACCCTCAAAGGTACTTTTATTTTATGAAAAAATACTGCCATTTATTCATTAAGAAACCCTCATTTTTTTACAAAACCAATATAAGGTTGACTTTTATAAAGAAAAAGATCCAAAATGGTAAAATCTATAAAATAAAATAATAAGAAATAAGAAATTCCTTTTGTACTACTGACTTAATTATAAAATATTAAAGTATTCCCTTCCATAGATCAATCAATAAAAACTGTGTTTCATTAAACAATAATTTTGGTGAAATACTAATCTGTAGTGAATATACATAAAGAAAACAATGTTGATTCTTGGCGCAAACTACCTAAATTTTAGTTAAACCTTCGAAAATTGGGACTTAATTTTTTAAGAAGCCTTACCTACCATATTCTTAAAAAATGCAATATCTTGGTTAATTCTTCTATGCATGTATTCACATCGATTAGGAAAAGCATAGTTGCAACAGAAAATTTGTTTCTATTCTATCTCTTTTTCCATCTATGCATTCTCCTTTACCCCTCTACAACCACCCCTTTCTAGATATCCTATTTCGCTTACTGTCGACCAGATGTTTTTGTTTTCAGTCTGATGTGTGTACTATTCTGATATGATCTCTGTCCTGCGAAATATGCTAATTTTTGCAAAATAAAACTATTTGTATTAAAAATCAACGTTTTCATCAGCTATCTTGATGTATACACAAAGTTGTGAATATTCTCTGAATGCTAATATTTATAGTAAACCAACTATACAATTTATTTCATTTTACAGGGTCTGAGCTACACATTGCCCCTACATGTGCACACATACAATGGCCACACTTCACAAACCCAACAGCCTGTGAAGCCCCCTATGTACCGAAACACCAGTGCTCCATCTTCCCCACTTCTGCCACAAAGAAGTAGCAGTAAGGATGTGACAAAATTCAGGTGAAAACCGCAAATCCTACAGTTCATGCGTAGCTCTTGTGTAATGTCAATCCAACCTACCAAATCCTATTTCCTTGCATTTTTTCTGTGCAAGGAGGTATTAAAGAGGAATGGGCGGGCTGAACCGCAGGTCTCCAAACCAAAGTGCCTCAGTGTTAATCCAATGGGAAAAAAATTATTTTCTAAGCCTCATTTCTCCGTCTGTATAGAATATTTTTACAAATGGTTTTTTTTATGATAAATGTAGATAACTTACAGGTCTCTATAATCCCACTTTTTGAAATTGCTTCGAACATTTTGTGTAAAATTATTGAAAATTTTTAATAAATATTCGAATCAATTTCAAAAAGTGGGATTATTGGGACCTGCAAGTCAACTACACTTATCACATAAAAAAACCGTTTGTAAAAATATTCAGTACATTCGGAGAAATGTGGCTTAGAAAATAATTTTTTCTCCATTGGATTAACACTGAGGCACTTTGCTTTGGGAGGAAGTAATGTATCTATCGAATGTCCCGATGCTGCGTAAAATGTCGCTCCTTCAACGATAATTCAACCCAGGAGCATAGTGTTAATGTCAATCCAACCTAATGAATCCTATTTCCATGCACTATGCACTCTATGGTATAGGTACTAATGGAAGAAATATATATATTTCAAATGTATCTTCCCAAATTTTAAGTATATCAAAGGTTTAAATAATTGATTGTGTTAATTTTTTTAATACAAGAAGCTTCTTATATGCACACATTTCTAAAGAAAATCTTTTGATGTTGTTTAATACGTAGAATGCTACTGCTATTATAGTAGAAAAAATAATAATATATCTATTTTAAAGGGCATGCTAACTTTAAAATAACTACATTTATGTCAAACAGGGAAAATCGGTAATAAATTTTAATATTTTCATTTCCCAGATACCCACAATTTCAAAGTCAAAGCAAAACCCTTACAAGACAGAAATCGGACACTTCTTATGACAGAGAAAGGCCGTTCCTCACCACTAAAAAAGCCCACGAGCTGGCTAAAGAGCAGATGGCCAACAATCAGACAAACCCTCACCATGTTATTGCATCTTCAACAGTATATGGCAACGTTTACTCTCCGAAAACAGATTTCTCTGATCCGGGATTGCTGGGTCTTGCCCAAACTGGCAACAAAATAAATGGAAGCAATGATCCAGGTAAGTTATTTTTTTAAAAAAATTAATGAATTATAGCATTTAATAAGTAAAAAAGTTTTAGTTACCAATAACTTTGAGTTTCCATGGAAACCTAAAGAAATAAAAAAAGACCAAATTAAAAAAAATATTTCATTTAATCATAATAATTATAAACCAGTAAGCACTTATTAAAAAAACTAAACTCCTCAGCACAACAACCTGTTTATTGGAGAAAAGCCTGCCATGCCCATTTTCAGCTTACTAGACCTAGAGCTCTGGGGTGCTAGGCATAAGCCCCGGTTAGGTGGTCAGCCTCGCGTGTTTATGCCAGTGTTTAGTTCTCAAGCATGCTTGGTCCTCATTTTATCGACTCGATCCCCAGACATGTGGTGTGGTAATGCGAAGCACTTCCGCTAAGCGACTGGGCCTTATTAACCAATCGAAATCCAAGATATTGAAAAATATTTCAATGATTATTGCCAAAAGCATATTTAGAGTTAAGAACTTTAAAAAGCAATGTTTCTTCAAATTTTAAGATAAAAAAATTAGGGAAAATTGTTCTATAGTAAACCTGAAACATAAATCTATCTTGGGCAATTTTTTTAGAAATTTGGTCGCATAGGTTATGAGCTTATTTGTTACAAAAAAAACTTGCCTTATATAAAATTGCCTTATATAAAAGTGCCTACTTATAATTCTACACCTTAATAAAAATGAGTAACTGTCAAAAGTTGTAAATAAGGTAATTTCTCTGGACTCCTCTTTGTGCTGCTTGTGTAGAGAGGAAGAAAACTTCTATCCTTTTTTTTCTAAAGGTATAGATTCATATGAAAAATATTAAATTTGAATCTTTCAATGCATTTTTTTTTATTTTGCAATTAAAATTTATTGTACTATTGAATGATCAATGAGTATTACATAAATAGGTATTTTGTTCGAGTGTCAAATAAATGCTTCAAAACTGTGTTATTACCTTTGTGTATTTTCTGCAATGTTGCTATTGATGATTTGCAGCCACAGCAAAATTGGATAAATTGGAGCAGACACTTCAAGCCATGTCAATTTCTTCTGCAAGTTCTACAAATAGTCCAAGGGATACTCAGAGTTCGCCTTTGCCATTCTCTCAGTCTACACCTAACAGGGTAAAATAATTTAAACAATTAAACACATACAGTCCCTGGACAAATTATTAGACGCACTGTATTTTTTTAGTAATGATGAAAACATACCAAAGAATGCAATATCATTAAAAAAGATGTCGATATACGTATTAAGTATAGCAGATAGTATTTTCTATTCAATAGCTTAAGTTTAGGAACACAAATGTCCTTCTAAAGGTATTTAGTTCATCATTGATTGATACATGAAATCTTGCAGTGTGTCTAATAATTTGTCCAGGGACAATGGATGTATATTACAGTAATAACGTTTTATAGTAATTAACAAGGGGGAGGGGGATAGAAATAATTTATTCTTTTTTCAAAACAATGAGAATTCAGGCATAGAAAAATTGACTAAGTTACTGCAGTTTTTAACCCTCTTAGGTATACATAATATAGTAGGCTTTTTGAGGTGTGTATTTCTGATGTGTTTGGATCTAACTGGAAACAATTACAGGGTAATTTCACTGTGGATTCTTCATGGTCTCCCTCAGTCATTGGATCCAGTCCTCCTGGCAGTCCCTCAAGGATGGATAGACCCATCACTCCTGCTTTTCCTGTGCCCCCTGGTACCCCTTATCAGAACCAAGGCAAGAACTTAGCTTTGTTTAATTACATGTTATCGTGTTTGCGAGTTACTTTATAGTTAAATTATTTACTCCATCTTCTTCGCTCCTGTGAAAATGACAGGGTGAAGTAGTTGGCTTTTCCTACAAATTTATTTTTTTGTAAATTTCAATCTAAAAACAAATGAAAATTTTAAAATGAATATGTTGTTCATATACATATTTTTATAATTTTCGGGGATAAAAAATACACTTTTATGACAGTTTTCTTGAAAATTGGCCGATCGTTAAGGGGTTAAGTATTTACATGCTAAAAAGTTAATTTGATTGCAAGGACCATAAAATAAATTTTTACATTCTTTTTTAGTGTATCAGCAAATTCTATATGTGAAGTTAAATGTATAAAAATTTTAGTAACATAACTGTCTTACGCTATTTGTTAATATATTTTAGATGGATGCACCACTTTACCACCCAAAAGCCCACTACTCTCCCGGTAAGAAAAAATTTAAATCATAGGAACCAAAAAATTATACTTTTTAATAATATCATTCTAATCTTTTAATTTGAGTGTGTCTCTGACTATCCAAAAAAGTACCTTTTTTCATAAAATTGTTTTTGTAATTTATAAAACTATAGTGTCATTTTGGGCTGCGCTTCTAAAGTAAAACTCACAATTTTAAGATTTTTTTCTTGACTTCTAACAGTTTTTTTAAATCTATGTTTGTATCAATTCAACTCTAAATAGTAAATTTGTTAGCTCTCTCTAACTCTAAATAGTAAAGATGTTGTTATCATCTTTTTCTTGACTGTGTTGCATTCTCTTAGTTTTATGCTATTGCTAACATAGAAATAACACCTAACTGAATGTATGTCATAAAAAGCTCTTGTACTTTTACTAACACCTGCCACTGCTGATGATTAGTCTCAACCCAAGCTACCGATTAACTCCAAAAGATTATTATAGTAAACTGAATTGCCGCCCATGGTCATGTTTACTTGAATATGATTGGAAGTAAGTGTTATTGCATGGTGCATGATAACATGAAAAGAAGTTTTAATGTAATTGTTAAACGACTTAATAAAGTATGCATTTAATTGCTCCTATAAAAATAGTTTACCTTCTATTTTCAAATAATATGCATATCAACCAAACCCTTTATTTTCTTGCACCTTAAATTAAAATACTGGGCTTTTGTCATACTAATGCTTTAATAATCTTCAATTATTTTACTCTATTGTATAAACTAATGCATTTGAAAATCACAATTACCAACCTATATTTAAAGAATTGGTATGTTCCAATAATAAAATTCCATATTCGTGAACAAATTATTTTCTGACTTAAAGAATATTTCTAATATAATCTTTCATGATATTAAACTATGTATATTAAAAAAATAAACATTATTTTTTATATTTTGCAGTAAGGATCACAGTCCCTCCCCAGCTCTTCACCATGATCCTTCAGCACTCTATAGATCTGGAAGCACCAATGGGCAAAGCTCTCCAAGTGTGTACTATGGTCAATCCAGGCCATCTAGCATGGTTTCACTTAATGGTAAGCTTTTTGTTTGTTGTTTTTAATTAAAATAATGGGGAATATGAAATATAAGGTAGTGAAAGTATTGCTTTAAGGACAAAAATCCAAAATGGGGATTTTATGTTCTACACATTTTAGAGGGTGCCAATTCTGAAAAAGCGGTTTTTGAACACGGTCTGTCAGTGTGAAACCAATCTACAGCTTGAAATAAAAGAGCTGCACCCTTCAAATTTACTATTCGAGTTTCTAGTACCTATCGGATGCCGTAATAAGGTTTAGGCTACCATAGAACGTTTCATTGAGTGGTTATTGAAAGTTGTGTAATGTTCCACTACCCTGGTTTTTAATTAAAATGGGTGAAAATATTTTAAATTGTACAATTAAATGAAAAAGGCTGTTTTGACAAGAAAAATATAGATTTTTAAAAAATATTAATCTTGTCTATTTCTTAACTTGTAGAGATTTCTGATGTTATTCACCACCACCCTATGTTTGTAAAAGATACTTCGAAATATTGGTATAAACCAAACATTTCAAGAGAAGAAGGTAAGGTTTTATCATATTTTGAAAAAAAATTCCTAATAAGTTTAAGACTGTTATATTTTAAAATACTACCCTAGTAGCATGGTTTCTCGAAATTTGCTCGATCGTTCATCGGATTCAGCGAAAACTCATCGGTGATCGCATCCGTGATCCGAAAGTGCACGAGGCGACATCGGAAATCGGTGAACGAAATTCTATCGATAAAAGTCATCGATTCGATATCGGTCAAAAGTGAAAATTCAATCAATGTACGTTTCATCGGAAAATTATGACGAATCGATATCGCAACGATAAGAAACCGAAAAATGTGGCTTTTATTTTAGTACATAGAAATTTCGTTAAATTATTTCGAAAACTTCATATCCGAAAGCTATTATATTCAAACTGGTAATTGTTATTTTTTATTTACTAACACACCATATTTTTAATTGCGTGCGAAGATAAATATTTTTACTGTGTGATAACTTATTTCTTTTATTTACTTGGAAATTAATTTTTAACTTTTTGGCCATGATTAATTTTTGAAAAACTTAACTTAAAGAAAATAGATTTTTGAATAAATATTATGAACCAAACAACTTTTCAATACGTGAGTTACCAAAGTTATTTTAAATTTAAGATATTTCTATTAGTATTGTTAACTTAAATTAATATTTAAAAGGAGTTTGCAACTTGCAAAAGAAAATCAAAATTAAAATGTCTTAATCAATAACATAAAACTTCTTTAACGATCAACCTTTTGAACTCTTTATTTAAACTCAAGTACTGTGCAAGCGTCCATAGCCGTGAGGTCTAACGCACAGTTCCAGTTGCAAGTCAAGAGCGCGGAGCCCGAGATTGGGGTTCTGTCCCCTTCGAATTCGAAATATTCCCTGACTAACAGAAAAAAATAGTGGCGCCATCTTGTTTAAAACTTTTGTACTAACATGTCGTAAACTGTTCGGAATTTTATCGCAAATTGTTCGAAATTCCATCGGCCGATGAGATTTCGATTACTACTCATCGGATTCTTATCGATTTCTTCTTGAAACTTGATCGGAATCTCATCGGAAAAACTCATCCTAGGCTGCTCGATCGAGCGGACATAACCGAGCAGTTATCGAGCAATCAGGCAATTTGCAGCGAAAATCCGATATTCGAATTTCATCGGCTCACGGTGAACGATGAAAATTCGATTATCGGTCGATGAAAAATTGCTACTAGGGTAGTTAAATCTATTAATAAATATAAACAGTTATTGTATATATGTGAAAGCTAATACGTGCTATATTAAATTGCTATATTAAATGTGTGCTATATTAAATATAACCTTTTCACTCCCAAACAAAATCCTACACCTATAGCACCGTGCACAAAAAGTGATGTATCGGACAAAATGACCCTTTGAAGACACAAGAAAAAATATTTAATGAATCTCTCACTCTAATACATAAACAACAAAAAGAAATGTTTAATGAAATTTAATATTTTACATTTAATTTTAGCTATAAGCCTTTTGAAGGATAAAGCACCTGGAACATTTGTTGTCCGAGACAGCAATTCCTTTCCTGGAGCTTATGGCTTGGCATTGAAAGTAGCTACACCTCCACCTAACGTGGCAATCAACAAGTCAGGTATGTAGTAATTATAAAAATGAAGGGCTATTAATTTTTTTAGAAGACTGAAATTTTATTTAATAACACTAATTTTTTGTTGTTGTGTCTATGACATATCCGAATCAAATGGATCCAAGAGTCTTGATTACTGCTTCTTCAATTTGCTTGATATTATCGTCATACAAGTCTGTCAATTGATGCCAAGACTCAAATTTCTCTGATTATCCCATATGGATAGTATAATTATAAAAATACTAATTGGATGATTAGCTCCTTACTATACTTAACCTATGATTATTTTCAATGTGTTTTCTTGTGAAAATTTTTTTTTAGTTATAATATATTTTAACGTAATATGGAATTGCTTTTCAGGAGACCCTTCAAGTGAACTAGTTCGACATTTCTTGATTGAGCCCACATCGAAAGGAGTTCGTCTGAAGGGATGTCCTAATGAGCCTATATTTGGTAAGTTCCATGGAGCCAAATAAATTACAATAAAAACTTGATAATTTAAATGTAAAGGTTTTAAAATTTAATGCAAATTCTAATTGCAATTTTGCAACTATCATAATTTCTTGCCAAACATTTAATTTAATACCAATTCTAGTGTTCCAACCAAACTCCTAATTTTAATGGCAACTGTAATAAAGGCAAGACATATGCTAACAACTTTCAACCATATATGCCACCAAATATAAGTTCATTTTAACAGATTAAAATATAATCCTGATTTGTAAACTAAATATAGTAGACTCACCAATACGATGGATAAATAAAATCAGAAGCCATATTTATTAATAATTTGCAAGGTCCGATTCCCTTTCCAAATTAACTTGAATTTTATTTTATTACAAGTATTTCCCTGAGGATTTTATTTTATTTAAAATTAAAATTTAAAATATTTTATAGGAAGTTTATCAGCCTTGGTCTATCAACATTCAATCACTCCATTGGCACTTCCATGCAAATTAGTACTTCCAGAACAAGGTTTGTTCACTGTCTTTGTCTTTTTGAAAAAAAAAATCTGAAATAACCTAAATATTGATCAACTTGTTATATTCTTTTAGATCCTGGTTTAGAAACAGATGAGCACACATCAAACAATGATACACTTTTAGAACAAGGAGCAGGTCAGTAGTAACGAATTGTAAATTTTTCATTCTAAAATACCAGTGATTCTGTTCAACTAACAGATAACTGATATGAGCTCTTATACAAGGGGCAATTTTAAAAGCGGCCTCAAAAGGAATGATGAATTGCGCTTTGAGGCCTCTTTTAAAATTACCAGACTGTGTTAAAGTAATTGTAAAATACTGATAAATGTTGCAACTATTTTAGCGAGAGAAAAAAAAAAGATAAAAAAGGGCTGGTGCAAGCTTTCCGTTTCAATAAAGTTAACATTTAAATTTTTTAAATGTTTATCACAAAGTAAGTTTATCACATGCATTCTTAAGAAGAACAAAATATACAGCTAGAACTCTCTTTAGTTTATTTAATTTTTTATCAGGTGAATCATTACCAAAAAAAGTATAGAAACTAAATACTGCAAAGTTATTAAATGTTTTCTGGAATGATCAAACGAAATTTTATTTTGCAAAGTCACTTCGTAATTACACATTTTCATTTATCACGAATGTAACCATAAGTTCCGATAGAAATTTACAAATAAATCTGTTTTTATAGCTTGCAGTGTTCTGTACTTGCACTCAGTAGACATGGAGTCTCTAACAGGGCCTCAGGCAGTGAAAAAGGCCCTCACTGAAATGATCGCATTGAAGCCTCGGCCTTCAGCTGTCCCAGTGCACTTTAAGGTGTCCAATCAAGGAATTACTCTTACAGATAACTCAAGAAAGTAAGTTCATAGGTAGTATAGAGTGCAAATGAAAGCCAGACTAGGTACCAAATTAATGATTTTATGTATCAGCAGTAGTAGAATTTTGGCTTTGTATGTGCTACTAATGTAGTTGTTGTAGTTTGTCAGACATATAGAATTTGATATGGATGAGCAATGGTGTATAGCTGCAATGCATTATACCAATGCAATGGTATAACTGGATTTTTAAGCTTAAGCATTACACATTTTTTGGTATTTAGTGAGTTTTACAATGCTGTTACAGTTATTTTCAATTTGTGATCCTATTCAAACTGTTTATATCAATGATGTTGATCTGATGAGAAAGAAACAAATAGCTAATATCTTGTAATGGAAACACTATACAAACCAATAATTAATGAAATCTCAATATTAAATGGTAATCTTTTGGTTTCTTTTTAAATCAAATAAATTCTAGTAAACGAAACTGTGCCATGGTACCAATAAAATTATATTATAATTTATTTTTTTTATACACATGTTCGTATTGACAGTTTCTACAAAAACTAAACTACTATACAAAAATATTTGTTTAATGTTATGTTAGGTTAAAAACTCAGCATTAAAGACATTAATTTAAATAGCTTTAACAGGTTATACTGGTTAATATTATCTTGATCACCTTACCACAGTATTTATATTGAATATTTAAATTAACAAAAAAAATATATGCCTACCTTATTCTTTCAGATTATTCTTCAGGAGACATTATCCAGTAAAATCCATCAGTCATTGTGGTTTAGATTTGGAAGGAAGAAAATGGACTCAAACAAATGATGATGGAGTACCCATTAACACATGGTAAGCTGATCTGCAAACAAAATTGAATAATTTTAGTTGAATTTATTAAACATTGAATTGTGCTAAATACATAAAAATGATCACACGTGGCAGTCGACACAAATACCCAATTCTTGCTCTTGCAACTTGGTTATGCCCTTACAACAGATTAAATCATATGTTGCAGACGGTTCAGTATTGGGTAGTATGCAAGAGGTGGCAGATTCAAAACCAGGCCATCTTTCTTTATTTCTATGGGCTTTACTTAATAGAAGGTGGTTAAAATCAGCAATGCAAATTTTTACGGACAGTTGTTCTTTTTTGTAATGATTAAAACGTGTGTGTTTTTGTAACTTTATTTTAATTAACATACTAAATATTACTAGTTCTTGGTTTGATTTTTTATTAAGGAAGGCATTTTAAAATACTGAAGTTACTTTTTTTTTTCTTCTCACAGTCGAATTTTCGGGTTTGTGGCTAGAAAACCAGCAAGTCCGACCGATAACCAGTGTCATCTGTTTGCTGAATTGGATCCTGACCAGCCAGCCAGTGCAATTGTTCATTTTGTAACCAAAGTCATGATGACTGACTCGCAGCCTACTGCACAAATGGTATAAGAAATATTGACCACTACAATGGATGCTAACTTGCTGTTATGGGGACTATTATAACGTAACCTACTCGCTTTATAAGATATTCAAAATGCTTAATTTCGAGTCAAACGTTTTAAAAATCAGACATTGTACAGATAACACTTTTAAAAAAATGGTTTTATAAAGCTTGTACTCATTGTGAAGATGTACTAATTTTGTTTTTGAGCAACTATTTTGGAATGTTATTTTTGGTAAATGTTTTTGCCAGTTATATTTATGCTTTAAAAAGGCAGCTGCTTATTGTACATTGTATAACAATCAGTATTTGTAGAAAGATCTAGAGAAGGAAAGTACTTACAAAATTGAATCCATTTCACTCGATTGAGTATTTTCTATTGTGAAAGTGCAAATGCCAAAATACTTTAAATTTATATTACATTATTGGGAAAATAATGCATTTTGTTTTTAAAAATATTTTTAATACTGACAAATATAAGAAATATATTGTTGTTGAAAGAATCTTGAAATGATTTTTTTTTTGTTACGACAGTCATATTTTTGTGAGTTTTCTCATACATCCGCGATGTATTGCAGCTATACATTCAAACAAGTTATTTTATGTGCTTGAATTTAAAAGCTAGATTGTTGATGAAATCTGTGGAATACTAAATACATTTATTTGTGTAACAAGTCTAATAAAAATGTGTTAAAACTGTTATAGTGTAATCTTTTGTTTGAGACTGTTATTAACTTAAGTGGTTGATATAGAAATTTATAATCTCCTTCTTAGCCTACATTAACTGAAATCTTTTGAACACCTATTAGATGCATTATGTAAGGTTTTATGAACAAAGTAATGAAAACTCAACAGAAAGAATAACTTTTTTAATATCTAAACATAATTTGATTTTAAATTAAGTTTAAATATTTGTGAGCTAAAGTTGATTCAATCATACACAAATACGATAAACTTTACATTAGGGCTACATGAGTGCTATTTCAGATGGGCCTTTTTCTATGTTGAGAGCTGTGGTTCAATGACAAGGCCAACACCTGAGTGAACATATATGAGGCAACTAAACATCAATATATTCCCAACAAAGACTTTCAACCACCACATATTTAACATGTACCACTTCTATAGATACAGTGTTATCTATTGGTGAATATATATATTTTTTGTACTGCACCATCGCATGATACGTTTGGTTGAATAGGTTAGCTGGACTAGCTACACAAGGGCTATAAGGGCCAAATTATTAGATTGGTTGAGGACTGAACATGCCTCAACACATAAAGCTACACTGCCCCTATAATGTAGAAGACTTTATATAGGTTAATTTTTTTTTTTCAAATTACATTTTTGTCATTCTTCAATAAACAAGAATTTGTTGATAAAGATTCATTTTCTTAAATTTAAAGAAAAGTAGTTTTTCTCAGTTCTAACACTGTTTGGAACTTCTACTTATTTAAAATATACTTTGATAGACATGTGCTGACATGTTTCGCATCGAAAAAGCAATTTTCAAAAACTTTGACCTAAGCCATTTGGAAACAAGATCTTTAATTACGTTCTAGAATATTTGGTTGCCTATATGGTTAAGAACAATAAATTATTCTTTTGAGTGATTATCTGTTCTTATAACGATGTTGATGAAGTTATCACTTGCATATATCGAAGCAATAACCATAACTTTTTGCCATATTTCGGCTATAGTCAAGCTTATGCATTTTTACTAATAAAAATTTGAAGAGTTGTTTATTTGGTAGACTGTGTGTGGGCCTAAAAATTTAGATTTATGATAATTGGGAATGTGTTAGTAACAATGAAAGAAAATTTCTACATTAAAAAACCATTTAATTATAATCTTAATCACTTAATACCTCTAAGTTTTCCCATAATTTCTTAATATATTAATAGATAACTCCTTGTTTTATTCCTTGCATGTTAGACTGTTTTAAATAAGTAGTAAGGATGAGTAATATCTATTCAAGAATTCTACTATCAATGTTTCAGTGTTTCTCAAAATAATAGAAACATTTTGAAGTATTTTCTTATATTTGAATTCTTTAAATAATCATTTACAGATTTTTGATCACTTTTAGTTTGTGCTATAGCACATATTGTGCCATATAAATTATTATAAGAAATTAGGAGGAACCACGAATGGGTTACAGAACATTTTTAATTACATAATTATATTCATGAAGTTATAAAAGGTATATAGCATGCATTAGCATCTAATATTTTTGAATTGTGTAGTTGATTTTAAAATAATATTTAGAGATAACAAAATCACACACGCATATGGATCTTGAAGTTTATTTTGCTTATAATAACAGTTAATTCTTAAATTTTGTAAAATTTTCAGATCATTTAAAACACTTTAAAAACTCATTACATTATAAAAATTTGGTGTAAAATTTTTTATCAATGATCTAAAATTATTTGAAGTAAAACATTTACCTACATATTGTGTATTTATGAAACATATAAAAGTTTTTAAAATACAGTTTTATTGCTAATAATCTCTTTTAACTTGCATATAGGTTAAAATCCTATGTCAATAAAACGTTATGGTATTCTAATAATTTTGTTGGACAACTGGAATGGTAAGAATTTATAAATAAAATTAAAAAATTTAAACAGAGAAGTGCAATGAACATAAGTAGATTGATATGAAGAAAGTCACTATCCTATAAATGGGTAATGCAAGATACAAATCTTACCAATAAATAACTCTGTAATGGGACTGATATAGGTTAAATCTGTTGTATTTCTAAGTTATGACTATACATAGAATGTCGCTAAAAGGCAGTTATATAGCTAGGTTGACGTTAGCCATTACAACCAAGTCAAAGCTGCATTTTGCAATGTTAAAAATATATGGCGTTTATGAAAGTGATATTATGGTCTTGAAGATTTAAAACAAGTGTGGTTTTGGTTTACGTGTACATATAAAAAAAATTTAAGCATGTGGTCTGTTTATGGAGGGTATTGGGGAGGGGGCAAAGGCATCTATGCTTATGAGCATTTTGTACAAATCCCTGAAATGATGGGCAGTAGCAGCCGCACTCAACACCAACACCGAATAGTTCATTGCTACTTCGTTTGGAATGGTAGAGGGCAGCACTACTACCACTCTCTTTCGACGGGTCGTTTATACCTCCGTCAAGAGCAACACTATATAGAGCAGCACAACCGATTATATGCATATTAGTAATATGTACTTTTACATCACTGAAGTCGAAAACCAGCAGGCAGTTAAAATTTACTTTGACATTTAAATAGTCAGTGGAAGAGCTATACGCTATTAGCTAAAAGTTGTTAGTATTATTTTGACTTGGAATGTCCACAGCTAGGAGTGCATCAGTCGCATGATCAATTATCAGCCGATTTGTAAGAGTAGTGATTACACATTGTTCACAACTGCTAGTTGCTGCGACTAGGAAAATGGCCTCGATACTGCTTCCTGGGTGAAGTTCAACTTTTGTGGAGTTGCTGCTACTATCGTTAAAGCTTGTGTCAATGTATTCTAGGACTTCTAGTGTTTCAGTGTTGACAGATAATAAAAAGTTGCCAACCATGACATTGGTTTGGTTATTGTTGTCTAACCTGTCTTTATAAGAGTTCATCCAGCAAGATAAATGAAAGAATATCATCATTTTAGCTGAATTTATCTTTTTCAAGTAGTACTTTATTCATTATTTCATCTATTAAATTAAAATTTTATTAATACATTGTAATTTCAAACAAGTAGGTTTGTAACAGAATCTGTCACTTAGCTCGCTTCCATAAAACATTTGTTCAACAAGGAAAAAGGCGCCAAACACGATATTAATTCTATATTAATCATTTATACGCTAAATTTGGCTAGTTTCATTAATTTTCTTTCGAAATTCATTAATTATTTCTTATTGTTTGCTAAATTAATTTATATTTCAAATAATAAATATGTAATATTCCTTGCTATAAATAGAAGCAAAATATTTTCATATTAACATACAATCAAAGAATCTCTTTGTGAAATATATTTAAAGTCATTTCAAACTAATTTATGCCACAAAATAAATTTCCTTTAATTTATTAATTAAAAGAAATAAAGTTTCTCGGGCGATAATTGTCAAGAATGGCAATAGCGATTTATTTCTAATAAAAATGGCTTCTTATGTTTTTTAAATGAACATTAAATTTTGCAGTCTTTTTTCATAATTGAAGTACTTCGAATTTGAATATTTGTCAATGTCTTCTAATTTTGGAGCGCTGAATTTTTTTTTATGTATCACACTTGCCTGTAGCATTAAAATTCTGGGCTATGAAAGTGGGTGAAGGACGGACTGTATGATTATAATACCTTCTAATTTTTAAGAAATAATCATAGTGTGGAAGATAAAAGTTGTTAAACATATTGAGTTAATAACCCATTTGTACTCTTGTGAGAGGAGTGAACTGGTCTTTCTTTAGGACGACACATTTTATTTTCAAATTCCTATACACAAAGTACAAGATAAAACAAAAAGGCACCTAGCAAACAATGCTTCAGTCTCTAATTTAAAAACAGGTTCTGTGAATTCAATCTGTACAAGACCGTCTCAAGAACCATGTTATCACAAGATTTTCGATATACTTGGAAACACATCTCCAGCTTGAGTTCAGATGTTAAGTCCCTTCACTACACATTGTGTATAGTAATCTCTTTATAAAAATATTATGAAATAACACTTCGATATCAAGACACTTGCTGCATCTATAGGATTTTATGGTAATCCAGTTTTCTTGTACTACAATAGTAATATAATAAGTGAAAACGAATTGAGATTTTAAAACTTGAAATTATTTACTTAAATATCAAAAGCATATTTTATTGTATTTAATATTAAATAAAAAATATTATCAATAATTTACAAATGAACTTGAGTATCTTAATGTTAGTACATACAATAAATTAATGAGTAAATTCTTTAAACATAAAATACTTTTCTCAGAGCTGTTAAAAACACAATCTGAGGAACAGAAAGAGATGCTCTAAACTTTTTCAACAGTTTCAGCACAAGTTGGATTTCTGAAAGGAGAGATTATGATAATTAATTTAATTAATAATAAAAATTTTGAATATGAAACCTCACATGATTATAGCCATGAAGCTCATCAAATGTGCCACACCACAATGCAAGTCCTACAAATATGCATTTATATTACCTACTGTGGAATTTTAATAACCATATTCACATTCCATTAAACTGTAATTAATTGTGATGTGGTGGAAAGGGACAACAAGGTGTTAGGAGTAAATCAATCGATGGAGGGCCATTGTAGGGGACAGAGTCAGATGGAAGAGACGGCCTTGGCCTGTAACAGGCTGCAGTGTCAACGAAGAAGAAAAAAACTCTAACAAGTTCTTAATGACAGTAATTGGGGGGTTAGCCAAGACTGTGAATTCATTAATATTTTTAAGCAGTAGTATTACCAGTTTTAGCTTTGACACTGTTTATAAAGTAAAAAGTGGAAGATTCTATAAAAGTCTATGTCTGTCCATCAGTAACTCACTGTATGATAGCCCAAACTCAAAATCCCACAGACAACTATGATATGTCAAAAAATTCAGCACATAAAAACCATAATAATTACAATGTTAGAAACAAGTTATGTGTTAAACTATTTATAAAAGGTCGTACTCAAGCTTATTAACTATTTTCTTATCGAACATATATTATTAAACTCTAAACGCAAGCATCACTGTCAGTGTACCATCCCTTTTAGAAACATGCATAACCAGATGAACCACAACTCTGAGTGCATAAACTGCTCTTGTATATATACTATTTGGTGTAATTTTTTTATTCTTCTTCCCATATACACTTTGCATACAGGTGATTGCAATTCACATTTTTAGACGACTAAAGGGGGAGGTATGACTGTACGGCATTAAAGTTTTAAAAAATATGGTTGGAATTTGTACATTTTTATGCGACTATAGGGAGGGGTACATAGCTGAACTGCTTTACATTAAAAGGTCACCCTAAAAGTAATGTTACTCAAAGATAGTTCAGCACCAGTAGCTGATCTGGGGAAGGCAACAGGCCTTTTGCCCCCCCCCCCCTTGGGATCAGGTGCATTTTTAAAATTAAGTAAGAAAAGGGGAAAATGGAAGAGAGAAGATTGAAAATTAGAACACTAAATAAAAAACATAGATTAAGTCTATATGGGAGAGATTGCAGCTGGACCTTGAAAGGGTCATTCCGAGAAGAAATAAAACACTACATTTTAATAAATTTAATTAATTAAATAATAATTTCCCTAATTGGTCACACATTGTCACTCTCTTGTCTTGCACTGTAACTTATGGCTGCTTCTATACCTGTTTGAAAAAGGAGAAATACGACCCCGCTCGCCCCCCGTAGGGATAGACAAACAAGGAAGTGCGGAATGAATTGGCATGGTAAACCAGATGTGTCCACTTCAAGTCTTCCATACGTTGTAATGTTGTTTTAAGAAACGGGGGGGGGGGGGGCACGATAAGGGTTAGGTTGAATGGGATGGAGTCTTTTACGATTAACCAATCCTGTGGGTTGGTCTCCATAAGTTGTCCAGTTTTTGGTATATTCAACAGTGAAACTTCGGTACTGAACAGTTGAATAAGCTATACAAAATAAAAATTGGACTATCGTTTCTTGGGAAGTTCTTATTTGTTTTCCGTATTTTATCAATGCAAAGTATTTAATATTAGTCATGGTATATACTAATAATTATGCAAATAGAATATAGTTGTCGCAGTAATTCTCGATTTTTTTATTCATTTTTACGGCGGCTGAAGTCGTGGCTAAGAACAACTATGTCAGAGAGTAGACTAAGAGGTCTTGCTCTCATGTTAGTCCATAGAGAGGAATTAAATATTGATAGTATCATTAATCGGTTTTCTAAGTCTGGTAACTGCCGAATAAATTTTATTGTGTAATTTTTCTGTCTCCCATAAATGTTTGTACAGCTCGCAGGGGAAAAAAACGGAGTTCGTGTGATTTTCCTAACAAAAATAAACTATTTTTAATAAGCAATTATAGTTTTTTTTTTTTTAATTTTCTGATAATCTTTCTCACAAATTTTAATAATAAATTATGTCATCATCTTTTTCAACCATTTTAGCAACTTTTACTATGTCATTTTATCCTTATATCGAGTAAAATGACTTATCTTCTACTTTTTTCTTCACAGTAATAAATATTTCTTCCAAAAAGATACTATGCCCCTTTAAAAATAATCAAAAATACTTTATTAAAAGATGAGGTATAATCTTAATGTATTTGATAAAAAAAAATAATAATAAAGATAAAATAATTAATTTTAATACATTAATTGAATCAATATAATAATCATAATATATTATTTAAATGTTATCGCCGACGTTCATGATTTTGAATTTTTGGGCTCTAGAGGTTGATAATTGGAATTCTGTGTAATACTTGCCCCCCTAGGTTTCGGCTGGATCCGCCACTGTTCAGCACAGTGATTTATTTTTATTATTTACTTTAAATGGTAAGAGATTTGATACTTTATTGAATTCATTGTTGTAGGAAACCATGGTTTTATGAATATTTAAATTTTTAAAACATGCATAAAATGACAAAACATCTTGTAAAATATAAATTGTATTTTCATTAATAGCTTAAAAAATTTAAAAATAAAGCATTTACAATATTAGTGACAGTAAGAAAACACTTGCAAAATTCTTAGAACACATGGATTAATAAAATTTATAAAGAAAAACGAATTCTTTATGATTCAATCACCTGAGTCAGCAC
Source organism: Oedothorax gibbosus (assembly GCA_019343175.1). Lineage (NCBI taxonomy): Eukaryota > Metazoa > Arthropoda > Arachnida > Araneae > Linyphiidae > Oedothorax > Oedothorax gibbosus. The sequence goes on from CM033279.1 coordinate 19,282,502, forward strand.
GCAAACTATAATACGGCGTCATAACAAAAAATATTGACATTTAAAACAGCCGCTTTTGGCAAAATTCACCGTAACTTTGTGCGCATGAAATACATAACATTGATGAATTCTTATTTAATGCATATTTGTGAAACCTTATTAATTATTTATTTCATTTATTATTACAAAAGATTATAATAAAACGTAAATTAATATGACACTTCAGAAGGAAAACACAGCTGATTTCTGTAATGCAGCAGAAAACAGTAAAAAAATAGTTCCAAGTTATTGGATTCGCTTTTTTAATAAAACCTTATTATACACACCTTAGAAACTACTTCTAAATTAATAAAATATATTTATATGGATTTAAATAAAGTTTGAAATTCGAAAAAGTGAACTAAAGACAATCTTATTAAATTCCAGTGTTGTCGTAATGGCGGATTTATATTTTGCAAGTCACGTAGTAATGTGTCAATGCAATATTGAGCTGAGGGTGGTTCATGTCTGAACTCTCAGCTTTATGAATTTTCTTTCAAATGACGTAGGTAATTTATGTGAATAATTTCCACTTAAAGAAACTGTGAATTTGCATTTTTATATCACTTTGAAACTATATTTGCCGTTTTAGTGTGTTTGATTACTGTTCAATTCTATATAACTTCTTACTAGTCCTGCTTACAAAGGTTAGTGTATTTTCTTCGCCTCCTCTCTAGATTAGAGTAATACTTTTGCATATGTATTGTATTTGTTATCATTTTTAAATGATGTGCATTAAAAAGATTTTTCTTTGAAATTTAAATTGTAACTTTTATGGAACTTAATCTTAACTGACGTTGATAGTAAAAAATATACATTTTAACAACACAGTGCAAAAATATTAAGCCTAATTTTTTTTAATGTGCTATGAGTCATTAAATCCTTTAACTTTATTAAAGTTACTGTGTATTACACATAAAAATGACATTTTTGTATCTTGCATGTGAAATCTAACCCAAGGACTTGCTTACTAATTCAATTATGAAGTGCATTTGAGAATGCTAAATGAGGCGGAAATAGCGATTGCTTGATGTGTCATTGATTAAACTAAATTTTAGTTCGTAAATTTTATCGCGCTCTAAATTAGCAAATAATCTGTTATGCAAGACGTAGGTATATCCTTAATAGTGTAGAATGTATTTGATGTACTTTTAAGCTTGCAATGGTCGGGTATTTTATTTATCTATGATGTTTTATTGAGACGCAATAAAACGCGTATTACTCAACTATAACAACAATGAAGCTGTTATAGTTAGCACTCATCAAAATTAAAGCGCTTTTTGTGAAATACTTGCAATTGTCATTGACACCTTTCAGGCTGTTTTTGTGTTGATGAATTGTAATCTATTAGTTATGAAACAAAACAACGTTAAAATGGTAACCTTGAGCCATGGTTATACTTTATAGAACTTTAATGAAACATCGTTAAAACGTTAACCTTGGGCAATAATTATTTTTTTAATTGTTATGGAGTTCCATAGTTGTAAATTTGGTATCATTATGTATATGGTACTCACAAAGCTTTTTCTGTATCATGTTTACATATCTTTTAAATACGAAACCAAAACTAACTTTCCTTATAAATTCTGTAGTATGCTATACTTGTGCAGATATAGTATTTAATCTATTTTGTGCTTGTTTAATTATTGTTATATTGGTGTAGCCCATATTTTATCAAACTGGGTTTAAGTTTTTTAAATTATCATTTAAAATCTTGGGTGCTATATAGATAAGTTATTAACTAGCTAAATAAATTTGTGAAAGGTATTAGTTTTTATTGTGTAATAAAATTAAGTCCATGTCCAGTCTTAAGCATCACTCAACTGAAATTTAATAAGGTTACTAGGATATCCTGCATAAAATGCCTATCAATTTTTTGAATATTTGAAAATGTGGCTAGTTTATATGTTGCTGTTTTAAAATTGACAATATCTGCATACTATTTGGTAAAAACATTTGTTTTCCATTCCTGTTATTTTATCTAGCATTCATTTTAAGACTCTGTCGAAACTTTGTTATAAATGCTACTTTATTCTAAAATAGACATTGTAATTCAAAAGATTAAGACAATTTCTGGTATATATCCTCCTGTTCATATAGATAAAAACACAAGTTTAGCTACACTCCAATCCTAATACCAGCTTACTCCTGGCCTATTGGCTTATGCAACACTAAAACTGAATTCTGGTTAAACTATGGGTATTGGTTGTTTCAGTTTTTATTCGAAATCTTATTGAAAATAGTGGTTTATTCCTTAGTCAAATCACTCATGTCTTGGGGGGGGGGGTATTTTTGAGCAGGCAGAGGAAAACCTAATTGGTGCTTTGACCTTTTGATTGTCAAGTGAATGTATTCAATATGAAAGGTAGGTTAGTTACAAAACTCAACTTCATCCGATTGAATTTCCAATTATCGCAAGTCTACACAATGAACAGATGGGCCCCCCTATATCTGTTATACTTTTGAGAATAGCAGATTTGCAACTACTCTATATGTGAACTGTGTAGTTTAAATATAGTAACGCTGCATTCCATGTTATTGTTTCGTTGAGTTAGTTGCCCATTCGGGTGTTAACCAAATGACTAAGACTCAATGCCTATTTGTAGCTCTATCTAAGCAAACAAAGTGTATTTTGTGAAATGAGCTCCTTTTTGAAAAAAAGAGTTGGTTCAATTTTAAACTTTTGTACTTTTCTTTATTAAAAATGATTTTTAAAAATCAATCAAAAATTAAAGTTCCGTTAAAGATACCATTTTCAAGGCTCCCACCAAGTCACTATTTGTCAAAACTAGTCTATATATTTATTAATCCACATCGTTTGAAATGGACGTGAATTACTGTCAAGCTTACATAATGATTGTTTCAAATCACTAACAAGGAAATTTTTAAGGTACCTTTTAAAATTTTGCTACTGTAAATATTCACTCAGCAATTTTTGAGCTCAATTTTTTTTTTCTCAGCAATTTTTGGAAAAAAACAGCTGTGATAAGTAGCATTGCTTAGATCGAGCAAAACTAGTAATATATTTTAAAACTTTATATTAAAAATCAAAATACAAAATTACTGCTTTTATTTTTTGTGGAAACTAAATACTACAATTTTCATGTTAAGTCTCGTGGATTGACTAAAGAAATTGAAACTTAAAAAAAAAAGCATACAGAATTTCTAACTTAGTTTTAGATGTTAGTATATAGATTTTATATTTTGTCAAGTTCCGTATTTTAGTCAATTTTTTTCAAATTGTCACTTTTATTTTTTTTTACCTCTTTCCTAGTTTAACCTCTGTATTTTGCCCACATTAAAAATTACTGTGTATTCAAGAGGTAAGATGTGTCACTAAAAATAAAATATCTAGTGCATAAAACTTTACTCTATAAAAACCATTCAATAACAAGTGGGATTACAACCACTTATATTCACTTTGTAAGCATAGAAATTACTGAAGTACAGCTATGGAAAGTAGTAGTTGCCGCTATCTTTAGAAACCAGTGTTCAATAAGCGGAACCTATTGTTACAGCTCACTGGATATGACCCATAAAACATTAGAAAAATCTCATCATTTATCTATTCTCAATGCTTTGATAAAGCTGGGTTTGTTTTTGTTTGGCTTAAAAACAATAATGATTAAACAAAATTTACTTTCTTGATTATTAGAATTTTTAGAAATTTATTTTTTAGGTTGTAATATGACTTGGGGGAGCATTGTTTCTTGATTTATGTTAGTATTAAAGAATTATATGTTAATATTTTACCTGTACTTGTGTTTTTTAATATATTGTGGGATTTGATAATAGGATTAAATCCACTTCTTGAAAATTGTGGCTGTATACTATCAATTTGTATATACTTACCATGTGACTTAATAATATGGGTAAACTAAGAATTAAAAAGGACAAAACAATTTGTCTGTTTTTAATAAGTCATTTTTCAATCATTTGCAATCAAATTTTATTCATAAAACTTATTTATGAATTTGTAATTGGAATCTGTAGAGAAAGGTTTGATTTTTTCCCCTTTTCTAGACCCTGTGATGGCAAATCGGGGTGGAGCTCAAAGGCCTAACAACTTACAACAAGGCAAAATCTGTCAATTCAAGCTTGTGTTGCTTGGAGAATCTGCAGTAGGCAAATCTAGCTTAGTGCTAAGATTTGTAAAAGGACAGTTTCACGAGTATCAAGAAAGTACCATCGGTGGTAAGTAGGCAAGATTTAGCCACAAAATGTAGAATAGGCTAATTAAAAAATAAAACTACACAATGGTACTTAATTAAAAATTTAATATCAAAATTGTAGTTGTTGTGCATAAAGGTTTTAAGAAAATGCAGTTTATAAAATATAACATATTTTGTGCATTATTCCTAGTTGCTAATATATAAATTTAGAATTAAGCATTCATGTTGCCGGAAGTCACTTTCCTTTAAAAATATTTATCAGTAATAAAATTTTATTCTTTATTTGTTACAGCTGCATTCCTTACACAGACAGTTTGTTTGGATGATACTACGGTAAAATTTGAAATATGGGACACAGCAGGCCAAGAAAGATATCACAGTCTGGCACCGATGTATTATAGAGGGGCCCAAGCTGCAATTGTTGTGTATGACATCACTAATCAGGTATTAAATATTACTCTCTTCTCAAACATACATTAAGGACTCTTACCCCAATTATAATATGGCAGCTTCAACCACAATAGCCAGACTGAACGCTAGGAGGTATTTGACTTTCTGCCATATTGGCCAAGCTCTTTTATATCAATCGTGCTCCTGTAGGGGCTGGGAAGCTCGTTTAGCAAGGCCTTTTTTGCCTTGCATGCAAAAGGTCCCTGGTTTCCAGGCATTGGCAAAATAACTGCCGACCTATAGACAGTCTATGTAGCAGTTTTACACAAAATATGCGAAGCAATTTCAAAAAGGATTATAGATACTTCTAATTTATCTACATTTGTGGCTTACAAAATAATTTTTCCCATTGAATTAACACTGTCACTTTGGTTTGTAGACCCGCTGTCGATCGGGCTCATCCGCCCTTATAAGTTTCATTGGAAACCTCTTCAGATGTCGGCTCATCACTTGAATGTGGTTCTAAGTTATGACACCTTTTGCCAACAGCCCTTGTGTATCATCCTCTATTGAGATATCAATTCACTAACTCCTTGAAGGTTATTGATGTTTGACGTTGAGGATGACTTTTAAGTCCTATCTGACTTATTGCACCAACCGATTGGGCAAGTCAACAATATTCTAAACTGTGTTTTAGACAATACAATAACCTGTGTTTTAGTAAAATTAGTTTATATATATATTTATTTTCAGGATACATTTAGCAGAGCCAAAACTTGGGTTAAAGAACTTCAACGTCAAGCCAGTCCAAATATTGTAATAGCATTAGCTGGCAATAAAGCAGATTTAGCTGCTAAAAGAGCTGTTGAACATGAGGTACAGTATTGTAGTGAAGTTGCTTCTTTTGATTTAATGTTTAATTTGCTAGAGTGCATCTATCAAACACATTGATAATAGAGATTTAAAAAAATTTATAATTAACTAAAATTATGTATAGTTGGAATCTGTTAAGTTGAATAAGCTTAAATTTTGATTAATTTTGTATGCACAACATCTTATTCATTGAGAATAAACTAATCTTGATATAGTTAGGTAGTTCAAATATATCCTAATTTAGTCATCCTTGCTTTCTTAAAATTTTGAGGAAAGATAATTCTAAAGACCACTCTTTTGTGTAAAACAATCTTTAATGAATAGTGTAACATGGGCATATCCTTAACTATAATTGAGCCTTAGTTTTCTTTTCTTGGATTCAACCTCTTTCCAAACAGCCTGACTGACAACAGTTAAACATCTAAAAGTAATGGGGCTAACAAAATAAATTAAAACATTCCTTTCATTTTATTTTTAAGGAGGCTCAAGCTTATGCTGATGAAAATGGACTACTTTTTATGGAAACTTCTGCAAAGACAGCTATGAATGTTAATGACATTTTCCTTGCTATTGGTAATAATTTTATGTTATAAATTGTCATTTATTTGGATACTTCATATTTTATAGTTTACTCCTTTAGAATATTCTATTAATAAATTTTTGAAATTAATACATACAATGTTGAAAGTGGAATAACTACTTCCATTAAACTGGTTGTATTTTTCTTTTGCAAAGGATGTGCTCAATTCATCTACAATTTTGAATTAACATTCTTAATAGACTACGATGGTACGATTACATACATTTAAAATTTCCCTTACAAATGTGAATTGGCTCTAATTCTTTTTCTCACAAAACATTTTTTGACTAGAAGGGGGTTAACGAAACGTGTTGATTAGAAGGCAGTTATTTTTAGAATGACCCGATTTGAGTGATTGAATTTTCAATTATGAAATCATAAATGATTTCATAACTCGTATTTCATTTATTTATGTTATTTTCATTTGGAAAAACTATTTAAAAAAATAAAACTGATAGCTATTTTGGTTAATTTTTATAAACAAATAGTTGAATAACACATTTAAACTGTTCTGAGAAATGCAGTTTGTCTGGTCACCCTAGTTATGTTGTTGCAAGAATAAATTTTTACCTCCAATAATACATTCTATATTCATACCTAGATATCTACATTATAATTTGTTTTTAAAAAATGCAGCATATAATTTTTGTTTCAAAGTTTTTTTTTAGGTTTAGCCTATTTTCCTATAACCTCTTTGCTTCGGAGGTACACTTACGTAAACCTTTTGTAGAATTCCCTTTTCAATTTACAATTTTTTCTTGATACTAACTTTTATGTTATTAACTAAAATGTTTTAAATTTCCAAATACAGCAGTCAAAGCAGTAACTTTGACCCAAGTGTCTGAAAAAGATTTGTTTGTTAATTTCTCTTTATCAAATGGTCCAATCTTAACTTTTACATTTTTGGAAAGGTAGAAACACTGGCTTTCATTTCATGTAAAAGTTTCTCATTCTAATTTTGGCAAATAACGTTTGTATTCTTGACAGCATTTAGTGAAAAAAAATTATTTCTTCAAACTTTTGTGTGGAACATATTAAAATATAGGAAATAGCTAAAGAAAACACTCTATACTATACTTTTATTTATAGGGATGATTACACCATTTGTTTTAATCTAAGTTAAATACTTTTTATGCTATATTTAATTATTAGTCACAGGCGATAACTTCAGTCCAATATGTAAGAATTTCTTTATGGAACTTTACACTTTTAAAAGTGTATGAAAGAGGGCATTCTGTTTAACTATTTTTGAAGAAATTTTACTCAAAAGATTACCAATATTAGAGATGATTCTTAAAAAAGTAACAATAACAAGATAACGATAATATTTAAGGAAAGTAAAACATTCTAATTTGCTTTTTCTGAAGATATTTGTCACTAAATCTTACTTCTAAAAATAAGTTATTTTCCCTTGTTAAACTTGAAATTTGCATTTTTCTTTCCTTACACTGATTAAATTCATAGTGTAATGTAATTGTTAAGTTATAAGTTACAAACTTATTAAAAATTGTTTATATATATTTTTAAAAAATTTATATTTAGGCATTTTAATATTACTATTTAATTCTGTAACACAGGCCTTAAACATGGTAAAAAGTGGTGTTTCTCTTACGGATTTTATGCTTGGGCCAAAGTTACCTCCTACCACAGTTCTGATTTTTGAAACCAACACCATTTTTTTTTAATTATACAATTAAACAAAAATGCCTGCATATTATTCCTAAAAGTTCAATACTTAAAATGCATGGTGATTTTGAAGTGTTTAAGTAGTTTTTGTATTTTTCTTTTCTTGTAAATAACTAGGATTTTTGGTTAGGCCTTAATTTTTCTTTGCTTGTAAATAACTAGGATTTTCGGTTAGGCCTCTCATTGACAGTTCCAAGGGGGTGAAGCAGATTTCGAAGGTCTTGCGAACAGTTTTTCCAGCGGTCAATTTATAAGATTTTGCATTAACACAAATGTTATATAATGGTTTATTAATTACAATAACCTGATTAAGCTTGTTTATTCATATACACAAAAAATGTGTTTCTACTGCTCAAAACTTTAAATTCCTCTAAATTGATGTGTCTAATGTATTAAAAACTTCTTGCAAAACATACTTTTAAATATATAATTATTCTAAAATATTATCTAAAGAATATGGTGCGAAGGGGTTATTTTAATTCAAAAGAATTTTTAAAAATGGAAAGTAGGTATTAGTCATGGTGATTTTAGTCTATCTGTCCATACCGCCCTTCCTAATTCCATTCTAACGGTTCGATTTAAATTTCTTTTTATTAAAAAGGAATGATATTAGATTTATTTTTCATACTTTTTGTCCGTCTGTCTGTTCTATTGTGGTTTCAACTCCAGTTATAACAGTCCGATTTTTTTTTTTTTTTAAGTATTACTTCAGTATACTTATTTATATTTTTTATACTTTTATAAAGTAGGCTATTCTAGTTCATTCAGAATCGGGACTTTTCTGTTTTTGCACTTTTACCTTATATTTAGACATTTGAACTGTCATTCGAGCAATAAGTATTTAATAAAATATTCATTTTGTTGATGAAACTTCTTAATTGAGTTTACATTTTAAAATCTATGAATGCATGCCATATTAATTATATGCAAAAATATTATTGTCATTTGCTTATGCATGGACATGGTTCTAAAAAACTTAACTTTCTTGGGATGAAGGAATTTTCATTGTTACCATTTGGGAAAAAATTTAATTTATTGAATTAGTCTTCCAAAAAAATGAATGAAATCCTTGAACAAGCATACTGCCTATTAGAATATGGACTTGTTTAGTCTTCTTATATTGTATCAAGGTCTGATAGTAAAATTTAAAAGAAAATAATTAAATTCAAATCAAAGATCTGTAGCACAATATTTATAAATTATGAAAGGGATAAAGCTCATCAACAGATAAGTTTCTAGTGTTTCTTGATCTGGTCATCTAAAAAAGCAGAATGTTCATAGAAAATGCTTAACAAATCAAATGAGAATGACTAAATTATACTCATTGTGAATTGGAATCCAATATCTAGGATGACTAAATATTATCCCAAACTTAACTATGGCCTAACAAGTTTTCTCGTAATCTATTTACAGCGAGTTTGTTTGATATTTATCCTAATATATTTTCTTTTCAACTAAGATAGTTGATATGGATATCCAATCTTATTTAGTATGTTTCTTGACGAACTCTTTCAGAATCTGCAAAAATCATTCTGTATATATTTAGTGGGATACCCTTAGATGTGACCCTTGACTAGACGTTTGAGTACATCTGCATTAATATTTTCCCATTCTGTTATAATACAGTCTTTCAATTCTTGAATAGTTGCATATTGCTTTCCGTTTGCGTATACGGCCCTGCTTAGGATACCCCAAACGTTCTCTATTGGGTTCAAATCAGGAGAACAAGCTGGCCAGTTAATAACCTGCACACCGTTATCCAGGAACCATTCCCAAGACGAGTTGGCAACATGAATACTGGCATTATCCTGTTGGAATTTCCAAAATGGACCCCAATTTTTTCTCCAAACGGTAACAAATTGTCTTCCAACATGTCTTGGTAGTCTTCTGCTTTCATTCGACCAGAGGGGAACACAATATTGGTCTGCCCTGCGCTTCCAAAACCAGCCCAAACCATTAGCGATCTCTAATGGTTTGGGCTGGAGTCTTTCCCCCTCACTGTCTCTTAGAGAAAATACTTTCTTCATTTCGGAGATCCCTCCAATAGTACGCCCATCCGTCAGGACCATCTAAGTTGAATTTTTTTTCGTCACTGAATACTACTTGATGCCACTGTTCTTTCCAAGTCATATGTTCTTTAGCCCATTGCATCCTTTTTCGCTTGTGAAGCTCTGTAAGTCTCGGTTGTGTTTTCTTTTTCTTGTACACAAGATGTTCGTTCCACCTAACCACTCTTGATAAAGTAGACTTGTGAACGTTGATGGTGGGGTCTCGTGATAGTCTGGTCAATGATTCACCGACTTTTAGTTTCTTTACAACTAATCTTTCTTGCCGAATTGTTAGCTTTCGAGGTCGTCCAGTTGATTTCTTCATCCCATATTTCGATCCAAGATGGAGAAAGTTATTAACCACGTGCGGTGAACGTCCAATATGTCTTGCTATATTCCTTGACGACAATCCTGCTTGGTTGAAAGCTGCAATTTGTCCCTTTTCAAAATCTGATAATTGCTTTTTCCTACCCATACTTAATAACACCTTTTCAAATCTATTGACTTGACTTATTCAGAATAAATGCAAGTAAGGTTAGTTTTACTAGATCAAACAAAGCTTTTATGGCTAGGAAAGTTTCCGATTGCCTATTTCTATCCTCCGTGAGGAGCTTTAACACATACAATTTCGCCTGTTTACTTAAAAGTAAGAGTGGTGCTATCATTTTGCAACAGCAAATCTCCATTTGTTTTAAACATTTACTTATTAAGCCAAACTCAAAACTTCTCTCAGCTTGATATCCTGTATGTCACTTAATTATACTGTTCTAGTTTCTGGACGTATTACAAACTTATTCAAAAATATACTATACAGTTTTTACTCAGAATAAACAAAGTGGTGCTATCATTTTGCAACGCGGTGTATACTCATATTAGTTATTAAAGTTATAAAATGATAGAATAAATTTTAGCTCTATATGCTATTAGTATAATTTCTCCTTCAACCGTCAATTATTATTTTTTTTGCTAGGAAATAAATTACATATTTGGCAAATAAAATATAATTTAAATTGTGAAAACTGAAAGCTATTTTTTTAACAATTTCATTAAGAAGGTATTTTGGATATCATCTAACCGTATATTTTTAGTGTTATAACCAAGGAGTCAATTAAAAATTGTTGTTATAAGCAAGATATTATAACATAAAGGTCTATGGGCAATTCAAAACAGCCGGACATTAATGGTGTTATAAACGAGTTGTCCTTGAAAAGAGTTTGACAGTATTATTTTAATCCCTACTCTGAGACTTACCAATGCATATCTTTTTCAGCTAAGAAATTACCGAAGAACGACCTGAGCTCTGGCAACGGGGGCGCCAATGACGGCCGGGGAGGAGTCAACCTGAGCGAGAACAGCCAGCAATCGGGCGGTGGGTGCTGCAAATCGTAGGCTGGCCGATCCAACCCACACACCCCTACGCAAAAAAATGGACCCGGCCTCATTTTGAAAAAACAACAAAAATCCAAAAAAGTAATGTACATTGAACAATCTGTATATATACAACACTTATCCGAAGTTTTTGACCATCGACAAAAGTTCTTCTAAAAAGCTGAATACTGAGACTGATTCTTTCGTAGCCGTCTTGTGTGTGTCGCCCATGTTCTTTATTCTAGAAAATAGCGAAAGAACAATATGCTGAACATGATGCTGCCACACACACTTTTTATGTATGTGAATATATGGAAGGCCCCCCTCTCTGTAATCTCAGTTTGTTGGCATGAATGATTTTTTTTTTATTATTATTACTAAGCAGTCTTCAGTTAACCATGTTCTATTATTATAGTGTTGTGTGGATAAATTTTTACAGATATCTCTGTTCTTATATAGGCATACTTTATTTGAGTAGTTATATTTTTCTATAATGTAAATCGTGCTCAGTTCCGCTTTTTAAAGTTGAGAATGTGTTGTTACTGTGAAATGGAGTTGTACGAAGCGCAGGAGGCAGCATGAAAATTCAAGCCTGCAAACAAACCATGCTTTATATGTCAAATTTCTGCCTTTACTTTCTATAGCAACACAATATTTTAATGGTCATTTTCTTTTTAACATATTTTTAGATTGCTTGATGTTCCATATTAAATATTTAACTGATGCAATATGAAACTAAATTAGAATAAAATTATATATTGTTTTGCACTCTGTGTTAAGTTTGATATTAATATTATGTTTTTGTAAATCTACCCTGTATTATGATTCCTGAGCTACATTTGGCTGGTTCAAATATGCAAGTCATAGCATTGTGTTATTTAATCTCGAAATAAAGCTACATGTTTTTAGTATAATTCATGCTGTGTATGGTCACTTTCATGTATTAATAATAAAAGATGCTAAATCTTTGTTTTTCATACATTCCATAGGTAAACCATAAAAGGCTACAAAAGTGTACTTTGCATTTAATGCAATGCAATTCATAATGTAATAACTTGGTAACTCATTAAAAAAAATTCAAAACAAGCTTCTTCCTTGCTCTTTTCTCTACATCTTTCCTAAAGGCTCTTTTTAACTGAACAATGTCTGGTTCGAACTTCTTAGTCTAGTTATAACAATCACCAAAATTCCTTTTGAACATTTTTTGCCACTTCTATTCGACATCTAAGGTTTCTTGCTAAAAAAACAAATGCTTGCTCTTCTGGATGGACCAATTAGAAAAATGTGGAGCCAGAAGATCCTTAATTATTTGCAATATAATCTGTGACTTGGATTAGTGTAATCATTGTTGTCAAATTCCATTCGGATACTTTGGAGTGTGCGCTACAGCTACTATTTTGTTTATTAGTTAATTTGATTATACTTTTGGTTTATTTATGTATCACGTATATTGTATAGAGAATTAAAGTTATATATAAATCATGTAGAAGTAATCTCATTATTTCAAAAGTAGCTGTTCTTGCCTTAGCAACATGTTTCTGTAATTGAAATACTAATTTATTGATATCTCTAAATTCGTTTTGAACCTTTCCACTTGTATATGCAAAACTAACTATCCGGGCTACGTCACTAGATAAAAAGTTAATAGTCTCTTTACCTGAAATTGTTGAACCAATGAATATTGAATAATTCTGTGGCGGTAGGAAATCTTTGAATAAAAAAACATCTCTATTTTTAACCAAAAAAAGTTGTAGGATGAACATTAGGACCAGGGTTCGTAAATAGGGGGAGAGGTGGCTTGAATGGGGACGTTTTTGAGTTTTAAAACGTAATTTTTTTTAAAATAACTAATAAAGGAACATTGAAATGTTAGCTTGTAGAATAAAAATACATAATCAATTTTAAATAAATTTAACGTGTATAAAAATTTATAAGAGCTAGATTTTTTTTAATCTACCTCATTCATGACTGAGTACCGAGTCATGAATCGAATGGAACAAAATAAAAAGTTAAAATTAAATTTAATCATTTATATTTTGCACTGCATTTCGTTAACACAAGACACTTAGGAATCACTCCTTTTTTTTGTAATTGATTTTGCAATAGCAAAATCATCAAAATACAGCCTTTATTGGTATAAAATTCGTATATCATCAGAATCCTGAAATTCCATAACTATGCTTTCACTGTAGATGCAATATGTCACACCAAAACAGGCATTAATTATCCCTTCATTTTAATCTCTTAAATTTAAACTAGGTCACTATTTGGCAGATTTTTTTTATAAGGTATGATTCACTAAATTAAACAGATTAGCACCTAAAAGATGTCAAATACTGTAATTTATTTTTTAAATACTTTCTTGGGGCCTCAAAACCATAAAATTCAACTTACTTAGCTTTAACAATGAAGCTGACGTAGCATTTTATGGCCCTGTCTATTGACTGAATCTCGAACTCCAAACATTGATTTTGAAGATTCGTGTCAAATGTCTCATTCATGAAACCTGACATTTTCCAAAATAGTCAACTTTATGCTTATAAAAGTAATTTTTTTTTTAAATACTTAAGATAAAATTTTAAGTCAATTTTCTCTCATAACTACTTTAAATTTTAAGAACGTGTTAACAAGCACTTTTTCGTATTTACTTACTGTAATTTTATTAATAGCAATTTTATAATTCTTAGACAAAAATGATGCCTTATCGTATTCTCTTAATACTTTAGTGATTAAATTGATATTACCCACGAACCACTAATTTCTTATATAGGTGTAGTTCTGTATTGGTAATTGGAGACAATTCATAGTGTTAGCAGAACAGATCACTGGATTCACTCACACTGGCCTTTTATTTTTAAAATAACTAAACATGCAGGAAGGTTTTTTTTAATGACACCCACTTATTAGCATATAGCTTGTTTTTTTTATATCCTGCAGTTTTAATTTTGAAACTGGCTGTAAAACTTGAACTTACTTTATAAAATAAGATCTTAATAAATTTTCTTTATTAGATAGGATTTAACATGGCATCGCACCAAGTTCAGAGCTAATTTTAAAATTTATGAAAAATTGCATTTTCAGCCGTTATTTATCAATAAAATGGCTCAAAATTTGTACTTATTTTCCTATAACAGATTCGAGTAGTAAATATAATTAGTATTAATTCAAAATTTTGAAAATAGTAGAATTAGACAATACTACACCCATTCGCTTTAAAAAAAATATAGAATAAAAACAGTTGCATTTGCTATAATTCTTTCTACAAGTGAAATTTAATATATGTCCATGAGATATCAATATCATTTAGATTTATTCTTTGTCTTAAAGTTGTTCCAAGATTTCAAATAATAAGGCTGAGCAAGATGGAAATTTCCTACATGCAAGGTTAACAAAAATTAATCTATAGGCAATTGGGAATAATGCTGTTGTAAATTAACAGAAATAAAACTACAGATATGGAGGAGTTATTTTAATGAGCTTGATACGATGAAATTACAAGCAAGTCTTGAAAACACCAACAGCTGGAAAGTTCGTAAAAAAAAGTCCCGGATAGGTCTTGTCTACACATCCAACTTTGAAGTCTTCATATTGCAGAAAGACATATCATACAGATATCACCCTGTAAAAGTGAAAAGCAATGAGTCAATAATTAAAACTATGGCACTATATATAGAGTTACCAGATTTACAAAAAATTGAGTGGTCGACTTTTTAAAAGCAAATAATCCAAATATGAGTACAAGTAAAACGAAATCAAAAATATTACAATACATATGCAATCATACGGCACTGCCAACTTTTCAAAATATCACCCTGCAAAACAGGATATTTAATGACTTTCCTGAAATACCGTACAATGCTGGGTAGAAATTTGAAAGGGGAAAAATTAAAAAATATAATCCTGAAGTTTACTTTCAAATTCACTTAACAAGTTTTTCAAATTATAAATCTTGCCAGGAACAAATTAAATATATATTATAAATTATTTAGATAAGAAAATTACTGGGAAAATTCTCAAATGCCCAACCAATATTTGGTTTACAATAACCAATTTTAAAAAATAAATAAATCCATTTCCAGTTAAAACCACTACCTACTTAGCTTTTTATCAAGGATTTAGCACAACAGGGACATATGGTAGATTTACTGCACGGTCCCCCTTGGCGAACTTTCCAAAATCGCGCCAACACTCCGTATTTTGGCGACTTTAAAAAAAAATAGGGTTGCCTGAAAACGTCATCGGTGCGAAGTCATAGAATTCAAATCATCAGTCGAAGTCAGACTGGTTGCCAGAAAAAATTATGTATCTCCAAATCCGAAAAAAATCGCGCCAAGGGGGACCGTACAGTAAATCTGATCCGGGACATATGATATATGTATTGCAAGATGCTCAGAATGGTATTACAGTAAACTCCCAATTATTTGCAGCTCATCCAAAATTCTCCACCCGAATCTTTCAAACATACAGAACCTTGATTATCCGTCCTTTTATTCGGAATAATCAACCAATTCTCTGTTGTTTACAAAAGAGACCAGTCTAGGACATCTCCGAATATTCTAAAATCAGCAAACTTAAGGAATTAAAAAATTGTGAATCTCCACAGCAAAACCAGCATTAGTGAATTTGAGGTACGGTGCTCCTTTGTACTATTACTATTTAATTGAAATTCTCTATTATCCGGAATTTATGATTATCCGACCTACCTCCGGTCCCAAGCAAACCGGATAATCAAGGTTCTACTGTATTTTATTAAGTGCATGAAGATGGAATTGCAAGATTGCAAAATTTGTTAGAAGAGCAGATTCCATGAAAAATCAAATTATTTAGGGGAATTGAAGGAAGTTAGGGCGGTCAAACAATAGTCTACATCCATTTGCCTTCCTTTTACACTTATCCAACACTAGCTAGTCCCATTCATTCTACACAAACTAGCACATTTCTTATGAATTCAAGCATGTTCTTTTAAAACCTCAATAAGCATTATGGCCTTAGTAAGACTAACGAAATGATCTACGCATTTCATCCACTCCTCTATAGAATATTTAATTGATACACCTAGTAATTCCAGATACAATGAGGAACTTTCATGCATAGCTCATGAAGTTGTGCGATTGCAAATAATCTTTTGTCAATTAGTCGTAGAAAATCATAAAATACTAACATTGTTATCACTATAAAAATCTTTTCGGAGTTGTGTAAAGTTTGTTTTATTTAACCTAGGCTATTCATTCCACATAACAAATTATTTAAATGAATATGCATTCATTCTATTCAATCACAAAAAACTACAGTGCACCAATTTGGAAATTGGATAGAAATTTAGGAGCTACTAACTTTACCACGATTAAAAAAAAGGCTAGTATTAACGACTTTGGGAAACTAAACGATAACTGCGACTAAATTTATCTTGTTGTCGCAAAATAGAAGGATCTGGCCACAAATAGTAGCAACCGTTAATTTTAAACCCTGACAGCATGCATAGATAAATCTAGGCAATACTAAAAAGCACACATACGTTTCTTCCCTAAATTATCTTAACTATAGTAAACTTAAAATGTTAACGTAAGATAACATTTGAACTTTTACTTACACACAATGCAGGCAAAGCCTTCTACTTGGACCTTTCACGCATCTTCCTCCTCTTGCGCTTCAACCTTCGCATCCTCTTCTTTCTCCACTGAAACATACAAATATATACATTAATATAAACTAGATAGCTATCAACAATAGTGATATATTAGTAGGCTACACTAAAACATTAAGATTAACACGATAAGACTCGCGATAAACAGGAATAAACTAGTGTAGAACTAAAAAAAAACAAACATTTTTTTGAACTTTCACTCTAGATAATTGAGATGAAATTTTATTATTTATTTAGATGGCTTAAATGTTGTAGCACAACACGTGTACATGGTACAATTGTATTTACTTAAATTACTCAGCAATGAACACCCGAACTTAATACGATTAGCCATTTTATTTTTCGGTTCGGTGCAATAAACTAGGACATTTTATGACCATTTGCATATTCACAACAATGATAGCAAGAACAATATGAATCCAAGGGCTAGTTTAAGAGGAACCTTAACTACGAAGCATTTAAAGATTCTGCGATTTTACAAACTATATAATATTTATGAAACTGTTAAACAATGAAAATCTGAAGAAACCAACAGTTATTACACGTGGCTTAACTATTGAGCACTATTCCCTAATTTCATGCAAGTAATGTCGGAAGGAACTGTCGCTTTATATTACTTAAATGTAGATTAAATATAAATTTCGAAATTAACTATACAATTATTATATTTACGAATAAACTTCCAAGTTCTGAAACATGGTAAATCAAAACTGAAAAATCAAGCCATCTTCATTAACAGGTATTATATTTTACAAATTAATTAAACATATGTATATTTACCTTTGCTCTCATGATTGGTGAGTAGTTTTAAAGTTAAACTACTTTAAAATACTTCGTTTAATTAACGATGAAATAGGATGGAAATTTTCGAAACTCCAACCCACCTCAACACGGCAGGAAAGAGAATAATTTTCTGCAAAATTTTCCTGAGCTGCAAAGAAAATACGGTTAATGGTTACAGTTAATTCGAAGAAGTTAATCCATATTTCTGAGTGGTTCGTCGTGTGTTCAGACTACAACAGTTTTAAGTTACAACATTCTTGCCAACGATGCAAGAGCGGACGGTTTTTTCGCAAAACCGTAGGTTTTTACAATAACGCATGTGGCTGAATTTGCACGAACCCTATTTAACATGTTGAATTGAATTGCTGAGTTTAGCCGATTTCTCCATTCCAATTTCATTATTGTAAAATTAGGATTTATGACAAATTTTATAAAGGAATTTCACCGCCAGCGAAAATTAAAAAAAAGAACGACGTAAAGAAGGCCCTGCGTAAAGGCACAAGGACGACGAAAAGGCAAATTTGTTTAAAATACTTTAATATGTAAGACTCGGGACTTCTTTTTGATTTTTTTTAATTATTTAAAATCTTTTATTATAGATTTCATTGAGGAATATTTGTGCACAAAAGAGTTTGTACTTCGTAAAAAAGAATGGGTCGGGATTTTTTATACATATTATATAAAGTCACTGCTATTGAGGTTTTTAAAGGTTAAACAGTACAAACATTCAACGCCGGATTTATAAAGTTAGTTATAAATGAAACTTTTATATTTGCATAAAACTGTTCAATAAAAACTGTTTTATGGTTTGATTGAATTAAGGAATTTTGCAACAGGCACGCACGTAAATTTGTAGAGGAACTGGATAGACTCGTATTCGTGAAAGATTTTGCTAAGATAAATTACATTATATTATACAGCTTTCCATAAAATATAATGCCTAAATTAGAGGTTGTGCTTTCAAAGACGAGCGTTACAAATTAATGTTTCTACCCCCAAAAGTTTTTAGTTTTTACTCGTTATTATTTGGTAAAAGTTAGGAAACAAAATATAAGATTTGTCCCTTTTACATAAAAAGAACACAATAATTTTTAAGCTACAGTAGTAGTTACTGTGCCAGAATATAATTTTAAAAAATAATATTTTAAGTAATAGTTGAACACTAAGTTCTATTTCAACTATTTCTTACTCTTTTACTTTTCTTCATTTTATAGTGAAGTGACCTTATTTGAAGTTAAGCTTTAAATAGGATTAATTGCATCAATTTTGGACTTTTTTCTTGCAACTTTTTTCAGGGTTATACTTTGGCGAACGTGGAAATATGTTCAACCCTCTCTGGAAGTTGCGAATGATAAATTAGACTTTTCTCCTATCGCCATACCATAGCGTATATACAAACTGAACCAGCGTATATTTGTAGAGTAGACATTTGAGGCATGCGTTGGCATAGTTGAGGCAAGCAAGGTATTCGGACGCATGCGTTTACAGAATGCGGGCCATGTCATCAAAAGGGACGTCTATATAGTCTATTTAACACAGATATGTTTCAACGTAGACATACTATAAAAAAAATCTTCACCTCTGTATTTATTCTAAATACAAATTAGACCACTCTTTTAAAACTAATTAAGAAATTAAAAAATACTATTTAAATTTATTTTTATGCAGATAGAAGAAAAACTGTTGATGACAAAAACAGTTAAAAGCAACTGCGCTTGCGCGAGCATGCGCATTTTGATTATGGGATGCACAGGATTAAAATGCGCGCGCTCCTTTCGCGCAGCCGCAGTGGCAGTGTAGCCATCGCCAGTGAAGACATTAGACAACTGGGACAGTAGTTCATGTGTTTAGTGTTTTATCCAAACAAACAAATTTGATTATTATATAAAAATATTTTCTTATTACTAATATTTTTTTATTTCTTAAGAAATACAATAAGAGTTTTGGCTGAATTATACTTCGTAAAATATATTCTTGACAATGGGTAAAAGGGATACTAGATATGTAAGTAATTATCGAGGATTTATCGTATATTTTCTATTCCAACTTCGTTTTTTTTATCAAATGATTTTAATAATAGTCTATAAGTATTATGGTATTGTAGAAAATATTACCGTTTGGTTTGTGGCTTATTCTTCCCTCTCAAGAGAAATTATAAGTATTTTTCTATTAAATCCGTTGTTGGCCAAATTTAAAATTTACCCCCCCCAAAACAATCAATTTTATATAGCACTGGATCAAAGTTCACAAAAAAAAAAATGTAATAGGAATCAAAAGATAAAGCTAGAGGATGGCCAAAATATTAGTGGTTCAAATCCCACTTCTGACTTGGGCATTATTAATCTCTAAATAGACAATAAGTTGTAGAAATTTATCTACCTGTAATTATTCCTTGTTTAGCAAAATACATATAATAGTGTTCTCAAACAATCCAAAAGGCGTTAAATTATCTTATTTAGTTATGTGTAATTTATCGCCTTTTTCGTTCGATAAGTACAGAAATAATGCAGTATAAACGGATTATAAGCATTATTCAAGGGACCTTAATGTTTATGGACATTTTATAATTATAAATGAGCAATGTTATAAACAAGGTTGAATATTAAGTGTATGAAATTACATAAGAGACGTCAAGTCACCAATAACAGATTTGCCTTTAGGAGACTTCTAGAGAAAGCTAGGGCCCATCCAAGGCTGTCGTACAATTAAATGAATAAATCACATAAAATAGTATATAGTATCCATATTATATCTGTAGTAGTATTCATATTAAGGCCCTGTAGCTTAGTGGTAATGCTTCACATTGCCACACCACATGTCCGGGGATCGAGTCCCGGATTGGGCGAGGCTGACTCATCCTTTCATCTCTTAAATGGGTTGATAAAATGAGGACCAAGCATGCTTGGGAACTAAACGCTGGCGGTCCCGCGTGAGGTTGACCACCTAACCGGGGCATATGCCTAGCATCCCAGAGCCCTTGGTCACATAAGCAAAATGGGCACTGCAGGCCTTGGCGCACTAACGGGCTGTAGCGTCGAGGAGTTTAGTTTTTTTTAGTATTCATATTATTATTCAAAGTTGTAAAATAACATCATATAAATAAAATAACAGCATAAATTGAACCCTATGTGCTATTAGTCCCGTAATTTAATAAAATAATTTGTAAATAGTTATACTAAATAAATGTAATAAACATCACTTTCAGAGTATCCGTTTCTTTTTTCTTTGTTCTTAGATTACTTTCTCTTCTCATTATGCTCACATATATATGACTTGGAAACTCTAAATATTATTCCCTTTTTTTTTTCTAAGGCATATATGAATCCTATAGCTATGGCTCGTGCAAGGGGGCCTGTTTCTAGTGGGGGACCGTCCATGCGAGACTATATGAATAGAGAACGACCTTCTTGGTAAGAAGCCTCATTTGCTAAAAAAAATTATTGATTCTGCAATCATTTTAAAGAATTTGTATTCATTAAACAAGTAGGTTTGTAACAGATTTTGTCACTTAGCGCACTTCCACAGAACATTTGTGTTCAAGAGGGAAAAAAAGGTGCCAAACACAGTATTAATTCTATATTAGGCATTTACATGCTAAATTTGGCAAGTTTAATTTATTTTCTTTCAAAAATTCAATAATTAGTTCTTATCCTTTGCAAAACTAATTCAAAGAATAAATACATTATATTCCTCTCTTTTAAATCGAAGCAAAACATTTCATATTAACATGACTTGAGTGAGTGCCAAGCACTGCGACCACTGGTTTATTGTACTAACTTCATATTAACATACAATCAAAGAATCTCTTTGTGAAATATATTTGACATCATTTCAAACTGATTTATGTCGCAAAAATAAATTTCTTTTAAATTTATTAGATAAAAGAAATAAAGTTTCTCAAGCGATTGTTGTGAATGGCAATGGGGATTTAATTCTAATAAAAATGGCTTCTTATGCTTTTTAAATGAGCATTAAATTTTGCAGTTTTTTTTAACAATTGAAGTGCTTCAAATTTGAATTTTTTTTCTGAGATTTTCAATGTCTTCTAACTTTGATGCGCTGAGTTTTTTGATATATCACACTTACCTGTAGAATTTGTAGTTTGGGATATTAAAGTGTGTGACAGACAGACTAACTGAACGATTATAATATCTTCTACTTTTTACGTCATAAACATAGTGTGGAAGCTAAAATAACTTGTGTTAAAAAGGAACATGTTTTAAACATGTAATATGTACTATTAATGTTTCTTTAGGTTTCGTGTATAGGTTTTATAATCACTAGTCTGTAATCTCTAAAACCAATATACATTTATTTTGTACAGTTTTGGATGTAAAAATTTGTACAAAAAAAGTTTAGTTAAATGTATTGTTATAATTTACACACCTCTGTAACTTATTTAAATTCACTTCTATTAATTATATTCAGTATTTTCAAATGTGTTATAAGTAATATGTACTATTAATGTTTCTTCAGGGGTTTTATGTTCATATGTGTTGGAACTACTTGTTTTAATTAACTAATATGCATAGATTTTTTTAAGACCAACAGTTATATATGGGTCGGAGACCTGGACCTTGAATCAAAAGCAAGGGAAGATGTTAATAACCTTTGAGCGAAAAATTTTAAAAGCCATATTTGGACCTATCAAAGAAGGTAATGTTTGAAGAAGGCGATACAATTTTAAAGTGGCTAGACTATTTGGAGACAATGGCTGGGACATATGGAAAGAATGGACAATAGCAGAGGCACAAAGAAAATTTTCACGGGGCAATGTCAGGGAGAGAGAGGAAGAGGAAGACCTAGAAAAAGATGGATAGATGAAGTCTGAAGGCCATGAAAATTAAGAACTGGAAAGCGAAGACCAGAGACAGGCGACTTAGAAGTCGCATTGTTAGAGAGGCCAAGGTCCAGCATGGACTGTAGTGCCAGGGAGTAGTAGTAGCATAGATTTTTTACAGCTTTGGATATAGAATTTTTTTTGTAACAAAAGTTTTTGTTATAGAAGTTCTGTTTAATCATGTATTGTAGTTATTTACACACCTCTGCAGCTTATTTATATTATCTTCTCAACAGGTTTTTAAAACTGTACCAGAAAATATAAAAGAACGTACCCAAAAATAATAGTTTAATTTTCCTCTTAGTGTATTATATATCTTTTAATGAAAACAAATATTTATTATTTCTTTAGGGAAGAAGTGAAAGAAATTCTCCGCAAAAAGAAACAAGGATCAAGTACACTGGCTGCTTGGGAAGACAGAATGAATGAGGTATAAATATTTAATAACAGTCCAAAACATTAATGAATCCCCTAACTTACCTACTTTTTTTTATTAGAAAAATTTTGTGTTTTTATTTAGTTTGATTTATAGTACATATTCCTTTGATACAATGAATAATATTAGGAAGTATATGGTTTATAAAAATTGCAGTTATATTTATATTGGAAATATTGTTGTTGAAGCAGATAGTACCTAAAGTTCCTCTAATTAGAATTAGTAATACTAGGGGGCACGCCCCCTTCTCGCTATCGCTCGCCAACCCCCGGGACCTGCTTGCGCAGTTCCCTTTGGATCACTTCGCGATCCAGGCTCGTTTCGCTCGCTCACCTTTCATTGCAATATTTTAGTCTAGCCTTAAGGGTTAATCTTAAGGAACATTTCCGGCATTTTTTCGCAAAATTCGTATTATGGCAGCCATTGGCTACAAAAAACGCCAAAGATTGTATTTTAAGCGAATAACTATCAAATAGTTCAGTTTTTTTCTATGTATCCTGTTTGCAAAAGAGAATTTATATTGCTACTTTGTTTATAAGTTGATCCTGTCTATTTTTTTCATCGTTAAGAATTCTTAAATCGTATTATATTTAAAATACTATTAATCATTAATTATTAAAATAACTGATTTCTTAAATTATTTTTTGTGCACATTGTTTTTGAACTTGCAGCAAACGTTGAGTTCTGATTTTCTTATTTTAAAATATCGTTACGATCTACGATCGCAAATGCCACGATAATTTTTAATAAGGAAATCTTTCATGTTCTCTCAGTAGACATTTTCAGTTTAAGTAATTATTTGTTGTCATTTCACAGACTTGGCAAACGCACGGTTTGTTGTCATTTTGACTTGGCGACATGTTTCGACTGGTGCCAAATCTGGACATGGTCTTTTAGGTTAACCGCCTTTAGTATCCTTTTAAAATAAAATAATTACAAATTAATGCTTATAAATTAATGGTTATTATTGAAAAAATATTTCGCTGCTTGACTAGGATCTATTTGTAAATAAATTGGAAACCGTAGTAGCCTTCAACGCTTAGAAACTATATTGAAAACCAATTTGAGTTTTTCCTATTTTATTAACAATTGTGTTTGGTAGTCCAGTCAATTGAAATTGTAATTTAAATTTTCAAACATTAAATGTCCCTAATATTATGCGTATTTAAACTTACTGATTCTGCACACAATATTTTTGGTTGTTTTTCATTTTTTGGCCTTATTGCAGCCATTCCCGAAATTGTCAATCCTTGTGTTATTTCGTAGTGCTTTTCTTAAAAAAATACTTTCAATGTTTTTCTGCCATATCGAACTATGTTTTGTGCATAATATTTATAGTTATTTTTCCCTTTTTCAAGCCATTCCTGAAGAAACACTTTTTTGTTGTTTTCAGTCGGCCATTTTAAAATTAGTAGTATTTTTGTTCATTTCGATTGTTGCCATTCCAGAGATAGAAATATAAGGAAATTTGGGCGCCGTATAAGAGTATTATATATATAGATGTTTCAGATACGTTATCCTCCTTAAACCATTAAACATAATTTTAAAACGGATTATTATTAAACTATACTAAATAAGTTGGTTTAACTTTTTTTAAATTTAATCCTGCATATATGAGGAAAAAACTTATAAACATGTTTTTACTAAAGTATACAAAGCAGTTTTTAATTTACACAAGACATATCTATGAGAAATCGTTGTCAAGAGAATTGACTGTTTATATAGATAGTTGTGAAATAAAGGTGGTCCAATTTCATAGAAATTTTATCATACCATTAAATAATAAAAAATTTGGCACTCTAATGTACTATACCAATCTGCTTATTATGCAATCATAAAGTGTCAATCAATTTTGATATAACTTGATTGTACCTAATCTGTTATTAGTTATCATCTGGATATTGTAATTATAATTTAACTATAAAATTATATATAATTGTTAATTTGATATAATTCTGCCACAAAAAGTTTAACAGTTTCCTTATTTTAAATAATTTCTCTAGAGATACTCAATAGTTGTAGATAAGACATAATTGAAAATGGACTTGCGTGGGATATCCCAGGTGGGCATGTGGTTTGGCCAAAAATAAAAGGGGGTTGTTTCTTTCTGGGTCTCATATGGGTTGTGCTCACATTAACCAAGTAGGCCCATATAGATCCCACATTAGTGTGCTACCTGGGTGGCTTAAAGAAATATCCTATTTGTAACTTGTTTTTGATATTTATAATTAAAATAATTTGTAATCTTACAACTGCTTTTTATTTATTGATTAATTTTTATATAATTATAAGTTCAATTAGTTTCATACAAGCATAGAGATCCTTCGAAATCTTTTATTAGTTGATTTTTTCTCTTTTATTTCAGAAATTTCGAAAGGAATTGAAAAGAAACAGAGAGAAGTTACTTAAAGAAAACTCTTCTGACAAGGTTAATATATTATTGTAATTTGCTTTGTGATCATAGATATCATAGTTAAAGTACTAGATTGGCAGATCACGTAACCGACCTCCAATGCTAACGACGGGACGCGCATGGAGACCATAATAAGAGGGCAATGGGGCCAGGGTTGCCACCAGTTTTAGGAGAAAAACACTACGAAAAAAACCCATTTAATTCTAAAATTACAAAACAAGACCATAAAAATTTTAGGTCCATTTTCGAATGTTTTTAGCGACTTAAAAAAACGTGATATGCTTTGCTAGTATTTTTATGGTATGTTTTTGTAATTTTAGAATTAAATGGTATTTTTTCGTAGTGTTTTTTCCCTAAAACTGGTGGCAACACTGGCCCCATTGCCCTCTTATTCTGGTCTCCATGCGTATCCCGTCGTTAGCATCGGAGGTCACATGATCTGCCAATCTAATACTTTAACTATGATATCTATGTTTGTGATAGTTATGTATCCCAAAATCAGGGATAGGAGTAATGCATTACTTGTTACAGTTACTTTTAGCGGTAAAGGAAGTAAAAAAAAAACATTTTTACTTTTCCTTTACTTTCCAAAGTTTATTGGATGCCAATTTTGAAATTTAACTCTTTTAAGTTAAATAAAAAAACTTTTTATTTTATTATATTTGTAGTGTTTTGTTTATGCTTATGTTTCTGCAATATTGGTGCAAAATTGGCCTTTGAAAAACGTAACTTGTTTAAACTGAATTTTTCTTATAACTTGACATTTCTAAAAGTAACTGTATTTAGTTACTTTTCAAATTAAGTAACTAACAGAGTAACATTTTTTAACCATAACTGTATCAGAGACAGTTTTTAAAAGTAACTTTCCAATTCATGGTCAAAATATTAGTAAATTTGCTGCTCATTATCTAAAATATTCTAAATTTTGTACATTCAAAAGTTTAGAAAATTCATTTTTTGCATTGAAAAAGACAAAAGCAATAATTTCAAATTTGTTTGTGTTTTTTTTTTTTTTGCTTTGTTTAAAGTTTTTGATATTTGATTTTTAAAAAAAGTTTGATTTTTTTTTTCAGAAAAAGCTAAAGAAAAAGCGGGTGAGTTATGGTTATGCTTAAAATTTATCATGTATGCAAGATTTTAATTTAATATTTAAAAAAATGGTTTGATGATTCTTAGTTTTGGTACAATGTTTTAATATTTTGAAGCTTCTTTTATTAATGCATGTTTATTAAGATATTTCTACTTTTTGATGCATAACATATTTTTTTTAATATAGTTACAATTTAACTTCAAATGATAACTATATAGTTACTGAAATATGGAATGTACATACTATTTCTCATATACACAACATATCATATTTATTGATGTTTGTTAAAATGAACTTATTTTGATGCTGTATAATTTTAACTTAACAATAATTATGTTTACATGTTAGAATTAAATATGTTGAAAATTTGTAACTCATTGATTTTTCTTAAGTCTTCAAGTTCTTCACCTAGGTTGTCTGAAAATACTTCTGAGGTATGCATAAAACATAAGTCAAATTTTGTGTGTATTGAAATAACTCATACAATTTAGCACTCAAATAATCGTTTTCAAATGATGAATTACTCTTTCTTGATCTTTTCTAAAATTAATTTATAATATATTTATACTACGTAATTAATTTAACTTTCACTGTTAATATTCGCTGGTGGCCAGTTAGCATAAAATTAAGTTACTAGATTACTGCTTATTCTTGTTATTAAGCTTTGATATAATTTTTCCAAGCTAGGAGAAAATATGTTTGTTTACAACGTATTATCATTTATCACTAGGCAGTTATAAAGCTCTAGTTATACTATAGTATTTAGTCCATTTTTGATTGTGTGTTAATTATAATCTAACCAATATTTGTTTATTTTTATTTCACACCTTATATCAACCCTCATCATAATATCTGGATTTTAAAACACAGAAAAGCGCTCATAGCAGCAAGCATAAACATAAGAAATCAAAGCGGAAACGAGATCATTCCGACAAAGAGGAGGATTGCCTTGATGTAAGTGTGCACTTTTTACTAATCTCATTTTTAAGGGCCTCTTATTGCAGGTAATATAGAACCAAAATTATAACACCATTTTAGCCCTTAAGAGGACATGAATTTCCGATAACAAAACTAACTCTCCCAATGTTAACCTATGGAGAAATTGGATAGTTTTTCTAAGACTAACCTGTTGGTATGCTTAGGCATTGATAAGTCCCACGTTTGTGTTTTTTTATCTTGTCTTTAGATTAATTATAATGTTTTTTGCAAGCTGACAAGTAAAACTGAACAATGCTTTACATTAGATTAAGATCATTTTCAAAAGCAGTATCAAGAATTTTGCTGCACCCAAACATCCCAAGGCTTATCAATACTTAAGCATGCCAACAAGTTCGGAAACGATATGTAAAAAATTGGGAATGCTAGTCACAGGCCTCGCAGTGACTTTTATCAAAAATATAATAGGAAATATAGGAATGTTTAAAGAAAATATAGGGATTTATAGGAATATTTTCAAATCGATATATAAATTTTTGTGGAGTAAACATATGGATAAAATGAATGGCAATGAGCCAATTATTTTAACTATGATCAAAAATTATGCATAAAAGCACAATATATAAGATTTATTAGCTTTATTTAACTAATATCCTATAGGGATCGGACCTAATATACGATATAACTCCAGCGATCCGATAGGGCTTGCTGCCCTTACAGAGGACCTGAAATACCCTTAATTTCCAATAAATTTCCCTAGGTTTCTATCGGCAACTAAAGTGATCCTACATCATTAAAAAAAAACTATAGCTATATTTTATTCAAAAAAAAAATCCCGCGATCCATAAACAATTACAAAACCGCTTATCTGGACACCTATAATCCAGACACTTCTGAATTTCGACGATAGTCCGAAAAATTTTCGATACTCCGTTTTTTTTTAAAAACTTAAACCTTCTAAAATCAGAAACACCAGAATAGACCAACGTAGAAATAATGAATAGGAGGGAAGTTTCAAACGTAAACAAAAATAACATTTAAACAATCAAGCTGTTTTTGTGATCAAAAGGTCACGAACACTTGATCAAAAGAAATTATTCTGGTTGGTCCGATTGGCGTGAACCGGAGCTACCTACATAAGTAAGAATACGCTGTACCGATCACGCAGAGGCAAAAACTGCCAATCATTGTGAGACATTGCGACCCCATCGGTAGATTTCGTGAAAATTACTAGGCAGTAATATAAGTAAATCAGGAAGCATTGTTGGTTTGCACTGGCCGGTAACCGATTTCGAAACCATTTTAGTACAGTCAATTCATATTCAACTTTTAATTAAATTTTTTAAACTTTATTATTAGAATTTATTATTTAAGCTAGTTGTTTATTGAAATTTAAGCTTAGTTTTCATTAATATAGACTGGTAATGGAGAAAACAGTTTTTTCAGGGGTGTTAATGTTGTGAAACATTTGAGGACCCTGAGTATAAGAGCTGGCTACAATTTTTATGGCGTTTTTTTGGTTTGAATTTTCTCTTCCTTTGCACTATATTTCTCTGCCTGGATATTTATATGCTAGGGCGCTTGTAACGCGATTCGCAGACACGTAGTTCCCCTAAACTCATTGTAATTTTCAGAATTGTGGAAATATTGGTTAGTTAACCCCTAATCCGGAAAGGCTCAAGTCCCGCGATGACCGGAATAAAGGTTCTAACTGTATCCGGAAACTCCGACGATCCTAATATCTGACGATCCAAATACAGAAAAACTCATCCCATAATCGGGAAAACCTCTGAGAATCATACAAAAGGAAAAATAGACAATCACACAGGTGCAGAATACGCCTGATGCGGAGATCATAGATCGTACAAATATTTTATCAATTTGTGGAAATTTTGATAGAAATGATTATATTATCATATATCGATTTTAACAATGAATTACAAAATTCCTTAATCAGCCGTTCGTTTTATATAGTCAATAAATACCGCACATTCTCATACTCGTATAGCTCGGTCGAGAAATGAAGCACAAAAAAATAGCGCCTTGTAAAAAAGGGTTGGCTTTTACACGACGCACAGTGGGGTATTTGACCCGAATTCTTGGCAATAAATCAAAAAAAAAAATTTTTAGCTACAATTATAAAATTGGTGTCTTTTTATAGCTAATTAAGTGGTGCATCTATCCATATAAAGAATTATTATCTCATACAAAAACATTCGTTTTTATAAGCATCGAAAGTCGGATTTTTGCTAAAATTATTGTACTTTTTTCTTGAATTTCAGCGTTTTTTTATGTTTACTAATTAATTTTTGGCTCGTTAAAATTTTTTTTGTTCAAAACTACAATAAGTGCATGTAATAGAGGAACATTTGAGCTTTATTATAAAATAAAAAAACGTTTTTTAAAAAATAGTTTTGACTTTAAATTTAACAATTAAAGTTAAAAAAGATATTTTTTTATAACAAAAAAGTTTTAAAATGGGATATTTTGTTAAGGTGCCCGCCTGAATCCGGCACATCTACTACCACCAACATATTCCTCAAACATTGGTTTTTCATGTTCAATAGTCAAAACTTGCTACTTTTTGCTATCTTTGCAAAAAAATTGCTTTTTTTGCAAAATAGCAAATCCAAGTATGTGCTTAAAATTTCCAGCAACAATTAGATTTTTGCTGGAAATTCTTTTGAGAAGTCTTATGTATGTTTTCGAGGATGCTAAATATAAAAATGAGGTTAATTAATTTAAAAAATTTGAGTTTGAATAAGTACAGGTAAAAAAAAATCATTTTTATAAAGTACTTTGCTTATGGCATTACTTTGGTCGGATAGTTTGATCACGCATGTCTTAAAGTTGAAAATTTTCGATTTCTTTTCAGACTCTTCAAAAACATATTCGTGTATAACTTTGATCACCATACATATTTTTAAACAATAACCACTGCCATATAATTGTACCCTGCCCCGAAACAAACCTACTCCCTATAACTGTTTTCAGCAGGAAGAGTGGACTTACTTTCACTTACCCCCCCCCAATCGTTCACACTTCGGCACTGAAACCCAATATGTTATGTGGGATTAATTATTGATCAACCAAAGCAAGGGAAATAGTAATGATGGCAACACTGCAAGGCGGTTCTTTGCAAATCCCGAATTGGCTGCAAAAATAACTCAAATCGATGAGACAGTTATTACTCGTTTTCATAAAATATTGCAAACAATTTCAAGTGGATATGAAATCAAAATTGACAAATTTGAAATCTACTGCTACACGACAGCCACAATGTTTGTGTCCAAATATCCTTGGTATCCAATGCCTACTTCGGTGAATAAAATTCTGATGCACGAACCCATTATTATTAAACATGCTTTACTTCCCATTGGTCAACTTAGTGAGGAAGCACAAGAAGCAAGAAATAATGACTTTAGAGAGTACAGAAAACAATACTCCAGAAAGAAAGGAGAGAAGGATTTGTACAAACCAAGACGTATTAAACAATTTACTTATATCTTCTGATCCATACATAACTAGCTTCCGACCAATTACCAAAAAAAAAAAAAAAAACTAAACTTCCCAAAGAAGTAATTGAAATGTTGAAGCCTTCAAATCAACAGACTATCCACTCGGAAAATGAAAACGATGTTTCTACCGATTTAGATAGCGATAATTCATAACCAATAACCTTAATATTATTACATTATTTTTTATTGTTTTATCACTTTCATTATTAGTCCAAAAAATTGAATCCATTTATAAATCAAGTAAAAATATATATTGTTAAAATTCATTTATAGTAAAAATCAACCTTATTTGTAGTATATAAAAGAGCCATTTAAACTTAAAAACCTAATTATGGTTCAATTTTATTATATGTTTATAAACAATTTTGCTTATACCATATAATATATATGAATTGTATGCTGATTGCTGTGATCCTTTTACACTAATTTTGCGAAAAGTTATTTTCAAGTTGTTAAATGTCAGTGTTGTACATGTACACATATTACTTTAATGCATTTCATAAAAGAAATATATATTTAATACTTTAACGTTGTATATAACTAATTGTTTTTTAGAAAGTAAAGAGTTTGATTATTTTACTTGTATTTCATTGAATTCACTTTTTTTTCTGTATCATACATATTTAAAGGTTTTTTTGTAGAAGAATATTTTTAAATGATGATTTGTCCCAGGATTATTTTTAACAATTTATTGTAAAGAAAAAATTGTGTTTTCTAAATTGGATCGAAAGCTTTCTA
This sequence comes from Oedothorax gibbosus, assembly GCA_019343175.1. NCBI lineage: Eukaryota > Metazoa > Arthropoda > Arachnida > Araneae > Linyphiidae > Oedothorax > Oedothorax gibbosus. Next base: position 19,314,035 of record CM033279.1, read on the forward strand.
CCTTGAGACATGCGTGGTCAAACTATCCGACCAAAATAATGCCATAAGCAAAGTACTTTATAAAAATGTTTTTTGCCTATACTTATTCAAACTCACATTTTTTGAATTAATTAACCTCATTTTCATATTCAGCATCCTCGAAAACATACAGAAGACTTCTCAAAAGAATTTCCAGCAAAGATCCAATTGTTGCTGGAAATTTTAAGCACATACTTGGATTTGCTATTTTGCAAAAAAAGCAATTTTATTGCAAATATAGCAAAAAGTAGCAAGTTTTGACTATTGAACATGAAAAACCAATGTTTGAGGAATATGTTTGTGGTACTAGATGTGCCGGATTCAGGCGGGCACCTTAACAAAATATCACATTTTAAAACTTTTTTGTTATAAAAAAATATCTTTTTTAACTTTAATTGTTAAATTTAAAGTCAAAGCTATTTTTTAAAAAAACATTTTTTTATTTTATAATAAATCTCAAATGTTCCTCTATTACATGCACCTATTGTAGTTTTGAACAAAAAGTTTTTTAACGAGCCAAAACTTAATTAGTAAACATAAAAAAAACGCTGAAACGCAAGAAAAAAGTACAATAATTTTAGCAAAAATCCGACTTTCGATGCTTATAAAAACGAATGTTTTTGTATGAGATACTAATTCTTTATATGAATAGACGCACCACTTAATTAGCTATAAAAAGACACCAATTTTATAATTGTAGCTAAAAAAAAATTTATTATTTATTTTTGATTTATTGCCAAGAATTCGGGTCAAATACCCCACTGTGCGACGGATGCCTCAAAAATTTCACAACGTTAAAGCCACCGAAAAAATAGCTTCCTCCATTCTCGGTCAATATCAATAAAAACTAACTTAAATTTCAATGTAGAACAAGTTTAAATAATAAAGAAAAAAAATATAATTAAAAATTTTAAGATTAATTAAGATTAGATTGCACTAAGATAACTTCAAATATCGGCCAGCGGACCCCCCCCCCCCCCCCCCCCCCTAATTAGAAGAGGATCATCAACACCTGACCAAAAATATGCAGTCCAATAATGCTTCTTGATTTACTTATTTTGCAGCCTAGTAATTTTGACGAAATCCACCGATGACGTCGCATCGCCTTATAATGGTTGGCAGATTTTGCTTCCGGTTGATCGGAAGGGTGTCTCATTTTACTTGTGTAGCTCCGGTTCAGGCCAAGTCAAACCAGCCAGAAAATTTTTTACCGATCAAGTCCGTGAGTCGTGATCAAAGTAACAGTTTTAATGTAAAGATTGTAATGATGAAAAGGGGGAAAAACGAGAGTAAGGGTCTAAAATATAGGAAAAAATAGGAATTATAGGAAATATAGGAACTTTTTCAAATTTATAGGAATTATAGGAAATATAGGAGCGCTGCGAGGCCTGTAGTCAGGAAAAACTATATCCAATTTCTCCGTAGGTTAATGTTGGAGGAGTTATTTTCGTTTTCGGAAATTCATGCCCCTTTAAGTGGAGTTACTTGAGAGTACTGGGAAGGAATAATATTGACGAAAATATCTAGGTTTTGGATACAGAATGTTAGTTTAGGTGATGTTTTTGTTCTCTTTATTTATAGCCCTTAGGTTAGTGATAAAGGGTTTGACTCAAAAACATTTTGATTGTGGCTTAATTTTAATCAAAAAAGAGCAAGTATAATTATTAGTTCAGGTTGCATTTAGTTAAAATAGATCAAGTTAAATTTTATAAGATAAATAAAATATAGGAGGCCCAGTGGTAGTGCTTCGCATTGCCACGCCACAGGTCCGGGGATCGAGTCCCGGACTGGGCGAGGTTGACTCAGCATTTCATCTCTTAAGTGGGTCGATAAAATGAGTACCAAGCATGCTTGGGAACTAAACACTGGGAGTCCCGTGTGTGGCTGACCACCTTACCGAGACATATGCTTAGCACCCCAGACCCCTTGTCACGTAAGCTGGAATGGGCACGGCAGGCATTGGCCCTCTAATGGGCTGTTGCGCCGAGGAGTTTAGTTTTTAAATAAAATATATAGTCTTATACAGGTAATAATGTAAATGTTTATAAGTCATGGATTTAATGAATAAAATAAATATTTTCAATAAGCATACTTGTGCACACAAAAAATAGTTACTATTTCATTTTTTTTTCTTCTAGAGTGTTTCAACTAAACTTGCAAAAAAGAACAAGCATAAAAAAGAAAAATAACATTTGTAAAAAAAAATCAACATGCAATTGATGTAAATAATGTGTACATATTGTAAAAAATGTTATATTGACAATTAAACTGATTGTTTTTGTTTCCTGTTTTAGTTTATTTTAGTCCCATTTACAATAAAGAACACATTGCACATTTCATACCTGAATATCCTTATATATAATAGCAATTAAGCTAAACAGTAAAATACTTGTTTATAATGTTTTTGTATTTTTTTTAACTTACAGATATTACTCTAAACAATTTTGTACTCCGATTTTATGGTAATAATTTTTAAACCCATCTGTATTCTTAAAACTTTTTTACAATCCTACAATGAGTAGATTAATGAAACATCACTATGTAGTCTAGTGTAATGTTTTAATTCTTCATAAATATGGTTTATAGTACTTTGTAGTTAGGTAAATAATATTGTTGCTTCTGATATTTTGAATAACGTTTCCACTTTAAAATTGGATTAAGAAAGATTTTTGAATTTTTTAAAAATAAAATTCGGATATCCTATTCACAGTTAAAAAATTTTTGAATGCTTTGCCCTATGCCTATAAATAACTTAGCGTCATAGTACAGGTTTAATTTTCAATGCACATGACAGCATTGCTCTCCTGTAAAATGACTATTGTCGTTTTAAAATATGCAGTTAAAAACTGTTTAAAATTATCAGGTAGTGAAATTCTACTGAGTTTTATAAGCATAGAAAATGACACTATTTTTGATAGATATTGAGAAGTCACATAAATAAATTCATATAATCCAAATTTAAATTGTGGAATATTAATGAATTGTTATTAATACAATAAATCAAATTCTTATAAATTTAGAATAATGGATAAAATTTAAACATTACTGCACAAACTATCTTTTAGTCCATGACAATATCAATTAGCAAATTTAAGTATTGTTTTACGAAAGGCTTAGCTAGTAATAAAGTTTGTGACATTAAATGAAAAAATTTGTTTGAATCTTTTATAACGTGCAATCACATTTTTCCCTCACTTATGAATGATCACAAAACTTCAGGGAAAAAAATGCAAGTACCAACATTCCAAAAGAATTTTATACATAACTATGCAAGCATTTCAAATAGATCGGAGTCTATAAGGAAATTTAATTTTTTAGCTTTAAGTGAAAAACATCTGAAATAATTTAGTCTTATAATTTATTTTTCCATGCCGTCATAAATGGTGAAGATTGTTAAGTATTTAAAAAATAGTTTTGAAAAATTGTTAAATATGTGTGATGATTCAAACAATTCGTCCCTTAGTTTCAAAAAAATTCAGATGTTTCCCCACAGCTTTTCACTTCTTGTCATAATACCAAAGTTTCATGCTGTTTGATAAAAATCGGACTAATTATAGTTCAGAAACTGGGTATGTGACAATCAAATTTTTGCGTTTGGAAAGTCAGATGCTGACTATCCAAATAATGCTAAATGAAATATTCTGTTCAGTTATCCATACCGCTACAAGAACATCAATATAAAATAAATATCTTTGTTTTGACACGTAAATTTTTCGCTATTTTTTTTTGAAAACTAAATTTTAATATAAAAACTTATCTCGTAATTTATAATGTTTATACTTATCAAAATTCACCAGTAATAAACATTGTTGTTTTTATTTTTACAACATAAATGTTGCCCTTGCAAATAATCTCTTCGTAAAACAATTTATTTTATAAAAATATTAATTGTTAGATCACAGATTTGTTCTGATTGAAAAAAAGCAGTTCTTATGCTACACTAGATAGGGTAAGAATTAGATTTACCATGTAAGATATTTAAGTATTGTCATTAAATATCATAATTTCAAATTATTTATTTTCGTATAGTGAATTATCTTATTTGAAACATTTAATACTGCATTTATAAATGAAACTGTGCTAAATTTTCAACTGTATTGATAACAATTAACTTATTCTAACTTCCTCTGTCCGCGCGAACAGAATTTCCTTCTTACAACATAAATAGAAAAATATTAGTATGTATCTCAAAGAAAAAAGAAATAAATCTATAAAATTTTCTTTCGTAAAATTTGAACGTAACTTAGATCCAGATAAAAAATGTTGAGAAATTCTTTAATGATTATACAATTTCTAATTTATTTGAATAAATAAAATACAATTTACAATAGAATAATAATTTCTATGTTTTTTTACAAGTAGATCAAAAAATTTTAAATAGGAGTGAAATTCACGTCTTTCAGAAACAGGTATATTTTTAAAAATTCTTCAATACTCTGTATACAGGTTAGGCCGATTAGTGTAGGGATTAAAATTTTAAATAAAATTCTGGGAATTTTTATACAAAAACTAAACGTTAGTAAATCTAACAAAATACCTACTTCCTACTAGAACCTCGAAACAAAAATTCGATCATCGATTCAAAATTACTTCTAGTGGACCCAACTTGGCCAAAAAAAAAAAACCATCAAAGATATCTTGATGTGACCAGTTTAGAGCTAAGTTAGGTGCTATTTATCTATAGCTTTTGTATTTGTTACAACCCTGTAGGAGAGGGTGTGAAAGCTGCAAAAATAGCCCCTTATAACGTATTTTGCAGAAGACAGTGGTAATTGTATCCGACTATTTTTATTGCCTCAGATAACGTTAACTTCTCTTGGGCCATTACCACGTGTTGTGAGGTGGATGTGAGTCTGGGGCCCCTTTTAGTGTTTGTGTTGAAATTCCCAACTTCCAAAAAAAAAAAAAATCTTTTCGGGAGCAAAAACGTAAATTCTGAGGGGCCCCTTTTGACTTGGAAGTTGCGGGGCCCCTAAAATGTACGGGGCGTGTAGGCAACTGCCTACCTTGCCTAATTGGTAATCCGGCCCTGGGAGGAACATTGAAATTTTATCCAGTATCATATGATGGATATTCAATAGAAATGCTTATTAATCATTATAAATGGAGAATATATCTTTATAAATTTTTAGAATAAAAGGTAAAACACTTTTTCCCAAAGCTTTCCTGACACAAACGCCTGTCTGTTTTTAGTCTTCTGCCGACAATATCAACATTAGCAATATTCTAAGTATGTCTACAGATAATGGACATGGTGCTAGTAATGGGGAAATTGGTTTTGATAAATAAAAGCAATTTGTTTGAATCTTTGTATACGTGCAATCAGCAATTATCCCTTTCACTACCAATGATTCCATTGGGATCATCAAACTTACGGGAAAAAAAAAATTCTTGCTAAGTTACTCACATATTCCAAATAAATTTTATTACATTTTTCTATAAAGTCATTTTCTTTTTGAATTATTAGATGGAAGAATGTCTTTTGAAGAATTAAATGTTTGTTGTAGTTAAATGAAAAAAATTCATTCTGAAATAATTTTATTTAATAAATTAAAATTGGGCATAACTTCATCATGCGTGCATTTTTAAAAATTGAATTTTAACTATTCTTAAACAAATAAAGTTTTGGAAAAATTGTTATAATTTATTCAAGTTATGATTTCAAATATTCCTCCCCCCACCCCTTAAATTTTAGTTAAAAAAATTAAGATTTTCCCCCCAGCTTTTCACCATTTCATAATAAGTATATTTCACAAATTTTTGATTTTTACAATAAAAAAAAATTGGGACTGAAAGGGTTAATAACGTGCAAGAGCTATGTGTTATGTTACAATACACAAATTTTTGGCGTGGAAGACTGCTTTCAAGATGCTTGATTGGCTTATCAAATAAATGCTAAATGAAATATATGCTGTTCATTTTATGCTAATAACGAAGCTGCAAGATAGATCAGATGATACAAATTAAGGGTATCAAATTTAAATTTTCAGACACGTAAAAGGTTTTTCTTTTATTTTATTTAATAACTATTCTGTTAAAAATAAAGACTTTTAGTCTTACCGTAAGCACTCTTAATAATGTTTATTCACTTTCATACAAAAATTCACACAGTAAATAAAAACACATTTTGTTTGTTTTTATTTTATTTTTTACACATAACTACTGAGGTGGCGCCCTGCCACGTCCGAATCCTCCTTTCTGTAAAGAAACAAAATTGCATATTATTATTATTAAAACTCAAAAAATTATTAACTTGCACAAAATATAAGAATCAACAGATTACTGTTCTGATTTCAATAAAAAAAACTACCTTATGCATAACAATAGATCAGGGCTTAACAAAGAAAAGTTTAATTTAACCAACTAGGTTAAGACTGATTATAAAGTAACTTCATTTAAATCATTCATAAATATAAATTAAATTTCATTTAGATTTTAACGTATAGTGAATGTCATCTTAAATTTAGAATCAAATTTAAATCGGGCATTATATAATGCAACTGTGCTTTAAGATTATTGCAACTTATAATAATAACAAAAATTATACTTACAAATTCTAATTTAGCCTCTGTACCTCCCAGACCAACATCAGCTTTCTTATCATTACCACCTAAATAGATTAAAATATTAAATAGTATCTCAAAGAAGAAAATAAGTTAAATAAAATCTAACAAGCCATTTTCTTTCTAAAATCTTTTGACGCTATACTTAGATCCAGTATAAATTAATGTTGAGATTAAATTTTTTTATGGTTATTATAATTGTTCTATTTTGATCTACGTAACATATTAATACTATTACAATAGAATAATAATGTCTGGTTTTTAATAATACACAGCCCTATGATCAATGAATTAAAATTTTAAAACCCTTAGGAAGAGTGAAATTTCAAAGCGTTGCTTTTCTATGAAACATGATATATAATTATTAACAAAACTTACCTTGTGCCCATCTGTATGAGTCTCTGTCACTAGCAGGTTTAGGACCAGAGTCAGGTGCTGAGGAAAAAATCAAATCAAATTTTAAATAAAATTGCTGGGAAGTTCTTTAACAGATTAAGTTATTAATATTAGCTTGTATGTATCTTAAAATTCTAAGGGGATGTATAACTAAATATTCTATCTAAATTGATATTTAACCTTCAAATACCAATGTTTACAAGGTAACAGGGTTGGAAAAACAAAACAAAAACTTTTTGCATATTTTTTTTATACGGTTTTCCAATACTCTACTAAAGGTTAATTTTGAAATCATTTATGTACACATTTTCCACCACATACAAAAGTATTTATGATTAGAAAGATTTATTAAGTGCCATAAACTAGTTACAAGTTTAGCATAGCAACCTGATTAACACCCAATCAATTTCTAATTTTGCTGTGAACCGAAGCCAAAATGTTGCCTTAACTAAACCATCAGTCGAACAGGTAGCAGTATGCAACTGCTTTAAAACTTCTTACGCTATCATCTATATTTTAAAATTTTAACTACAAAGACCCTGGAGTAATGTCAACAAGATTGGCAAGTTCTTTTGATTCTTGCTCAGAAAATTTTAATTGTTCATAGTTTTTGCTAGGGCTTTATTCAGTTTTGCTTTTATTTAATGTTCAATCACTTCTACAATCATCAATAATTTACATTTTACAATCAATACAACATTAAAAAGAGATAACATGTAGTGCATTACACATTTATTACTTTGTTATCAACTGAAAAGAAGTTTATGTTTAAAGTTCTTTAGGTATACAATTTATAAACCATATTTGGAAGAAAGGCTTGTGTCAAAAGTCATTTATTACTTAACATTTTATAAATCACACAAATACTTTAATTTCAAGCCCCATACTACGCGTCAAGTGTTCACACCAGGGATGGGAGTAACGCGTTACTTCTTTTTAGGTAACGCTGTTACATTTTTCAGAAAGTAACTGTAACTTAGTTACTTTTTAGCGGTAACGAAGTTACGAACCCAGGGGCTGAAGCCTTGACCCAGGGCCGAAGTTACGGCCCTGGGTTTGAATAAAAAGTATCCTATAGCCTATTCCTCCCTGGTTCTAAGCTATCTCCCCACCAATTCTCAGCCAAATCAGTTCAACCATTCTGCCTTGAGTTATAAATAGTGTAACTAACACGACTTTCTTTTTATATATAGATTTATTATTTAAACTTGCTGTTTATTGAAATTGAAATTTAGTTTTCATTGATATAGACCAAGAATAGAGGAAACATTTTAGCTTATTAAGAGCTGACCCCCTTTTTTAAGGCGTTATTTTTGTCTGAAAGGGCGCTTCCGATGTCCGGATTAAATGTTCCGTACTGTAATCATTTGAATATCCGGCAATTGTTACAGTTGCGGAAGAAAGTGGTTAAAAACAAGGTGTATTAAATCCGCTCCGCATATTATACGGGATATTGCGGCGTCAGTGTTTACTTGGCGTCGGATGCTGCGGAGTTCACTTTATGTCAAGTTTTTAATTGTGCTAAGTGTAAATTCAACGCAGGTGTATCAGACATAGACTTAAGAAACTATCGTCTTAACTCCATTGAAAAATATTTCCGTTACGGTTTTGTATTTGAAAATAAAAAAATACGGAAATCCGTATAAATACGGTACTTTCACCCATGGTCCCAGCTTTTTATCTGGTAGTATAAAAATCTAAATTTGTGAAATATAGTCATAATGCATCCAGAATGAAATGGTTAAAAGCAGGGGAAAAAATCATTTTTTAAACTAAAGTTTAAGGTTAAAAAATCTGGAATAATAACTTTTTTTCATACAACTACAACAAACTTTACTTAATTCTTCATAAGACATGACTAATCCATCTAACGATACAAGAAGAAAATATAACTTTATAGAAAAAAGTATGGAGAATTTAATAAAATTTATTTAAAATAAGTGAGTTTTACTTAGTGTGAGGGAAAAAAAAATAGCAAATTGGATGATTCCACATGGAATCATTGGGAGTGAAAGGGTTTTTAAAATCCTGCATGTATACATACCCCGTGGCCTTGCTCTAGCAGTTTCCGTTCGCACCTGTCTCTTCAATGTAGAGGGGACGATTTCTGGGGGCAAGTTTAGGACGTCCCTCAGATATTGGATGCCCTCATTGGTCAGATACCAGTAATAATGACGCCACGCAAACTGCTCTTTGACGAGGCCTTTCGACTTCAGGGACTGCATGGCCTTGATGACATGGAGATTGGGGACTTTTTCCAATTCGGGGTGCTTGGGGGCGTTGAAGTCTTTTTTGGCAACCAAAACACCCTCCTTGAAGAGGTATTCGTAGATGGCGATTCGATGGGCTTTGGGCATCAACATTTTGGCAGCTGTAAAATGTCATTGGTTTTTAACTTTTTGAGAGTATTTTTTTTAATAGGAGATTACACAATTTTTTTTTTTATTAGATTTCATCCAAGTGCAATGTGTACATCATGATGTATTAAAATAGAATAGCTATAGCTAAGTTTTAAGTCAAATTCTACTTTGTGATAAGGTAACAATATTCTAAATGTGGTATTAAGGCATCCCGCGTTAGGTGGCTGGGGCCATGTGTTTGTTTCGATACGAAGACAGCTTCCCCACTAAAAAAGCAACTTTCTCCAAGATAGAAGAAAAACGGCGCAAAGGAAGACCACACCCCCCCCCCCCCAACTAAGGGTTGGATGTGGTGGTGAGGGACCTGCGCCGGACAGGGTCAGATGGAGGAGACGGCCTCGGCCTGTAACAGGCTGTAGTGTCAATGAAGAACAATATTCTAAATTAATCCCGAACATCACATGATTACCAAACATCACCTGGATTTTACTAAGTTATATTAGAGAAAATGTGTAGGTTTAACATTATTTTCCGTTGCTTGACAAGGTAACAGATATCGCCAAATAGGTCCCTAAAGTACAGCCGTTTCTTTATCATTTAGGGTTTGTGTTTGTACCTAGAAAGGTCCAGGGAATTTTGGTACTGTAGTGAGTTATAATCAGATAAACAGTAACTGAGCTATCACCCAAAAGAACGACAGATTATTTTCGATCAATTTCCTAGACCTGCATTTGTATGTCCTGTTCATAAAGAGTCAGCATAAAGAGCTGAACATTCAAGATTACTATTTATTGTTTTTTAAATATGAAATATATAAATATTTGGAAATTAACATCTAGCCATACCAGTAGTAGAGGCACACTACTTTCAACAACGAATGGCTGTTTACACCAATGTCTCAAATCATTATTATTGTCTTTATAAATAGATCAACACGTTTTCAACTTTTATTATTGTTAAACCATTAATAATTTATATACAAATGATTAGGGAAGTCATAAGAAAAATTTCCAACTGTACAAAAATATATATTAACCGGGGGAAAAAAAAGAATAGTAGTGGAACTCCAATGTTTATTTTGTACTTACTTAGAATGAGTCTATAATATTTTTAATTAAATACTTATTTTTAGTTATTTTAATAATTTACAAGGCGACACGCGCTCGTTCATCACAAAAAAAAAATACGGATTACAGATACAGTTACAGTTAAGGAATAACATACAAGCGAAAAAAAAGTCTGTGGTTTGAGATTAGGTATGCAAATCATAATACAATGAACTAATGCTAACGAATCCCAGTTTAAACGGATAACGACTTCAACTCGATTTTCCCATTTATAAATTTTTTCAAGTTCAAGTAACTCTACTGATTCAAATACAAGAACATTTGATACTCTTGGAATTCGTAGATAAACAATAACATGATATGGGCAATTGGCGATGGGCGTCGAAACTTAAAACCACAGTCAAGTGACGAGCCGACAGTAGGCCTGGTCGGGAGCATATTTAACTTATACTGCCTTTTCACTGAGTGTTATTTGAACTTTTTAGCTGCATAGATCGTTTATTGGTCGGCAGTTATTTTGGCATTGCCCGCTCCCGAACCAGAGACATTCGCATGCAACAACACTACTAATGGACGATTCGAACGACATACTTGTGTTCGTACTAGTTAAGACGAATTAGTTGCCGGTCGATTTGCTTGTGGAGTTTAAAACAAAGTTTGACATCGCTGTGACTTCACGGCAGACGTGGCCGTTCCAGTTGCTCCTTACTTTTCAAATCTTAAAATAGGTTTGCTGCATGCAAGGAAGTCTTGGGTTTATTCCTTCTAGTACCTTCAGTCATAAAACACTAGTTTTTAGATCTTATTACTTTCAAATTATACGAATTTCCAGTTATCAAAACGATATTTCTATTAATTTATAAGCTTGTTATGCGTAAGAGGAGTTTCTAGACTTATGAAGGACTGAAGTTGTGGTTTCATTGAGATTTCAGATTCTCATTCGAAATAAAATATAATACTTTGATTTTTTAAAAAAACTTTTCTTTAGAAATTTTTTTAAACACTTTAGGAGTTAAGGATAATTATAAATCCATGTAAAAAGATTTTTTGTTGTAGTTATATACAGATATCTCTCTCTCTATATATATAGTACTTAAATTACTGCTAATTACTTGAAAATGATTTTATATAGTGATATTATATACTGGACATGTATTTATTAGAGTGTCAATATGCCTAGGTGCAAAACGATTTCAACAATATTAAACTTTTCTCTGATAAGTGTATATTTCGCATTTTATTATTCATTAAATAAAAAAAGCATAAAATTTTAATGTCTCGATGTAGGAACGTTTAGATTTATTTCTCCTCATATTAAAGCTGCTGCTACAAATTTTTTTTTTGTTTTAATGGATTATTTAGAAACAAAGAATTTCAAATGTTTTAAAGGGACAAATAAACTTACAATAACTTCCTCAAGGGAGAATTACATTGTAAAAATGTTCAAAATTTTATATTAAATTTCAATGTATTTATTCGGATTATATTTATTAACAAGACAAGAGTGTACAAGAAGAAATTGTACTAATATATTTAAATTCAATTTTAATTTTTCACTTTTTTTAGTCTATCTCTATGAACTAATTTATGACAGATAATAGGTATACTATTAATCCCTGACAGTAAGTTATCAGAAAATAACATGTTCCGTTTCATAGCTCGGTTGTGTCAAAAATGTCAACCAAATCCCCTTAGCCTTCATGGCAAATCTTTATTAAATCATATAGAATCCTGATCTGCCCTAATTTTACTAGCGGTCTGTAAACAGCAGTTGAAGGCTTATATCATAAGGTTAAGCACATACACAAAACTTATATTCTGATGAAGAAAATATTGCTAGCGTTAGTTTTCCTTTCTTATTCAAATATTTCTAGGGCAATTCAAGTCTTATTTTAGAAGGGGTTTTTTTGCAGTAAAAAAATGAGATTTAGAAATTTCCCTTTTCTATATTAAAAACAAATATTTTATACTAGTTTGCCAAGTAATTGGGTTGGATATTTTATTATTGATGTTAAAAAAAAACAAGTTTTGAAAGAACAACCTACTTTCCTGTTACTTAAATATTCATTCGAGTTCTTAGAATGGATTCGCAGAAACAAAAACAAAAAAATTACTTCAAATATTCATTCAATTAAAGTTTCTTATACGAATGTTAATGTGGCAACAGCTAACAAAACTTAAATATTATTGCCATTCAAATAAGTAGACCGTCGACAGACAAGTGACCAGTTCTTTGATATCATGTTTAACTGATAAAAAATAAATTTTAATTGGTGGAATTTGAAAGCGGTTAGAACAGATAGACATATCCAGCATAACAATACTTATTTTTCTCCCTTTAAAAAACATTTGAATAAAAAAAATAAAAGGAAAGTAGGCTAAAAATATAAAACGAAAGTAAAATAGACAAATTCAAAATTGGATTGTATTTTAAGATCTTAATAAAATGAAATAAATATATTGAAAGCAGTGGTACAATAAAAATTTCATGAAAAACGGCATGCAATATTTTGATACATTCCTTTTGCTAATACAAAAATAACTGAACAAAACAAATCAATAATTCAAATAAAAAATAACAGCTGCAGCCCGTTTCATAAATTCTTGTCATTTGGTAAAATGGAGAAAAGAAAAACAAACATTTTTTTTATTACCATATCTTGATTACTTTATCATGCAACTAATGCAAGGCAGAAAATGCTGTACAAATCAACTGCTTACAGTAGTTCACTTCACAGTTAACACAATTTTTTGTTGTTTCATATCACAAAGTGTGCAAGTAAACCCAGTTACAGGTAATAAAACTCACCCAGTATAACAGATTTTTGTTTATATCAGAAAATATAATCCAAATGCTTTTACATCTAAGATATTACCAATAAGGGGAAGAAGCACACAAATTAAAAAAATTTCATAATAATAACAACAAATTTAAATTCACAGCAGGGAAGAGCGCAAGTTGTATTTCCAGCAACTGGGCACCTTTAGTACGATACAGAAGGAGTTCTAATGGAAGGTTATGTTCTGTGTAAGAGTTCATATTTTGTTGGATTTATTCAAAAGCTCTCGTCGCTTTCCATAGCTGCCTGCAACCGAATGTCTTCTCCATTATCTACAACAGAGCTATCGTGTGAAGATTCGTGGTCGGCAAGGCCAGAACTAACGCTTGCTCTATCGTCACCAGCTGGAAAATAAAAACAAGGATTACTGGCGAGAAGATAATATAAACTAATTTTGCACATATAAACTCAAAATAAACTAGTTTTTGGTATTAACCAAAAAATTGTGATATGGTAGTGCTGTTCTTTTTTACTTAAGGGACATTAATTTAAAATTTGATATAAGGAGTTGCAATGGTACTTTTAACAGAAAATTTAATTATTCCCTTAACTTACTTCTTTCATTTGCAGCAACCTCTTCTTCCTCATTTGTATACTGCTTGTCAATAGCACCCTTTATTTGATTATTAGCACCTCGTGGATCTAGGTCAGTAGCCCAAGAGAAATTCATAAGGGTTAAATGTGTGTTGCCTAATTTTTTATGAACCTGCAAACAAACAATCTTTTATAATATATAAAAACAATATAAAACTGCTTTGCAAACTATTTAAAAATGGACTTTAAAATAGGTTCAGAGCAAAATGTCTCTACAAATACATTTTTCATTAACTTTTGATTTATTTTTTTGTCACAAAACCTATGGAATAAAATACATGGCTGAGTAACATTACTTCTAGCTAGTTAATTATTTGACTTTTGAGAATTGTAAGTGTTTAATGTGCTGGAAAGAAGCAGTTTACAACAGTTAAAAAACTATTCGTTTTGAACCACCAATGAGTCGTTTTAAAAAAAAGCTTTACAAGTGATATTTTGAAACAAATCTCTAAAACAATTCATTAGCAATGGTGTATCTAGTTCGTAAACTAATTTGCATCTATTTATTTTAATACTTATAGAATGAATAGGCAGGCCATGGAAAAATAATAAAAAAGGTATCTGATGTCATAACTTTCGAACAAAAAAAAAGATTTTTTACTATTTGTCTGTCTGCCTGATCTTGAAAACAGTCCGATTTTAAAAAGTTTTTTTTAAATCAGAGGATTAGAACAGAATTTGTGGAAAGGAGGGCAAGAAAAGGTGGACAATAAATTACCACAATGTCAATACTTCTGTCCATTAAATTAAATTCCAAATAAAAAAACCTGAATTTGGAAGGAGGGTACGGGCAGACATCTCCAGCATGCCAATATCTACTTTTCATTTCTTAAATTCATTTGAATTAAAAAAAAAAAGATTAAAAATTACTAAACAGAAAATTCGTCATATTGTAAGGCACAGCCTGGAAAATATCCGGTTTCCTTGCAATCAACTGGGGTTTAAAAGAGTAAGCCAGATACTAAAACTTTTGCAAAGCTTTTTAAAAGGAAATCAGTGTATTTTAACATTGAAGTAAAGAAATAAAATCATTAAAAAAGATACAAGTTGAAAAATATTGCACAAAACAAACTTCCTTGTTTCTAAATCAAAGCTACTGGCCGAACGATTGATAATTACAAATACACTTAAATTTGTTTATAACAATTAAAGAGCTTAGTGGAAAAACATGCTAAATGACATTTTTTAAAAAAATTGAGATTTTTGTGTCAATGAATAGATTATTCCTTCCTTTAAAGATAACAGGTTAAAGTTTATGAAAAGGGGAAAACTTAAGTATATTTTTTAGCTTCTGTAAGTGCCATTTTTAATGTATCCAAGTGTAAACGAAAAACTGTAAAGCTAATTTCTTTGTTTTCACTATTTTGTCACTTAGCACGTTCTTCCACTAATCTCTTCAATCAAATGCCAGTTGCTAAAGCATGCAAGAACTTACTTTTCCAATTAAGAAGTATACTAATGACTCTTTCGGTACAATTTCTTTAAGTTCTTCCAGGTCTTTCAAAGCCTCTTCATGCTTGTCTAGAGAGAAATACACAGAAGCTCGATGGAATTTACAAAGTGGATTCTTTGGATCCATGGAGATAGCTTTGTTTAAAGTGGCAAGAGAACTGTCCATTCTCTTTAGGGCATGCTGGACCTATGACAAAAAGAGAGCAGGTTTGCATAAGTTTGAACGCAGAAATTCAAGTTCTTAAAAATATAAAAATACTTGATAGAAAAGTATTAAAAGAATAATTTAAACAAGTAGGTTTGTAACAGAATCTGTCACTTAACCTGCTTCCACACATTTGTGTTTAACAGGAATAAACACACCAAACACAACATTCTATATTAAACATTTACACGCCAAATTTGGCTAGTTTCATTTATTTTATTTCGAAAATTCAATAATTATTACTTATCGTTTGCAAAAATTAATTTATATTTCAAAGATTAAATATGTAATATTCCTCGCACATTCCTACACATTTTTATGCCAAGTTAGAATTTTCTATGCATCTTTCTTCATACATATATAATGAACCATCAAAAGAACTCTATTGCAGGCCTGAAAGTGCCAAAATGTGATTTTGGAGCAGCTTTGGAGCAGAAAAAATATGATTTTGGAGCAGTTAAATGTAGTTTTGGAGCAGTAAAAATATTACATTAAATTTCAAGATACATCAAATATTGGATATTTTGGCTTATAATGCATTTTAGTTTTGTGTCCTTATTTCTAAGGAAGAGGGGTGCATTAGCACCCATGTGTATTTTAGTAATATAATGATTTTGGAGCAGTAAAATGCAAGTTGAAGCAATAAAATATTATTACATTACATTTCGAGATACACCAAACATTGGAGATTTGATTTATAATATTCAGCAAAAATATAGTTTTTACCAAGTAATTTAATAAAGGAAATAAAAGTAGCTAATTGTTTATATAAATACATTTTAAGATAATTTACATTAGGGGCATTTTTTAAAAAATATAATGTAAAGGAAAAGCAATCATATTTTGACAAGACACTTCATATGCCTTTTTTTGTATTCAAATATAACCAGGGAAAAAAACTTTTAACCTATTTTACAATAATTAAAGCAGAAAAATAAGCTGAATTTAAGCAGTTGATAGGAAGTTTATATGTAGACCAGAGCAAAGTAGTAATTTTAGTGTAAAAATTACATATTTCTTTACACATTATTTAATGATTTTAAATAGAATTGATAATTCTAGAAGTTAAATTTACAAATGCCAATTATTAAGAAAACTAAAACGTTATAAGAAAAAAGATAAAAAGTAAATTGTATTTCAATTAAGAAAAAAGTCCCTGTGAAAAAAAATAAAGATAGGATTCTGTTATTTAAAATGAAATAAATCCAAGTCAATTTAAAGAAAGAAAATATAAGTTTATTTCTTCTTTTTGGAGGAATGCGATGGTAAAGAAGCTTGTTTCTTTCTATTATCTTCAAGGTTTTTAATATACAAGCTAATTCTTGATTTGGCTTCTTTCAGCAATACCTGCCCACTTTCTACGAGGGTCATAGCATTCTTTTTTATTCCTTCTTCAATATTTCTTTCAGCATTGTTCAACATTTGTTGCGACGCATTTAATTTTTGCTGAATATCTTTTTCTTCAGCTTTCAACTTCATTTCTTCTGTAACAGATTCAGCTTCCACTTTTCGCTTAATGACAATTTTTTTCTGCTCTTCCATCCTGTTAGAATATTTCTTGTAAGCCCCTCGTGCAGCTCTTAACATCTCTACTGTAACCTTAAATTTTTCCAAACCCCCTAGCTGTTCAACATGGGACTTCACTTGTCTTAAGCCATTTACACTATGAATATTTAAACTTGACCGGCTTTGCATCAGTCTCTTATTTTGACTAAAACCTCTCTCCACATCTGCATTTCCATGTGGCAAGCTCAGGTATGCTTTGATAACAATGGACAACAGAGGATACTTTACATTTCCATCATTATCTTTTATGGCAAAAATATTTTTCCAATAGAAGTCTAGGCGGGTGTGCTTCTTTTTGACACTGTCTGATGGAATATCTATATCATCTTCCTCGTCGGTTTCTTGCGTACTTGAATCTGGTTGTATCCAACTTTCATCGAAAGGTTCGGCCTGTAACCTTATCCACTCATCCACCAACAATGCAACATTCTCTGCTTTTATAACATTCGGCACCATACCTGCTAAATACCTGATGGATCTTACAGAACTGTCTTTGCTTATCATTGATGGGTGAAGGACTTGCAAATGCTGCAGTAGTTTGTTTTCCAAGGGCAAGTAAACGTTTTGCACATTCCAAGTAGAAAGACCGTGCACCTAAAAGTAATGTTTTTTTGTCATTAGGGGGTAAAGCAGAAACCACCTTTAATGTGTCCAATCCTATTTCAATAGATGCAGTTTTTTTCCAATACTCTGCGTTATCTACATTGAATGATTTCAATTTTTCACCCGATAAATCCTGATAACTTTCTCTCTTCAGGAACCGACCCATCACTTTTTTAACTAGGGATTCCATTTCATCATACAAAATGTGTATCAAAGGAGCTTCAGTTTGAAAAAGTGATAAAAATTGATTTAAAATCAGAGAGATATTTTCCAAAAACAGAGCCTTTGCTAATAGCGATTTATCTTGCAAGGCTAAAGAAATACGTTTGTGACGAATAGTGTCCCTTGTTTTTGAGTCTTTGTTCTTCTTAAAGAAAGCTGCAATAACGTCATACAACTCTATAAAACGTTTTAAAGAGCACTGAAGTGTTAGCCAACGACTATTCACATGCCTCAAAAGTACCTTTTCAGCTTCAAAACCCATCTGGCTTTGAAGCGTTCGTAGATATTCACTTTTTGCTGCTGAGTGTTTGAAGTAGTAGTAAAGGTCTATCAAAAATGTCTCTACATCACCTCCAAAAACATTCAAAGCTTTTGAAAAACAATTATGCACTTTATGCAATGAGCATGTCGATATGTCTAATAACTGTGGGTTTAAAGTTAAAACCTTTTTCTTCAATGACTTCATAACATTCGGCCCATCACTGAAGAAACACAAAAGGTTTAATCTTGGGAGTTCTTCCAAAACCTCAGACAAACAATTAAACAAGTCTTCAGCAGTTGCATGACCAATGTGAAAACTTTGCAAGTGCTGCACAGTCACCTGTTCACACTTTTCACTGTAAAATCTTATAAGGACATCCATCTGTTGATAACGCTTTTCTGGTAGAGGAGTTTCATCTATAGTAATAGAAAAAAATACAGCTGAATCTCTAATTTCCTTCAATAGTTGTTCTCGCAAGTAGGGTCCAATTCCATCAGAAATAAGGTAAGAAGTTTTTATTCTGGAACATTTAAAATCCTTGGCTATTTGAGAGTCAGAAAACATCTGTGGCAATACTATTGAAGCAGCATCACTAAAGGCATAAGGAACATTATTTACAGCTAAGGAAACGACGAACTGTATCTCAGAAGACAACACCTTATCATTATGGCTAAAGGAGGTAATAATCCCAGGTTTAGAAAGGTCAATTCTTCTCTGTGTAGCTGCCAGGAGGATGCCATCCTTATTTCGTCTTTTATTGCAACCTGCAATGTGTGTGGAATTTTTTGCATGTCTTTTTACAGCAGCAGACCCATGATGCTTACAATTTATTGTCACATTGCAGAATGTACAAATGGCTTTATCAGGTGCAGAACCAGCAATGCACCAGGTTGATATCAAGTCTCCATTATCATCAACTTCCATTAAAACCTTTAAGTAACCCTTCCTTTAAGTTTTAACAAATCTTTATATTAATCATTAAGGTAAAATTAATAACAACACTGCAACAAATAACGCAGAATACCACGTGTTCCTGAGTATTCGAGAAACTTTTTTGCGATTCTTAAACGGCAAAAATTGTTAAAAAAATATACATAAAACAAAAAGTTTCTACCCAATACATAATCAATGCAAACCGTGTATATAATTAAAATGTACTTACTATTTATGGCCATGTTCTAATTAAATCGTTCATAAAAATAAAATATATCACAACGACTGCTTATTCCATACTTGGCGTCTTTTTGTTTTTGTTCGTAGTACGACTCAGAACGGCAAAATCAGGGCCAAACTGTTTCGAGCATCTGTACTTGATAACTTGATTGGACGGTTCTGTACGTTCCGAAGCGCTACTCGAGTGAAGCGGGGAAAATCGTTACTACTAACTTAAACAAAGCTTCGCTCATTGGATAACCATTTCTACCGCCTCTTCAGCAAAAGTCTTTGTCCAATCGATTGGTTGGCGACATCATCGCTTTGTTGGCGACATTCATTGAGTGATTTTGGATAATTTCTATTAAAAAATGTCGCCAAGTAGTACTTTTGGCGCAGTTCGGCGCAATTTTTACTCAAAAAAGGCCTTTGGAGCAGTTTGGCGCAGGCTACCAAGTTTGGCTCACCTTGGCGCAGCTCTTTCACCCCTGCTATTGTGATATTACAACAATCCAAACTGAATTATATCACATAAATAAATATATATATATATATATATATTTTTTTCAAATAAAGTTTCTCGTACGTTTAACGAAATGGCAACAGTGAAAATATTGAATAAAAATGGAATTTGCATGTTATTTCAATGTAGATTAAATTTTTAGTTATTTAAATTTTAAATAAACTTCTAATTTAAATTTTTTAATGAAATTTGGAATGTAGCCTAATCTGATTTTTTGCTTCAAAATGACGTATCCCACTTGTCTGTGGGACTTGTGGTTCTTTCTGTGAAAGTGGGTGACGGACGGACAGACTGAACGATTATAAAACCTTCCACTTTTTACGTTATAAACGTTGTGTGGAAGCTAAAAGAGAAGGCTTAACAGCTCTAACAAGGCAGTATAAAATGGAGGTGCTGGCGATCCGATTAAATCCAATAAGAAATGGGAAACATACAAATTAGATTTAGCTCATTTTTTCCCAGATAAAAACCATTTACACACATTTATACATAAATTTTATTATCTAGCTCTTATAGGTTTGTTTATAAATAAAATAACTTGTACACACTTCTACTTTAGAAATAATTATTTATCTTTAACTACAATATTAACTAAAATAAATGATCGGTTATTAAATTAAATTTTTAACTAATAAACATTGTTTTATTAAAAACTAGTTTTAAACATAAATTAAATATAAAAGTAAATATCTAAACTATTACCACTCCAATATGGCACATAAGGACAGAGCTCTGGGGATTTATCGCCAAGGCTTTTTCATAGTGAACTTTGGCTAGCTGAAACTTCTCTTGCTTATAATAAATCATTCCAACACCATACCTATAATAACAGACATTTTTCGCATGGTTCATTAAGGACATACACACAATATTCATAACATTTCATGTTTTACTTTCAAAGATAATTTTTATAACTTGTGGTGAAGAAATTTACATCATTGTAGTGAAAACGTTGGCAATGTGTACTGAAATGCATGTTTGCTATTTTATTAATAGCAGGTCAATAATTTAATCTGCCATAAGGTACATTTAAGTAGCACGCGAATTTCAATGGCTTTGTTATTTTTAGTTTGAAATTGATGTACACATTGACCCAACATGATTGACGGTCCTATTGGCATAATCACATGGACAATGATACACAAGTTTTTATAAGGGGGCTCCAAAATTTATTTTGTGCTTGTCGTTGGTGATATCATTCACCAGGCCCTGAAAACACAGCGTCCAATCACTCAAGTTTGAACCCAATGTAACTTGCAGTCATATAGAATTCTAAACTAGGAATTATAATCCTGATTTTAATATTATTTTTGTAAAATATTGGCCTGCTAATAGTTTTGTAAATGAAATAACCAATCTATAATACCCTTAACAAAATATAAGTAAATAGAAGGCATTCAATTTAAAGTGCTTTCTTACCAGGCATTGTAATGTCTAGGGTCTATTCTAATGGCGTTTCGGAAGCATGTCATGGCTTTATCCATTTCTTCTGTCATTACATACTCATGTCCCAACAGTGTGTAGGCATAAGCAAAGTTTTCATCTACTTGCACTGCTCTTTGGAGGTATTTTATAGCAGTTTCATGTTCCTTTTGAAGACTAAAGCAGTTGCCGGCAGTACACCAAGTCTACAAAAAGAAAATAATTCCATAAACAAGTCTTATCATGATAAACCCCAAAACATAAATGCTTAAAATTCTTGAGAGTTGCTGAAGACTAAAATGCAAATAGTTTTTTTTTTAGTAATTTCAGTCTTATTTTGTAATCAATAATTTCTATCAATTTAGTTAACAGCTGAATTCGGATATCAGTTATACTAGTTTAAAAAACCATTTCTACACCATTTTTCACATGCACCATTTAAACATTTTTCTTCCACCAAGACATACCGTTTTTTGTTTATTTGGTTTTGCTTAATCTTCATAACAGACTTGTAGTTCTGTACTTTTTGGTTCTTGATTTGTTAAAAAACCCTTTTAAATCAAAATAAAAAACACTGAGTAAACTCTTAAAAAGGTTTGACACAAGATATCAATTTTGGTAAATTAATCCCTGCCTGTAATACTCATAATGGAGATATTTATCGTTTCTGGTAGAAGTGCGTATTGAATTAAAACTTTGGAACTTTCAAATTGCTGATGGATACTTCTATACATCACAATTCATTTTAAATGATTAATATGCTAAACATGGTATTTCTAAAAAGTACCTGAGGACTTTTAATATCAAAATCTGTAAGTTCTTGTGCTAGTGTAGATAGGGCGACTTCTTTTTGTAGATGCCACAAGGCAGTACTGTAATATTCCATTCCTTGTAACCTGTGAGGCTCTAAGCGTCTAACTTCTTCAAAGAGTTGAATTGCCTAAAAATAAAAAAAAATTTAAAAATTCCAAGCCAGTATATTTAACCTAGTATTTTTATGCTAGGGTTATTCTACAGATGAATAAGAAAAAGTTCTGTATGCAATTTAAATTCTAAAAAATAAAAAAAGAAGGATGGATGTTTGGTTTTAATGGCGCAAGGGCATCAAAGGCTATGTTACGACAAATAAATAAAAGAAAGGCCTAAAGTATTTAACTATTTGATTTAAGAAATTTTTAGCACAAAAAAAGTTTAAAATAATTTAAATCAGAGTAAAGTAGTTTATGTTCACCTGTCCATATTCTGACAATTCAAAATGGGCTTTACCAATAGTTGACAAAACCCATCCCGTTTCAAAATGTTGAGGTGGAAGACTGTTTAAAACTTCAATAGCTTTTCGACATCGGAAGAGACCCATTTCTTTCTGTGCTTTACCCAGCACTTGTAGCAACTGCATCAAACCCTCTGCAAGACCAATATAATAGACTATTAGGCTTGTGCTATACATTTTGTCAATTGTTTAATCAACTAAAGAAATCAAAGATTGTTTGATAGTACTTGTTTTGGTCGATAGCTAATCCAAATAAAAGCCATAAGACATCAGTATACGATACAATGTTTAAGTCAATAAGGAAAACTTATTAAGTACAAGCCAATAAACTAAAAGGAAAGTGATCAAATTTATAATGTATATTAACTTGTTATTCCCGTCGCTCCCACAAAAAAATAAAATATTGGATAAAAAAAATCCATCCATCATGTGCAGCTTTAGAGTGTGTTGTTCAAAATCAAAAGTATGTTGATTAGTACATATTTTGTCAATTTTTGATAGGGCTGACTTTTGGTAAAAAGTAGCGATTAACATGAACATATACAGAAAAACAGCTTTTAATAAAAACTGACATTTGTGCTGTATTTGAACTAGTTTAGCACCATACAATTATAATACTTTTTTGTATTCAATATAAAGTGAATCGGGCAACATTAATTTATAAAATAGTTCACTTTAATACAATAAAATAAATTCAAGACAATACTCACAAAACTAAATTCAGTTAACTTACCAGCAGAAGCCTTTTGCATACTTAAAGCAGCTTGCATCACATTTATTGAATTTGAAAGTTTATTTTCACATTGGATTTCAGGCTTGTTAATTTCATTGAGCTCACTCTCTTTTGGCTCAGATATTGGGGTGCGAGCTGTACGAGCTTTTGGCTTTTTTGTGGGGGCTTTGGTGGAGAGGAATCTTCCACGCGTGGAACTTTTGTTGTTTTCTTTCACCGAATTGGAACTGCTGAAAAGTCTTGAGCTACGTCTGACGTTGCTCAGTGATACTGGTGCTAGGCTAGAAAAATAATTTTATCTTTAATTTTTTTTAATACAACTGGCAAAATGTACAAAAACCAAGAACATTTTTACAGATATAATTATAGGATGATATTTTTTTTATGATCCTCTAAAGTGATTTAGCTAATCTTACAAATATAGTTCAAAATTGAATGCCATGCTAAAACTTTAATTACTAATTTTAAATATTAATTCACATTAAGGTCATTCATGTACTGAAAGTAGCGTTGCATTTTCAATGTGGATGGAAGGTTTAGACTACTACTGTTTAAAAAGAGTGAACTAAATAGTTATTTAGCTAAATTAGCATTATTTTTAGCCCAATAAAAAAGAACTTAAAAAACATTTAGTTAACCTATAAAATATGCAAATAGATGTACTAGTTAGTATACTTATTTACATGAAAAAATCCTTACCTAGCCTGAGGTGTCTGTGATAAACTTGTATTGCTATTGTTATTATTTCCTGATTGACTAAATATTTGAAATTTTGGAGGATTTATTAAATCTTGACTTCTCCTTGTCATTGGAACCTTAAAAAACAAATGGGAAGAAATTAAATATAACAAATTTCTTACAATAAGAAAACTAAACTGAGTAGCGTGACAGACAATAGTGGACCGGCTTGGTTAAATTAATATGGCCAAGATCTCAGGTTTGAAAAAGACCTTTTTGTACAGGTCAGGTGATCAACTTCACACAGAACTCTAAGTGTATAGTTCCCAAGAATGTTTGGTACTCATTTAAGGAATGTACTTTGCCAAATCCGGGATTTGAAACCTGTACTTGTGGGGCATGGCAGTGTGAAGTGCTGCTTAAGTCACTGGGCAGCAACATAATAAATACTTTAAAAACTGCCATTTACATAAATATTAAAAGAATAAATTGTTTAAAACAATTTTTTAAACTTTCAAGTAATTTAATGTGTCAATTCAAAACTTTTTTTTTATATAAAACCATAAAATATATATGAATAGTATCAATGTCAAAAGAGCTACCTTTTTGATATTTACTTTGTCAGATACCTGGCTTTCATGACCTTGATTTGTTAGTGGTGTGGATAAAGGCAAGATTCCAAAACTATAAAAAATTAGGTTTATATAAGCAAAAACACACATTAGGGAGTTAAATCAAGAGTACAGTTTAACTCAAATTGAAACTTAAGTGTTACAATATTTTGAAATGGAAAGTCACAGTAAGACAAACCTGGGAGAAATAGGAGAAAAAGAGTTTTGACTCCCAAATAAGTTCCTTCCATTCTTTGAGTACTTTTTGGCGGATTTGGAGAAGGTCTGAAAGGGAACCCAAGAGTTGTTGTCGGAACTGAATACTTCTATGCTCACATCGGGTGTAGACCTGATGAAAGCAAGGGGGGAAGAATTGCAAGTACTGTAGATTGACGGGATGGGAGACACAGGAACTATAGAGATTTTGTTTGAAATTTGACTAGAATCCTGAAAAGAAACAAACAGAATTTACATTATAACTAAAAAAACATTAAAAAAAAATTAAACGAGATTTATTTATAGTTAAAAATTAAGAGACAGAGTAGCTATTTTTATAGTTAAATTGCAATGGTCGGATGACTTAAGTAGATAAAAATAAGTCTAGAAGCACCAGTTAATATTATAAATTTGTACAACATTCATTAGTATAATGCAGTTTACAGAACAAAGAGGTTGATATTTATATTAAACAGCTAAAACTAAGTGTTCAGATATATTATACTCTTTTTTTTTAAAAGCAAGTAATGGAGAGAAGTCCTGTTAGACACTTACAAAGAAAATTTTCTACGAGAGTGAAATTTATTTTAGAAATATGAATAACAAATTATCCAGGTCAAATAAACTTACTTGTATAATATCATTGCATATATTAGGACTTTCTTTTATATAATTTACATTGCTCCTCACAGAAGTTTTGTTCACTAAATTTACTAGAGGATTTGTACCATGACACATGGATAAATGATCTGCATTATTAATATTGAAGACTTTGTTGGGATCTATATCCTCCCCTGAAAGAAAGATATGCATTTTAGACACTATTAAAAATATCACTAATTGATTAATATTTTAAATTATTAGACCTTAATCCATTCTCAATATGGCACACTGCAAATTAAAAAAAATTTAGTCTAAAAGTAAGCATTTTTAAAAATGCAGATTTCTCAGATTAAGAACAACGTTATAGCTAAAGGCAATATGTATTACTTAGGCCTATTGGCCCATTACGTGAACATATAATTGCACTTCAGAGCATTTGACCCAAAGCTAGCAAAAGCTATTAAACCATTTATTCCATGTACGAGAGCTTACAATCAACTTACTTTTTATCGACATCAAAACTTCAAAACATGAGTGGTAAAAATATATAGAACAGATTTAGTTTACATACATGTTTTGTTATTTCTTACCTAAATTTACAAGAGATTCATACGAGGACCATAAGAAAGGATTTAGTTTTAGGCTTTTCCTAGAAATAGTGAAATAAAATTATGAACACCAGTACAAAAATTCTTATTTAGTATTAAAAAATAAAGTAAATAACTATACTAATTGGCATTTCACAGAATTCAATAACAGCCATAACATCCAAGAGAATAAAAGTTTTGGGAAAAAACACCATGATCTGGTAAATACATTTAGTTGAAATTTAAAGGCTTGTGCCAAATTTACCCCATTCAACGGTATCCCAAAAGTTCATGCATCTTGCATAATTAAGCCAATAAATATGAATATAAAAACATAACAGTAAAAAATTCAAAGGGACAATCTTTTTTACCTATAAGCTTCAGTTGCCTTTGAGAACCTTGATGTTTTGTAGCATATGTGCCCTAGTAGCTGGATTGCAAATGACGAAAAGTCTCCAAACTCGCTTACAATTTCATCTATACCCTTAGTTTTTGCAATAGAATTACCAGTAATTGAAAACTCAGCTTCTGAAAATCTTTATTAAAAAAAAAAGTACAATTATTCTTCAAAAAGTTTCAGATAATTATCAACTTATAACATTGTATATGATCACTTTAAATGACAATAAGAGCTAATAATAATAAAAAAATAGAATTTCGATAAACTTTCCTTTCTAAACTTTTCCAAACCGTTAATCATTTTAAGGCAATTAAAATTCACTTTTCCACCTAAATTTATGAGAAGAATGTCAACCAGATATTATAAAATATTAACAGAGATAATATAAAGATTAAAGATGTATGTACTTGATATATTAAGTAAACATCTGGTGCTTTTGTGGATAGTTAACTATCAAAATGGATTGTAAATTTAAAGAGATAACAGAAGAAAATTATTTAAGAAAAAACATTTTTAAGGCACTTAAATCTTTTTGCTATGAGAAAACACAGTCTTACTTTTTTAAGTCAACACAGCATTTGGCAAAGAGGAATCTACATTGGGAACTGTGGCATCCTTTGCGTTTTAACACAGAATAGGCTGCTCCGACCCTCCCGGCTCGATAATAACAGGTAGCCAAAAGATACAAGGCGTCATCCGAGTCCACTGTTTAATTAGATTTAATAAGAAAAGCACTTTTTCATGGTAAAAGTTTAAAAAATTTTTGCTATCTTTTAATACATACCTTCTGCAAAAAGCCTTTCAGCTACAAAAATAGCATCATCATAAGCATAGTGATTCAATGCATGCCATATAGCAGCCTATAATAAGCAAGGAAAAAAATATCAAAAATTAAGTCTGGGATTTTACATACAATGAATGGAACAAACATGTTCCAAAATTATTTATAGAGCAACATATGTTTACGAAAGCCAACTTTATCCATGTTAAGAAAAAAAATCATGACACAGCTCACTTCATTCTCAATTGGTTTAATTTGCAATCTTAAAAGACCTGGACCGTCCAGAAAATATCAACCAAATTAATTTGAAATGGTATCTTGAAACGGGTTAAGTTTAGGACATCTTGAGAAGTTTTTAGAACACTATGGTTATAGGTTATCCAGTTCAGATAATGTTTCTCTACTGCAATGCAATACACTTCAAAACAAGCTCAATAATTAACTGCTTCATCTATTCTTTGTAATAACTAATTTCAAGGTTTCGATCAAATTTTATATTCATATGCATGCACAACATATGAACAAATAAAAAGCACAAAAATTTATCCTATTAGGTCAAATAATCCTTACAATTTTGGCATAAAACTAACATAGTTCAAGCAGAGACTGATTTTGGCCGATAACAATTTGATACAAATAAAATACAAGTTGGTTGCCTACTATTTTCATGACAGTGAGAAATCTTAATTTTCCCAGAAAGAGCTGTGTAAGATATGGAACTTTGTACAAAGAAAATATTTTACTTCTGCACAAAATTTCAGCTCATTAAAAAATTCATTATCTATTTCTATATTAAATACATAAATTTTACATAAAATACTGCAATTCTATACAATTTTCTGTGCATTTTCTATACAATTTGTGTCTGTATATTGTATAATAAATCCATGATAGCTTACTGGTTAAAAAAGTTAATTATTCTTATTTTTGCGCAGCAAGTTTTTACTTAAAATCATCGGCGTATCTAACTTTGCATATAACATTGTTACATTTTGCACCTATCAGCAAATTTCTAAACTAAATGCTTATAATGAGCTAACTTTTTCATATGGCCCTAGTCCACTAAAAATTTTGTAAAAATAAACTCATTGACAAAGTTAGAGCAGTGTGTTTAATAAAACTCATCTAGTACATCTATTTTTTAAATAACTCTCTAGGATAATGATTTTAAATTATCCAGCAATCTCAGTCAACCATAGAAGATAGAATTTCTTAAAATAAATTATGGCTTTAAGTTCCCCATACGTTTCAATAACAAAGTAACTATGCACTTATACTGTCATCAAATAGTAAATTTATTTGAAAATAATTTAACAATCTTTGACTATATTATACATTTCTATCTAATTAATATACAATACTTGTCTTGCACCTTTTTACTGGAAGAAGGATCAGGCACTTGTATTTAACTAAATTCTCTTTTTACAGCTTTAATATAAGATCTTTTATTTAAAAGATGGCTCAGATTAACTTTAGCCTGTGAAAAGACCTGCAAGTTTGTCATTTGCTGGTCCTATTTCAAGCATATGAGGAGTCCAAGGGAAAAACAACAATAGAGTCATCACTTAAACTTGTGTAAGGAAAACAGTTTCTCACTTGGTTCTTCTCTCACAGCAACCCTGATTCACACGAGACACATGTTTGTACTGAGAGAGAAGAACCAAGGGAGAAACTGGTTTCCTGTCGTTAATGCCTGCCAAGCAGACCCGAATTTGGGAAGATTCCTAGTCAATCAAGGGGATCTTCACTGGACTATTCATATGTCATCAATTGATTTCAATACACAAATAATATAACCATTAATGAATAATCAGTATTAGTTTATATAAAAACAAAAAACTTATGTTGAAGATAAGCATACCAGTATGGGTCATTGCACATAGTTCTTACATTCAAGTTGTAGAGGAAATAAAATATTTAACACCTTTGATTCTTACAAAATTTGTAGTTTGTGACTATATAACAAGATAGTATTGCAAAATTAAGAAAAAACTTTATAACAACTGATAAGAGTTTTTTTTAATAAAAATCTTAAGCTTATATAATTGGAAGTGAAACAAAAAAAATAAACATTTAATATGGTGCTGTTGGGTATTAGTGTTTAATGTGTAATGCTTGTTAAGTTATTAAGGTCAGACAAGTCATGATCAACATTATTTTAAAATTAATCAAGCTTTATGTATTTTGAGGAAATAAGAGGGATAAAGAATAGGTACTTTGTAATTTTGACAATAATGTAGTTAATCAATACTTATTGTTTGATAAATTATAGAAGTTTAGAATGAGCAGTACTGAAAAAGTTATTAAAGTATTTAATACATAAAAAAACAACTTAAATGTACAAAATTGGAAAGGTGGGTCATCACTCATACTAAGCTAACTAGAACTTCAAGGTTGCTTACCGATCTATTAATCCCGACTAAAAAAATGCTTTAAATAGATTAGATGTGTTTAATAATACTATTCGTAAGACCTTTAATTCCTGTCTGTTTGTGGTTAAATGCATTAACACAGCAATATTATCGACATGTATAGTATTTACTACATTGTAAGTTAATTTATGCAAAAATTAAAATTTTTTCATAACATTTCGCGTGTAAAAAGAAAACGATAACTATCTGTAGTTTTGATGATGCAGCTTAAAAAAGCTATAAAAACATAAACGGTAAAATTTTCAAATTCTGTCTATTTACTAATATCGACACTACTTTAAAACTAACCTGAACGGGTTCTTGGATTATCATTTTCTTTGCTGTGTAAGATTAAAACTTAATAAGAGTTATGTAATAAGATTTATATCATACAAAACACAAACGTATGTACATTTTGCATCAATTTTAGCATTTTTAATAAATATATCATATATATAGGAAAATTTCAATTATTTCTGAGGGCAATACAATAATATACGTTTATGATAGAGGGCCGTTAGAGGGCGCTTTTGAAATTATGGCTTGTTTTAGTGACTTCACTTTGATTAACGTAAAAAAAGTAATAAAAAATTTACATA
The DNA here is from genome assembly GCA_019343175.1 of Oedothorax gibbosus. NCBI lineage: Eukaryota > Metazoa > Arthropoda > Arachnida > Araneae > Linyphiidae > Oedothorax > Oedothorax gibbosus. The sequence goes on from CM033279.1 coordinate 19,344,169, forward strand.
TAACTTTTATGGTTTATTTTCTTACAAATCCCTCTCTTTCTGTTGTTTTCTTTATTTAATACACCCACATTTAACAGGTTTATTGCTTTTCAAACTGAAATTTTTTTCTTAATGTTTACTTAAATGCGATTTATGTGTTTAGTCATCTTAATTATTATTTATTTATGAAAATGGCGTCATTCATGGGATATTAAATTAATCAAATTACGTTAATTTTAAAAAAATTAAACTTCATCAATTACACAAAATAAGTTACTCCTTTTTTTTTTAGCCTTCTACAATGTATGATAAATAAATTTATTATGGGTTAACAAAGCATGTGGAAATTTTTAAATGTCAAATGATCTCTGTCTCTATCATTCGTATGTTTTATTTTATTATTATTTTGCTGTATGTATTTACAAAATAGTAAATACGGCTTTTGAATTTTGATCGTAACGTACATTGTATGTTAATGATTGTTTGGTCCTTCCTTATACATTTCTTTAATTTTAATTTATCTTTTTCCATTAAAAAACCGTTAATACCCAAGTACTTAATGGAATAATCTGAATTTACAACTATAGTCGTCAACTAACATTTTACACGCCGAAGAATATAATCTAGAACATATTTGTACTTAGGAACATTTTATAACGTTTGAATTTTTCAGTTCAATAATTTCTTTTTTTATGATTTTCTGCTTTAACAATCAGTCGAGTTATTAACTGATAACATTTTAAGCAATATTGTGATTAATATACCAGTTTGTCACACTTTGGATCAACTCTAGTATGAGGGCCAAGCCATTCTTTAGAAAATTTGGGTGATCATTAGAAAATTAATTTAAAGTTTGTCATACCTATAATGTTATATTTAAGTTTAACTGGAATATTCTTCAAATTAATGTATTCTGGCTGTTGGTAATGTTATAGAATCATAATAACATTGAATAATCAAATATATTTTCTTATTTTAGCAAAGGACAATGTTTGAGGATCTAAACGCCATGCGTACTGCCTTCTGTCGACCATATTGGCTTGGACATCTCGTTGTGGTATTTAAAGCTCACGAAAACTCGTAAAATTGGGGAATGTTTTGTTAAGAATTCTTGAAAGACTGTTCATTGTTTTATATATACCTATATATGATCTGATCTACGATTACCTGTTTCATTTAGACTTTATCTAAATATAATTGCAGATGTTCTTTTTTGTACAACTTGGTTGCAATGTATTTTTTTGTTTATAATATTTAAATACCTGTCTTTTAAAACTTGCTTTTTCATGGTTTTAAAACAGTGTATGTGGTTAAAATGTAGTTTAGGGGGTACCTGTTATTCCGATAGGTACCCCCAGCCATGTTCTGTTTTCCCTCAGGTTAGGTGCATATTTCTTTGTAACATTTTATTTCATGTTTTTTAAAAATATTTTTTTAAAAAATGTATTGTACACTAAACTTAAGTTTCAAATTCTGATATTTTCCCTTAACTTCAGACAAAACTTGTTAAAATCAGTGACTTTTGGCCTTTTTTTAAATAAAATTTTGCTTAAAACTGTTAAGGGGGCAGGGGACCGGTTTTTAAGCTTGCCACTTGTAACTAAAATGAACTTTTTGCCTTTATTTTTTGACACTAAGGTAACTTTTAACACTAAATATATGCAACTAGTTTTTTAAAATAATCATTTGTTAATTTTTCTGTTTGTCCTATATAAATAACTATTAAAAATTTTTGACCATCTAATTATGTTAGAATAAATTAAAGTATATTTTTAATCGTATGTCTACAATATTAGAAAAAAAATATATATAACTTGGTGGCCACTGGTTTTATGAACAAAAATAGATGCAATTTAAATAGATGTCTGGTCTCGGAATCATAAAGCCATTTTTTATTCAAATTTTTGAAAGTAAAAGTTTGTAATTTTTATGAACACTTCTAGGTATTTTTTTTTTAATTTCAGTCCAAGACAAATGTCCTAACTTATGTTATTACTTTTAAACAACTACAGCATTTTTACTTTATATTGTCGTTAATATTGCATTAATAATTGCTATGCTCAATATATTCTGGTTAATTTGTTCATTTATTTATAGGCGTAGCGGTTCATTTGGACTGATATTTGAAGAACCAAAGTTAAAAGCCCTAAATAACTAACCTGGGGCCTAAATAGTTCATTGCTTATTTTGTGTCAACCTCTTATTTTAGTAAAATCGGTCCAGATGGGGCCAATTATTTTTGGAATCAATGGTATTATGAAAAATATAATATGTATTATGATTTATAATCTTTTTTTCTTATTTTTTTCAGGATCTAGTAGCAACTATTAGTATTTATCCAATTGCTAAGACATATCACTATGATTTGTATGAGAAGAGTAAATGTATTGTGATATATAAAGTTAAACATCATTTTTCACTATGCCCAATTTATTAAGTCACCTTACTTGAATTGATGTATATTTTATAATTGATAAATGCATTTTTGAAGGATTTTTTATTTACACATTGCTATTGTTGTTATTTGCAGAAAATCATGTGTACTCAAAATGCCAGATGAAGTTGAATAACAACCAATTCGCTTGTTTTGAATGCCCTTATTCTTCAAATAATGCTGAAATCATCCGTAAGCATGTACAGATGCATTATGGTAATATTTCTAATCATCTAATATTGTAATTAACACATTATATTTAATTGTAGATTTCACTGTAATGAAATTTTTAAAAAACACATTTAAAATTTATTTTAATTTAAAATATATAAAAATATTATTTAACTTGATGTTAAATGAAATTTTAAGACAAAAGACAACTTTCAAGTTGACCAAAACTGTTACCTGTATTTTTTTCTTGTTTTTAATAAACTGTTGTTGCCGATCGCTTAAAATACCAATTTAATTTTATTTAGCTCAAATCGCAAATTTAAATAAAGAAAGTTTATCTAGATCCTTCAAGAGAGGTTAAGAGTGGAGAGGCAAATAAAAAGCATTCATTATTTTGAGCATTTATACAAAGCTTAACAAGCTGTGAAAATGCTATTAGTTCATCTTGCATGAGTTCACTTAAATGAGGTTCAATTGAACTTTAATATACTACTGTTTATCAATTTACTATTATTAGTTATTTCTTTTAATTATAAATTAAGTTTTGCAACGGAAATATTGACTGAAATTATCCTATTTATTTAATTATTCAAATAATGGAATTTGATTTTAATATTTAAAGGGAATTTATAATTTATTAGTTCATGAACATTTTAATAACTGAAAATTGTCATATTACATACTTTTGAAAACATGATAAACTATATTCTGGGAGGCCAAATTTAAAGTAAATATCATTCAAAATCTTTACTTAATATTAACTATTATTTATTTAAATATTATTTGAAAGGATTTATCAAAATTTGTTTATTTTGAATTGCTTAATACAAAAATGCCACTCAGTAAAAACTATAAATTGTATATATTTTTTCTTATCTGTATTTAAAATTTTTAATGAAATAGGCCTAATAACAATTAATTTCATTTTTCTTATAATTTGCAGTTTTATACTGGTTTTCAATTGTAGTTCTTATAAAAAGTAAACATTATATATCATATAATATAATTTAAAAAAAATTATATTTTAAGCTGGGCTCTTATTTTAAGTCAAAATCCAATCTGAATTTTCGCATGAGATTCTGTTATCATGAACTATTTTGCTGCTCCCTTAAGTCCGTGTTAGCAAGGTTTAACTGTTCTAAATTCTTGATCAAAAATTGTGTAATATTTACTGGTTGAACTCTTTTTTTTTCCGTAGATAAAGTAAAGCAATATTTAGCAATTTTTTACAAATGTTATTATGCTTTTAAATTAATTCGGAATTTTTTTTAAAAATTTGATTTGTGTGTAAAAATGCTTGATTGTTATACATTATTGTTAAAGCTATTTCCAAATAACAATCTATTCTAACATTATATCTCTATATACAAGTTAATTAGCAAAATTTAAAATTAGTTTTATTTTCAGAATTACCTTGTTGATCTGAAATGTCTTGCCTTACAAATGTGTCTTTTATATTTAATTAAAAACAATATCATAAATCAATGCATAGGATAGCTATATAATATTTATTTTCCCTCTTCGTTGACGTTTTTATTCTTGAAAAAAAAATGTCTACGTGTAGCCTTGGCAATATCTTTAATTATTTAAAAACTTATGTTTGTAGTATTTTTGGTATTCCAGTTAAGGTTTATTCTTAATTAAATGCTATGTACATCATATTAATAAACTTTCTAAGAAATTGATTTTCTGTTAAATAATTGTCATTTCATGTTAAGTAGAGTAAAACAGAACAATGTTTTAAAGGAATTAAAGTTAAGGTATTTAAAATTTTAATCTATAGTATAATTAGTTGGATTTACGTTTTTTTTTTCTGCTTTGTATTTCTCTTATTTGCTATTTAGTTAAAATAAACATAAATAAAAGCTTTTCATTGTGTTAGTTTTTAAAATTAAAATATTACATTTAAGGTAAATGTTGTAAATTTTTTTGAACTAGTTTCCCCTTTTACAGAGCGCCGCATGGCTTCTATACGAAGATCATCCCAAACCAAGGACAAGTTTTCCTGTTACCACTGTCCATTCAAAGCAGATTCTGAAAGCACCATCCTAGAGCACCTCAAAGTTCACTTTAAGCAGGAACGTCGCACCTGCAAAATTTGTGACCAGGAATTCAATAATGAATCTGAACTCACAGCTCATATGCCATCGCACCACTCGCCCGACACATTCAAGTGCGATTTGTGTGATCAGATTTTTTCGAGAGTCAGCATATTGTCTTATCATAGAAAAACTCACATGAAGTCCAAGTCGTTCAAATGCACCATTTGTCAGAAGGTTTTCTATGACGCCATTGTGTTTAATCAGCACGAGAGCCTTCACAAGGAAAAAAATAGCAAAAAGTAGAGACATTGGGTGTTATTCAGGGTTGTTATGTTTGTTTTGCTACTATGCATTTAGTTTATGCAACTCTTACTAAGCAGTTTTTTATTGTGCTCTTGTGTTTAATTAGCACAATAAAAATATAGTAAAAGGACATTGGATGCATTTAGCAGAGATTGGAAAGTTACTTTTGAAAAGTAACCCTGTTACAGTTACTTAATTAAAAAAGTAGCTATGTTACAGTTACTTTATATGAAAAGTAACTATGTTACAGTTACTTTATATGAAAAGTAACTCATCACAGTTACTTTTAGAAGTTTAAAGTTATAAGAAAAATTGAAGTTTAGCCGTCTTACCATTTTTCAAAGAGAACCAAGACGAAAGAAATCGGGACAATTGGAAGATAAGTTGAAAACGATAGTTCAATGTTGTTAAAATTTAAATTATTAAATTTAAGCTGAACGCCAAACTGTTGAGAAAATATTAACGAAGAGCGGTTTGAAAAGTAACGGAAGAGTAGCAACATTTTTTGTTACTGTTAAAAGTAAATTAGTTACAGTTACTTTCTGAAATTTTTTACGGCATTACCTAAAAAAAAAGTAACTGTTACAAGTAACGTCATTACAAGTAATACGTTATTCCAATCCCTGGTATTTAGTATTGTTGATAGCTGGTGAGCATTAAATCTATGCAACTAAATACAGTGGAGTTTTTCTTTCTATTCTTGATGGGACCAGACCAGTTTTGGATTATTAGATAGCTGTAAACAAAACCAATTGAAATTGACCACTTGTCAGTTACATTTATTTCCAAAAAAATATTGAATCATGGATTAAGTTACTTAATTGAAAAAGTTACTCTGTTTGTTAGTTACTTAATTAAAAAAGTAACTATGTTACAGTTACTCAATACGGAAAGTAACTAATCACAGTTACTTTTAGAAATTTCAAGTTGTGGGAAAATTTGAAATTTAACAATTTCACAGTTTTTCCAAGAGTACCAATATAAAAGAAATAGTTACCATCGAAAAACAAGTTAAGAACGAAAATTCAACAGTTAAAAATAAAATGTTAAATAATTAAAGTTAAGCCGAACATTGAACTGCTGAAAACATTCATGAAGAGCGGCGTGAAAAAGTAAAGGAAAAGTAGTTGAATTTTTTTGTTATTTCGTTACCGCTAAAAGTAATTAAGTTACAGTTACTTTCAGAAAAAAAACTGTTACCTAAAAAAAGTAACTGTTATAAGTAACACGTTACTCCAATCCCTGGATTAAAGTTAGTTATGAATCTTAGTTAGGAAAAGCCATTGTAAGTTGAAATCTTACTATTGAACCGTGGTAAGTTAATTATTTTGTGACCTAAGTAGTGAAAACGAGAGGTTGAACCTTTTTACTTTAAATTACCCCTTATGAAATGAAAGGTAATGCAAGTATTGCAATAGTGGTCGAAAATCTGAAATGGAGTTTTAATGTTTCTATATGATTTGGAGGGTGCCGATTCCAAAAAAGTAGTTTTTGAACATTTTGTCTATCTGAAACAGTTCGAACTAAAAGAGCTACGGACTTCAAAATTTAGTGCACAAGTTCCTAGTACCTATTGGACGTTATAGTAAGGTTTTTTAGAAAATCTGCATGCGCAAAATGTAGCTGCTATAAAACTTTTTAGGTTTTAAAAGTTTGGAAAATACCTTATAGGGCATATAAATTACTGTATTTCCCGTACCTTTATTGTATTGATTTATTGAATGGTAAGTTGGAAGTTGTGTAATGTTATATATCTCTAGTTTTAACTGGCAAGTGGTTAGATGTAATAATAATATATATATCCAGGTTTGTATTTTGTATAGAAACCTAACTATTGTTAAGCATCTAAGTTTATTTATTTTTAACATTTAAGAGATATATGAAATATGAAGGTATAATTCTTGATATATCTCAGGGTTTAGAATCGAAAGACTCAACTGTGTTTATTGTTATTACTGCATTGTATTTCATGTGTGTACATAATTCCATATGAGTGTAAAGTATGTACTTATTTTTCATTCAATGTTTTAATTCAAAGTTAGGTATGTTTCTTTAAAAAGAAAATACTTAGTTTTTTTAAAGTGTAACCTTATAGAAATTGTTAAACCATTTTAATAGGTAAGTATTTGGTTTTTCTTACACCAAAGAAATGTAAGGTTAAGTGTTTGTTGTTTTTAGAATTTTATGTCTGTAAGTTAACTTTATTTAAGCAATACTTTCAAAACACGATAGTTTTGCAATATATGTCTAAGAATTTACAGATTTACAGATCTTTGACATTTACAACTTCACAAATTTTAAGATTTGTTTTATTTTTATATGGCTTTGGATACATTTAAATAATTCTGATTTCAACTGTTTCTCTTGAGAATTAAAAAAATTATAAAAGTTTTGACGAATTTAATTATTTAACTAGGGCATATTGGTTGTTTAAAGTTTAAGTTATACTTTTTATTTGAAAATTCATTAAAATTTATTATTGTTAATGCAATTAATTCATTTGAACTTTATCAAATTTTTAAGCAAAAAAAGCATTGAGCTGAAACTCTTTAAATTATAAATGATATTGTTGTTACTGAATTATAAAAAGTTGTGATTTGTAAATATGCTTCATAATTGTGACAGCACAGTTTTTGTGCAAAAGTTCTGTTGTATAATGATAAAGCTAATGCTATATTTAATATTTCTTCATTAATTTGACCACTATAATGTAGAGATGCAGATTCTCTCACATATATTTTGCCTTTCACCTCGTAATTTTAGTTAATATTTTGTTTTAGTTTTAAAATAAATAATTAAAAAAAACTTATGTGTCATTCATTTTTAAAAAATTAAACATAAAGCATTTTTTCATTCATTAATTTCATTTGAAGTGCTTCAATATTACATGATGTTACCAAATCTGTAATTATTTTCAGGATTTTAAATGATTAAAAAACTTAAAAAGAGTATATCTTTCTAATATCCACACTACGTTTATAATGACTACACAAATAGTGGAGGCTTTTATAAAGAAGGCTATGTTCGTCCATCTGTCCTCCTGAGGTGCTATAATTTTACTTGCTATTGTCCATGCCGAGTGTTTGACTATAGACCTCTAATCATCCACTCTCTCCCCCCCCCCCTTGCTCTAACTGCAAATGCTAGACAAATGTGATACATAAAAAAATTTAGCTTATCAAAACTAGAAATCATTTAAAGTCTCAGAAAAAAAATTCAAATTCAAAGTTTATTAAAAAAAAGAACTCGTATAAAAGCAGAAGAGGGCCATTTTAATAGAATTAAATCATTATTGCCACTCACGACAATCAGCACCTACTGCCACATCACTTCAGGGATTTGGGCTTGATACAAATGTTCAAAGCCACAGAGGTGCCTAGGTTCCAGTAATACCTTTCAAAGATAGAACAGACAGATGCATACTTTTTCATTTAAATTTATGTATTTATTAATTAATAATGGTTTCTTAATACTAATTATTCCTCCTGGTCTTATTGAATCTTGTATTGAATTTTTAATGATCTTAGTAAAATAGAGAGAGGGGAAACAATTTCTAACTTCAATGGGAAACCTTTGTATCTATTATTTATAGTGACTTTAATTCTAAATTTTTTTGGAGAAAAGCTAGGAATAAAATTACACATGTAATTTTTCTCATTCCTAATGTACATATTTTGTGATCAAGTTTTACAATTTTGTAATACGTAGTATGCAAAATGTTCTCTTATTTTTGTAACATCCAGAGAGTGCTGCTCAAAAGAGTTGCATCGCCATTCTCCGCATAAAGGGAAAGCTGTCGTTTTTTCATCGTAGGATAAATTCGACTACTCATACAACTCCTACCACCATCAACAAAAACTTCCACGGAAGAGTGATCGTAAAACACTCTGAGAGACACAGTATCTTTGTTTGAAAGAGAAACGCTCCTATATCCAACTAAGTCATACTGTGGATATCTGCGATCCAATGTGAGACGCTGAGCTTGGTTATCCACATACAGGAACAAACCCTCACTGGAGTTAGGGTGGCCAAGATGGAGACCATACGTTTCTGCCACACTAGAAGTAAGATTCCAGGTTATGTCTACTTCAGCTGCGTATACCTCATCCGACAATAATAGCTTTTCACTGTGTAGAATAGTTTCACTGTTTGTCGTGGGTTCTGTCCTTAGGCCCTCAACTTCTCTGATGGGATTGATGAGAAGGTCACCATCATCGTTGAGAGTCATTTCTCGTGGTAATGTCAGCGAACCAGCCCAACCTTGCTTCTTTTCTGGCATAGGACTTTCCCACATATCCATCCATGCAATTACGATTCTCCTTTCATCCGGAGCTTGGAAAGTTTGTGGTGCGTAAAAATCATGGCCATGATCAAGGAGTGTAAATTCTTTCTCTATATCAAATGGAGTATCAGGACTCCACGTTCCCAAGAAGTACCCATTGTCGTATAGGTTACGATATAGGTATCCTTCTGGCTTGATTCCTTGGGGAGAAAACATTAGTAAGTATTTGTCTTCTAAAGGAAAAAAGTCCGGACATTCCCACATATATCCTCCAAGGCCAGACTGTCGGTCTGTTAGGACTCCTTGTTCCTCCCATTGTTGAAGGTCTCCGGATTTGTAGAGGCGGATCTGGCCTTCCCCTTGGAATTCAGTTCCTATCACAACGAACCATTCACCGTTCAAAGGCAGCACTTTCGGGTCTCTAAAGTTAATCACACCTTCTGGATTGTCCAATACTTTGCCTTGTTTTGTGAAGTGAATCCTGAAATGCAAAAGTTCGCAGTTTAAGCCAATTAAGTCCGCGATCAAGAACTACACCTTTTTTTAAAATAAACATTAAAAAAAGGACACTCGTTACAATATTAACGAATTACGTAAAATTAAATTTTGTTAGCAGCAGTTAAATGAACATCTTTAAAGATATAGTTGTACAATATTAATTCATACCCCGAGGAATCATTGCTGGTGGCAAGACACTGCACTTGGACATCTCCATTCCCAGTGTACATCAGCTTCAGCGTTCCCCCGTCGTTGACCGCGGACCCCGAAAAGCACCCGTTTTTGTCTTCCTCGATGGATGGTGCCAAGGCAGGCGGCAAGTGTTCCCATTCCAGCATATCTGTGCTTCTGGCGTGGCCCCAGTGGATTTGCTCGGGCTCAGGGGCATACGGATTGTGTTGGTAGAAGGCGTGGAAGTATCCACCGAAGTGGATGAGACCATTTGGATCGTTCATCCAACCGCTGGGGGGTGCCAGATGGTAGGTGGGATACCATTCTGATTTGGGTGGTGTATATGGGGTGGGGCCTGCGCATAAGGATGGATCGAATTTTCGTACCTGAAAAATAAGCACGTTTTCAAGTATAGTAAATGTATTAACTCAGTGGGGTGACTGTCCATGGAGGGTCGAGGCCTGCTGGACTTGTGGAGGCATGGTAGCGTGGAGCGATATCACCCAGCACTATGGCACAGCCTCATGACAAAAGTATTAATATGACACATTTTTAAACGATCTTTTTCTCAAGGTCTATACTTAGTGGCATTCTCATGACCGTGAATAAAGTAATTTCATCGTCATATATTGTTCGCCGTCACATATAAAATCTTCTATTTTAGGTGATAAGGTAATTTTTATTTTATTTTAAATGCTGTGATGTTAAATTTCTGTTCAGGCATATGAGGCCACTCAGTCGATGCCCTCTCCTTTCTGTAGTTTTGGTCTGAAGTGCTACAATTTTATTTGCTATTGTCCATCCTAGTAAATAGTTCGACGGTGGATCCCTAGTTAGCATTACAAGTAAGCTTGGTATTCACTTATAGACCTCAGAGCAATGAAGGCCTGAGTTTGGCCCATCACCACCATTGATTGAAATAGTATCAATAAATTTAAATTTAATGATCATTAAAAAAACTTAAAAAGTCTTATCTTACAGAAGATACATATTTAATACAATAATTTTGCATCCCAAAATAAAATAATATTAATAAACTTAGAAAAATTGTTTGATAAAATGAAGTTTCTAAAAATAAATCAGACAATTCTATAAAAATAAAAGTATAACTCACATCAGCTGCTATATTTTCCAAGAATTTGTCGATAGAACGTTCATTTACCAATCCATTGATTTTTATCAGTAAGTAATCATCTTGGTTCGAATCCTCGGCAATTATCGAACGTGATCTGAAAGAAGTACGATAAAGTCTTCAGATTTTAATTTTTTTTACTTGCAAAACTTATTGACGATTTAAACTTATTGAAGATTATTAATTATAAATCTTTAACCCTTTGGCTACTAACTGGACTCATTTGTCCGAACAGATGTTTAAAAATTACTAATGGGGTGAAAAATGTTTAAAAACTCATTGTAATATGTCGGCATTCGTTGAGAAAAAATCATTTTTTAAAATTCGTAGTCATAGGATTAAACCTTATTACTAAATATGACGTTGACTCTGGAAATACAACTTCCAAACTATGATAATTCACGATATACGACAACGACATTCAAGAAACAGCTTTTAATAACGTATTGATCTTCTTGGTTTGACATTTGCCATCTTCTTGGCAAACAGTGCATTAGGGCTTTGCTGCGTACACAACCATGCAAAAAAACAAAACAAAAACGCACATTGTCTACCGTTTTCTACCCTTTTAGTATGAGTAAACATGAAATAGACATAGAGGATAGAAATATCTTCGTATTATAAAAGCTTACGATTCCTCTTCAACGCAAACAATTATTTATTACTACAAAAATAGACATTCTGGGTTGCTATAAAGTTTTATTAAATTCAGTCTTTTTTTGCCTCCGAACATTAAAAGTTTTGGATTTTAAGGTAGGTGAATACCTAAATTAAAAAAAATCGGACTTTTAGGCTATTTTTGTATCTCTACCTTAAGTCTATCATAATCAGAAACGAACCTCAAATGTACCGTTTATTTATAAAACTGCAAGATTCAAAGTGAATTCTTATTTATACTTTTGAGCAAAAACTAAGCTATCTATTAAAATGAATAAATATCTATAAAAATGCACTATGCATCTACTTTAACACCTAACTTATTGATTTGCAAATTATTTTTAGTCACTAAGTCTATAAATTTGTAACAAAATGCAAATATTTATTTCGTTGTTGACTTCACAAAATGGGCCTTTTCCATGTTAGTTTTTACGCTAGCACTTCAAGCAAAATTGTTCAACTTTATTTAATTTGAATGTATTTTACGGAATTTATTTAAATATCCATATCGTGTGCAATGTTTTGGAGTAATTATAATAGAATTTAAAAAATGGCTAAGTGCAAGTCGATTGGGGAAAAAAATTAGTTTTTTTTATTTCATAAAATTTGGTAACAACATATTATTGTCATTTGTTTTAAATTTGGAGGATCATTGGTATTGCACTCTTCTGTATAAAACGAAGAATTTAACATCGAAAAAAAAAGTTATTAAGTTGAATAAAGGAGGATTGAAATAGACAGCCGGGGGGGGGGGGGGGGGGGATATAAAATACCCAATAAGTTGAAAATTAAAATGTTTTAATTGTGTTAGCTCAAGCCTATTATTTAAAAAAAAACATAATATTAAAAAAAAGAACACTATTTTAAATTAAATATATATTTAAATAAAAAAATTATTAGAATATCAGAAGTTATAAAAAATTGTAAAATCCCATTGTTATGAAGTTACATACATATCCCTAATGCCCCAATTTTATTGATTTCCATCCATAAAAAAGTAAACTAGATTTCAAGAAAATGAATGCAAATGATTAATAAATTTCTACGTCCGGTAGTCCATATGTTAAAAAGCTGCTGCCCTTACACACCACGTTTTTAAAAAGATTATTTAAGCAGAAATACAAATATTTATTTAAAAACCTTTACTATTAAGTGATACTAATATTTAGAAAAATAAAGAACTATTAAACAAACAACAAAATTTAAAATGAGTATTTTTAGAAGAAAAATGTATTTATAACTTACGTTAAGCCAGGAATGCTGTTTGCTGCTAATAATAGAGAAAACGCCAGAAGAAACATTTTATGGAATAGGATAGAAGACGAAATCAAAAACTAAATTTACTCAGCAGCACATCTCGGAGATTACGGTTATCTATTCAATAACATACCGCTTCCAACTGATTCGAAAATAGATTACGATGTTAAGTTGCGACATACTTAAAAAAAAAAAGGTTTCTTTTTACAATGACGTATAACTCTTTATGAACTGACAATACAAGGAAAAAAATATGTTTAGTATACCACCAATGAACACGAATACATGACACACCATTTTATGACTTAAGAACTATACTTTCATTAATTACATTGGAATTATGATTTTTTTCAGAACTTTTTACAATTCAAAATTAATGTAAATGATATCGTTTTTAGTATTTAGTTGACAAATTTGATGGCGTGATTTTAATTCGATAAAAAACGAACCCCCTTCTAACATGCGAAAGTCGTAGACAATGAAAGATAATGATTGATAAAACCATTATTTGTAGATACCGTGTTTTTCGTTCTATGTCATTTTATTTGTTTTCCTTGAACATGTAAAATATATGGTATCTACTTATAATGATTTTGTTTCTGTTCTGAAGGTACGCTGTATCTATAATTTCATTGTTATCGCAGGACCGAATTCTTTGTAAAATGATAGTCTGTTGCCCCACATGAAAAATAATTCTTTATCTCGTCTTGATTAAATTTAATATAAAGATATAGGGTTTATTGTGTAGATGTTTCATATTAAAAATTTTTTTATTGAACAATTTGCATATGTTTTTAATTTTTTTTAACCGAATTCATGGAATAAGAATAACAAAAAATTACATATTAGGTACATTTAAATCCCTAGCTGCAAAAATTCGCATTTTGAAACTTCTTCTTTTGAAGATGAAATAATCAAATTATCCTTTACTAAATGTTTATGATAAATAATTCATTAATTACCATTAGCATAGCAAAGTTAGGTACATATTTAAAAGATTCTCACCTCAAAACACATTAATGCATGTATCACACCATGAGTAAGTTAAAAATATTAATATTTTAATAAAATACTGATGGGGAAGGTGTACAACACATTGGTACATTATAGGTGATAAAACTGTGCTTCATTAAAAATTAATTAAGAGCTTAAAACAACAGCTTATCGAACTGAATTAATTCACACAGATCAAAACCTAAATTAGAAACTATTTATATTAAAAATGCATCTTTAATTGCCTCTAATATGGTCCTAAGTTTTATACTTAAACGCATGTATAAAGTAATAATCACCATATTTTAGAGTCAGGACGCGTTTTATAAAAAAGTAAAATTGTCTGGGCTGTTATTCGAGATTAATTAATAGTAACCCATAAGTAAACAGAGCACCGAACGCTGTAAGCAGATAATCTTTTTTGAAATTGATCACTCCTCCAGCTGTTAAGTAAATAGTTTCGCTTTTATCGATTCTACTTAGAAGGAAAAACGCTTCTTTCGCTCCCGCAAATTTCATTTTATTTCGCTGAATCAATTTTTCAGCAGTAACTTTGACAGCAATAAGATTTTCAGGAATTCCAGAGCAGATTAATGTCACAAGAATCAAAACGATGCTGCCCATCAAAACATTGTTGTTAATCTCAATAGTCGTGATTTTATAATCTCTGCTTAAACAATAAGTCAAAGACAAGTACAGACCCCCCCCCGAAAAAAAAAAAAATGTTGATTATAATCAAAAGCAAAGCCAATGATAGAATTTTTTTCAAGTTTCTTATGGTTTTCAAAATGTGAAAGTATCCAAAAGATTTTTTTTACCAATGGTAAAGTACAATGCTGCTTATTTCTCCATATAATCACCTTGGCGATTAAAGCATTTGTCATATCTGTAAACACGCTTTGAAATACCCTCTTCATAAAATGTAGCCGCCAATGATTTGAAGGGAGTTTTGACGGTTTCTTCGAGCTTAACGTCAACTTGGAAGCTCTACAGACTACAATCCAAGCCACTTTGCTTATCAATAATTCAATTATTGTAAACCTTCGAGTTTCCCTAAACACTTGGTCAACTCGCTTAACAATACTGATGTTCATGAAGAAGGGGACCAAGGAAGCAAGTCTGTCGCTACAGACGGTATTGTTCAGCGAGTTGACCAAGTGTTTAGGGAAACTCAAAGGTTTACCATAAGTGAATTATGGACTAGCAGTGGCTTGGAGGACAGAAAAAAATTGACGTAAAGCTTCCAAATTTACTTTTTTAAACGAAACCGTTACAACTCCCTACCAATCATTGGCGGCTACATTTTATGAAGAGGGTATTTCAAAGCTTGTTTACAGGTCGTGTTTAATGCCTTAATCGCCAAGATGATTATGTGGAGAAATAAGCAGTATTGTACATTACTTTAGGTAAAAATCTTTTTTGTATTTTGACCCGTCTTTTTGTTACAGCCCATCGGTGGTTGAATAAAAAACAACCCTCGTATTTTACTTTATATGTTTATACACTTTTCAAATTGTTGTAAAAAAAAGTTTAAGAGCATTATCTTTTTTTTGGTAATATGCGTAAATAATCTACATGGTAAATGCGTCGACATGTATTTAAATAAGCCCCAAATAACATAACATGTGTTTCTTTTACCCAAACTTAACTTTTATTTAATCTGCGCATCTTAATTCTACAAATAAAATGCTACTTCTAGTATGGTAAATACTCTGTTAGTGACTAGTTTATGTGCCTTAAATGGGAAATACAAAACATTAATGTTTTGAAAACGAAAATAATTACTTGCGGAAACAGAATAGCAAACATCTATATTAAAACATTCAATAATAATACTTTATTTCTTAGTAAACATTTAAATCTAAATGAAACGCTGTTACAGAACTTAATAAGGGGATCTAACATTTAAATACTTTATGAGAATATATTTTAGAATAGAAAACAACAATTGCGTATGGGAAATTAAATATGTATGAATCTAAATAATTGTATTCATATAATCATATTATATGTATTGATAAATTACAATAAAATAGTCATTACTAGTCAAATTGCCCAATGCAAAATCTTTTTTTGCTCATATTTTGATTATGATTTTCCCCAGATTTGTAAAAATTAAATAAAAGTTATTAAACCTCTCTCTCTCTATTTTTTAAAAATATATTTTAACTTACATGAAAATAATGAAGAAACAATTTTATTAAAGAAGTAACAATGAAATAAGCCCCTTTAACGTTAAACACCATTTACATTTAAACAAAATGTGTCTTAAAAATTGTTTTTAATAAGTTTTTTTTCCTGTCATTCTTTATTAAAAGTAATCATTCACTAATATAAACTGTTACTACATATTCCTTTAAATTTAAATATATTTTTTTAAATAACATAGGCCAGGTGAAAAAAGTTTTAAGAATGAGGAAGAGGACCAGTGGCAAAAATGAAATAAAAAATAGTTCATTGTGGTCCGGGATAATAAAAAGTTCATAAAAAGAAAAGGAAGACCAGTGTAATACGAAAGCAAACTAGTGGTGTGTAACACTACACGACTTTCAATTACCGCTTAATAAATCTTTACACATATTTAAAGGTAATTCCGGTACAATTATATTATACCTTATATAGTAATTAAAACCAAAAAAAAATGTCTTGCTCATATCCAATTTTTTAGAAAAACTATATTATGACGTCTGACAGGTACAGCTGGGGAAAAAAATCGACCCACCATTCGTTTTCCGGCTGCTATTGGTCAAGGAATTTTGTGAAAGGTGTCATTTTTCAGGAAATAGCGTAAGGAATTGAGAACTGGCAACCAAAATTCTATAAGGGGTCGTCTACATATTAAAATGAGTACCAACTTTGAAAACTCCAATAGCAACACCCAATTTTTTTTATATAAAAATATTTATTATCTTCAAAATACCCAATATCCAAAAGAAAATTAATTACTTTGCATTATTTGTTGAGATATAAGCATTCAAACTTGAACGCCCATAATGTTAAAAAAGTTTCACAAACTTTTATTCATACCTCCACAAATAAAAGGAATTAAACAAAGATTTTTTTTTCATTATATACTTCTTAATCTTCCAAAAACAAATCACATAAGTTTTTCATCATTTTTTTATTATTATTATTTTTTTTATTTAAATTTAAATAAGAAAAATAAAATATGAATAGCAACCCCAATATTTTTTTACATAAATCGATAAAGTAGATCAAGTAGAACCAGATTCCCGAATTTTTTAATTCAACAACAATTATTTGCCGAGTTATTGTAAAAAAACTGAAAAAAAAACGAATTTTAGGGACCGTGTAAAAAATTACTTGGCAAATTTGATCCTAACTTGCATTATCGTTTGGTGGTTGTAAAGCGTTTATTGGTAAATGTTTATTCAAATTTATTGATGTCTGTCAAATGTCTAAAAATCTTTTCTTGTTTCTAGTGCATACAATGTGATTTTTTTTGTATAATTAACATTAAATTATATCGATTACTATGTGTTTAAATGTATGTTATTTCCAATACAATTTCAAAAAGTGTTAAGATTAAAAATTAAATACTCTAAAATATTATTGGAATTCGGTTTTTAGTATATTTTATTGTTAACACATTGATTATTTAAAATTATTAGTGCCCACTGCTTTTGTTAGCAATCATTGCCAAATCATTTTAGGTATTTTTTTTATTTTTGCTTTCCTTAAATATCGCGGAAGGTTTATAAGCGGGTCTCTGACCAAGCACACAAACCTGAATATCTATGGGTAATTCCATGCAAAATTATCCTGTCTGTAGTGTAAGTTAATTGTGGAATAGTTGATCTACACTTATTATAACTAAATAATGTAATGTATTTTATTTAATTTGGTTTATTTTTTAATTTTAAAAAGCTTTTAATCTCTTCTTAAATCGTGACTTACTCTACAGTTATATGGAATTAGCCATATGTCTACCAACCAACCAACTAAATATCGAGCTGAAATATCATGTAAATAATCATATTTATGTGTAAATATTTGCTATGTAAATAAATTATTATATTCGAAAATATGTGCTCTTTAAATAATCGTTATATGTGTGATTTAATTTAAAATTAAAATTTCATCTTCTAGCCTTTATTTTATTTCTGAATTTTAAAATCCAAAAATTGTTTAAAAAAACGCATCCAAAAAAATCACCGTATTAGTGAAGGTTTAATTATAGCGACCTTTTGGCGAGAATATGTTAGCTTGTCGTTTTGAAAAGACACAACCTAAATCTTACCTTTTTCAATTTGGAGATTTCCACCTAATCGCGTTCAAAATTAATGCTTTAATATCTCGGCAAATAATGCAAAACAAATAATTCTTTTTTATACCTAGGGTATTTTGAAGGTGCTGCACATTTTTATGTAAAAAAAATTGGGTGTTGCCATTAGAATTTTCAAAGTTGGTACTCATTTTAATATGTAGACGACCCCTTATACAATTTTGGTTGCCAGTTCTCAATTCCTTAAGCCATTTCCTGAAAAATGACAACTTTCACAAAATTCCTTGACCAGTAGCAGCCGAAAAACGAAGGGTGGATCGTTTTTTTCCCCCAGCTCTACTAGAAAATCGTGTACCAAATTTGAAGTGCGTAGCTCTTTTAGTTCGATATGCAGAGTGGTTTCAGATAGACAGATAGAATGGTATTAGAAGGGGCCCGGATGGCCGAAAGGTTTGGACCATTACGCTAGCAGTCTGCGCGCTGTAACGGGTGCGGGTTCGATTCCCGCCTTCGCCCGGGTGTATATTCCTTTCTCTATTGTCTGTGACAGTAAAAAATTATTTCTGTGTCTGTCTTACTTGACGAAGGCTTCATAAGCGTGTCTCTGATCAAACACACAAGCCGGAACATATATGTACCTGCCCCTACCCCAATGTAGGAGGAGGATCGATCTTCAAAAACCTTTTTTTCCCCACCAAATTATATTATGACGTCTGACAGGTACTAGAAACTCGTGTACCAAATTTGGAGTCCGTAGCTCTTTTAGTTCGATATGCAGAGTGGTTTCAGATAGACAGATAGAATGTAGGAGGAAGACCAATGTTCAAAAATCACTTTTATAGAATCAGCAGCCTTCAAACTGATTAGAAGACACAAAATCTCCATTTTTGATTTTTGACACCCATCGCTATACTTTCATTACCTAATATTGGGCAATTGAAAGTAAAAAGTGCTCACGTCTACCTGATTTGATGCTTTACAATTTACTACCAACTATGACGTTAAATACTTTACTACCTATTACGACGTTTTAAAACTTTATTACAAACTCTGACGTTGACTGTAGAAATACAACTTTCAAGATGACAATAACTCACGGTATCCATACCCCATGATATACGACTTTCAATAAACATATTTTAATAACGGATTAATGCACTTGGTTTGATATTTACGATCTTTTCGACAAACAGTGCATTAGGGCTTTAATGCGTAAATCACTATAAAAAACCAGGCACATGTTTATTTTTACCCTTGGGGTCTGTGTGGAATAGAGGAGACAAATATTGTTGAAAAATAAAAGCGGTCTATTCCTTTTAAACGCAAACAATAATTTACTAATACAAAAATAGACGTTCTAGGTTGCATTAAAGTTTTATTACATTCAGTCTTTTTTTTGGGGGTCCAAATAAAGTTAAAAGTTCTGTATTTTTAATGTAGGTAAATATCGAATTTTTTATAAAAGAAAAAAAAAATCGGATTTTGAGATATTTGTGTAGATTCAATAAATAAGCCTTCTTAATCAGAAACACAACTTAAATAATCATTTATTTATAAAGCTACACGAGTTAAAGGGAAGGTTTATTTATACATGTTTCTTACGGAGGCAGGTCAAAATCTAAACTTAGTTTTAGCTCTCTTTTTCTCTCTTGACTTTCTCAAAATGTTTTTTTCAAAGTTAGTTTAGACGCTAACTCTTCTATAGCATAAAAGTTTAACTTTATTTCACTTGGAATTTATTTACCAAAGTTACTTAAATATATAGGGGGCACCAGGGACATTTGACCCATAAGGATCCATGACCCAATGCCTTTTACTCAGCAATGGAAAAGTTTTGTGAGTTGAATGTGACATCATTTTACTCCTTTCAGTCAGCTGATCACATGGTGAAAAAAACGAGCTGAATCATTGCGTATGTGTTTAGTTATGCAAAGAAATACGTTTTCATGCACTGAAAGTAAATTTTTGAGACCGTAGGTTTTTCGGTCTACATTTTTTGGTTTAAAAGACAGATTTTTTCAATTAGTTACTTGTTTAGTTCATGCTATTAGCTACAGTTACGTGTACAATAGTGCTAATGTAATTATTCGCAAATGACTTTGTTTTGGGGTTAAACAAAAAAAGTGCAACTAGGGATAATTGACCCAAGCCAATTGGGGATATGTGACCCAAGTAAACAACACAAAAGTAGACAGAAGTAGACCAAGTACATTTTTTTAAAAATCACGAGAGTGCCAAAAGTAAATGACTGGGTTCTTAACGGAGTATAAGGTTTGTTGGGAAGATACAAGGGATTTTTTTTAACGAGCTTACAATTCAATATGCATAAAGAATCGATGGAAAATGTTTTAAATGGCCTGAAATGGACAATATATCTCAAGTTGATATTGATTAAATAGTAGTGATTCTTCAACCACAAGTGTTTTCTCTGCAAAATAAAAGAAGCCCCAGTTTTGTATTTCGACCAGAATTTACTTTTAAATTTGATTATTTCGTTAGTATAAGCACAATTAATGAGATAAAAATAAAAAGTAGTAATTTTGTCTGAAAATACTATAAAATCTATATAAACTTTATAATATGATATTAGTTTTGTTATTAGGTAATTTTTTTTGATAATTTTAAGTCTTACAATCAAATTTTTGGGTTGGGTCACGTATCCCTAATGGGTGGGTAAAGTATCCCTATGCATTGGGATACATGACCCAAAACTAAAGTTTTAAATAATTTATATTTTACTGCTATTGCAGTTAATACTACAGAAAAATACTAATATATATTGTGTAATACTTATCAAAGCATAAATTAACTGCATTTGCACATCCATAAATAGTGTTTTTTAATAGTTACAAGCCAAAAACTACAAGTTGGGTCATATGTCCCTGGTTCCCCCTATATCTGACTGATGAACTTTTGACATCTCGGGTAACCGTAGTATAATTGAAAAAAATTTGTATAAGATTGGAAAAAAATACCATTAAAAATATTTCATTAAGATTTGCTTTTGACATATTCTTGTCATTTGTTAAAAATTTTGGAGAGTCATGGCACTCTTCTTTAAAAATATTTAAGACAGAAACAAAGTTAACAGGTGAAGAGTAGGACAGATTAATTTTCACGAAAAACGGATAAAAAAACGTTTTTATACGGAAATGAAGGCGTTAATGTTGTACACAAAGTTGTTGTTAATATGTTAAGTACTAATATTCAGAAAATGATGAGCTATTAAACAAATAGCAAAATTTAAAATAAGTATTTTTAGAACTAAAATGTAATTATAACTTACGTTAAGCCAGGAATGCTGTTTGCTGCTAATAATAGGGTAAAAGTTAGAAAAAACATTTTATGGAATAGGACGGGATGAAATGGAATGGAATGTAATCAAGAATTGAATTCACTCAGCAATACAAACTTAGAGATTATGGTTATCTATTCTATAACCTATCACTATCAATTTAGTATTCATTTCGTAATCAAATAGATTACGATTCTAATTTACGTCATACTTTTTTCGAAATTCTTCATACAAAACGCAAGCATTTTAAACATTTTATGTCTTCAGTCTTATTGTTTTTTCAATACAATTTTCTATACAATTACAAAAATACATGACACATCACTTTATGATTCTTCAGAAATATACCTTAATTAATTACATTAGTTTTAGGAGTTTGTTCAGAACTTTTTACAATTAAAAATTTCTGTGAATGACATCGCCTTTTGTATGGACAATTTATATTTCGTGATTTTAATTCGATGAAAACTGAAATCCCTTCTAACATGTAAAGTCGTAGCTAATGAAAGATGATGATTGATAAAATTATTATTGTAGATACCGTGATTAATTTTCTCTCTCTTTTTTTTCAAATTCGAAATAATTAAATACTAGAAAATGTAGTTATTGACATGCTCTAGATGTCCATCTGTCCCTACGTCCGTCTTTCCCAATTCCAAAATTTTCTATCGGTATCAAAAATTAATTTTTTGTCATTTAAATAGTTGTTGCCACGTCAACAACAGCATGAGGAACTTTATTTAAAATTTATATTTTAAGAAAAACTTATTTTTCCCATATATATCAGTTTAAAATGATGTCATAAAATGTAGCACAATGTGATTAGATGTGATAAGTTTTGTGATAAATAATCCATTAATTATCATTAGAAACAAAAAGATCTACATATTTAAAAATTCTCACATCAAAACAACAAACGACACCATGACCAGTATTAAAATATTAATATTTTGATTTAATACTGATGAAGTGAAATGGTGTACCACACATTAGTACATCATTGGCGATATAAAGGTTTGAAACTTTACATAGGATTACGATTTTGCAAATTCCTTTTAATGTAAAAGCTTTTTAATGAATTAGAAAAAGTTATTTATTTTTATAAATTATTAATTAATACATCAGGTAAACATTTTATAATAATTTTTATGCAATAATTTAGTGGCATAGGAGTTAAATAAAGGTCAAGAGTTTTAAGAATTTTTCTATTTTATATTAAATAAATATTGGTACTTCATGAGGTTGAAAATTATGCGTAAAACTTTAGCAAATGAACATTTCGCAAACAGTTTTCATCAGATAAGTAAAGTAAATATATATTACCTTTCAATTTTTCTAAAATAAGAAATACCATTTTCCACTTTCGAAATTTTAATTTAATTTGGAGTTTTAATCTTTGAATTTTTTTTACTGTTATTTTCAAACAAATTTATAGGAATAGTTGATCACTGTTGATTTTATGACAAAAAATAACAACGAATATCGATTTAAAGCGGATTATGGCTTTCTGCAGTACTATATTATTTTCTTCATTATCAGATTACGCATTTATGTCAAATCATTAGATGTTTACTTATGAAGTTAAAAACAGTTGAAACAGTGAAGTAAATTTACCTGTAAAAAGAACAAATATATATAATAACTGTAAGTACGTTTTTTTAGCCACTCGTCATTAACCATAAGTTAAAGCAGTTTGAATGTTGTTATTTAGATGCTGTTATCAAAGTTCAAAAAATCTCTTCTTATGTATTTTTTCCTACTTCATAAACAATAAACAAGATATTAAAAGTAGAGCTGATGGTGTGGGGTTAATTCACAAAGAGCAAATTCAACTTATAAGAGCTATTTATTATAATAGCTACATTAAAATTGTATCTTTAACTGCCTCGAATGTAGGCTTAAACTTTAAACGTGTATAAAGCAATAATCAGCATGCTACAGATTTAGGAAATGTTTTAAACAAAATTAAAATTGCCTGGGATATTATTTGAGATTATATATTAGTAACCCATAAGTAAAAAGAGCACCGCACGCTGTAAGAAGAAATTTTTTTTGAAATAGATTAGTCCTCCAGCTGTGAAGTAAATAGTTTCGCTTTTTTCGATCCTACTTAAAAGAAAGAATGGGTCTTTCGCTTCTAAATATTTAATTTTATTTCGCCGAATCAATTTTCCAGCAGTAATTTTGATAGCGATGATATTTTCAGGAATCGCAGAACAGCTCAATGTCACAAAAATCAAAGCGATGCTGCCTGACAAAGCATTGAAGATCATCTCAAGAAGACCTGTGTCGTCCAATTCTGTTCTTAAACTATAAGTCAAAGGAACGTAGAGACATAAGAAATAGTTGATTATAATCAAAAGCAAGGGCAATGATAGAATTTTTTTCAGTTTTCTTATGGTTTTTAAAATGTGAAAGTATCTATTTAGTATTTCGAGGTTGCTTCCAGAGTTGAATTGAAGACACGCCATTTTTCTTCTGTAGGCAACAAGAACTTTTCTGAATTGATTGATTAGTAAACAAAATGAAACAACCATAGTTGTCGGAAAGTGAATGTAAAACGAAATGTAAGCGAAGCTACCAAAAAAACTTATAATAATTCTTAAATTTTTATTTGGAATTTCAAAACCAAAAGTATAGAATGTATCAAATTCATTTCCCTCGTATGATATGTAGGTAGATGCCGCAGAGAATATGAAAAGAGATAAACAAATTACACCTAACCAAATGAATATATAATACTTTTTGTTTAACGTCGAAGGGAAATGTTTTTGATACAATTTCAAAACTTTAATAAGATTTAAAAATTTAGTTTGGTTACATATTAATAAATATCTAACAACATATAGGATAACTGCAGTAGAATGATAAATCACCTCTAATTTGATATCTTCATTTTTGAAAGTCTGTGCGATATTTATAAATATCGTGCAAATACCAAATAAGTGAAATGCACAAATATACACGCTTAAATAATATCTATAGCAAATTATGTTACAATATGCACGGTTCAGACTAAACAGAATAAAGATAGGAATGTCAATTAATCTATATTTTTTCATGGATTTCATTTTTTTTGTTGGTTTTGCTTATACTTTCCTAAAGTTATATTTTGTCATTTGTTCACATCTTTTTGCACCACTTTTTTTAAAATCTTTCTTGAAATATTCAATTTATATCTCTTCCTCCGATGACTTTTTTCAAAACAAATGTCCGAAGAATGATGTATTTTACTTAGTAAGTTTATACACGTTTCAAATTATCGTAAAAAATCGTTTAAGAATATATCTTTTTTTTTTGGTAACATGCGTAAATAATCTACATGGAAAATGCGTCGACATGTATTTAAATAAGCATCACATAACTTGTGTTTCTTTTACCAAAACTTAACTTATATTTAATCTGCGCATCTTAATTCTACAAATAAAATGCTACTTCTGGTATGGTAAATACTCTGTTAGTGACTAGTTTCTGTGTCTTAAATGGGAAATACAAAATATTAATGTTTTGAACACGAAAATAATTACTTGAGGAAACAGGATAGCAACATCTGTATTAAAACATTCACTATTAATACTTTATTTCTTAGTAAAAATTTAAATCTAAATGAAACGCTGTTACAGAACTTAATAAGGGGATCTAACATTTAAATACTTTATGAGAATATATTTTAGAATAGAAAACATCAATTGCATCTGGGAAATTAAATATGTATGAATCAAAATAATTGTATTCATATAATCATATTATATTTATTGATAAGTTGCAATAAAAAGTCATTACTAGTCAAATTGCCCAATGCAAAATCTTTTTTTTTCTCATATTTTGATTACGATTTTTCCCAGATTTGTAAAAATTAAATAAAAGTTATTAAACCCATCCCTCTATTTTTTTAAAAATACATTTTAACTTGCATGAAAAGAATGAAGAAACAATTTTATGGAAGAAGTAACAATGAAATAAGCTCTTTTAACCTATTGTTAAACACCATTTACATGAAAACAAAATGTGTCTTAAAAATAGTTTTTAATAAGTTTTTTTCCTGTAATTCTTTATTAAAAGTAATCACTCACTAATATAAACTGTTACAACATATTCCTTTAAATTTAAATAGATTTTTTTAAAATAACATAGGCCCGATGAAAAAAGTTTTAAGAATGAGAAAGAGGACCAGTGGCAAAAATGAAATCAAAAATAGTTCATTGGTCCGGGATAATAAAAAGTTAATAAAAAGGAAAGAAATAGACTAGTGTAATCCGAAAACATTCTAGGGGTTTGTAACACAACACGACTTTCAATTACCGCTTAATAAATCTTTACACATATTTAAAGGTAATTCCGGTACAATTATATTATACCTTATATAGTCATTAAAACAAAAAAATGTCTTATAGCAGCTTTCCCTTGCTCATGTCCAATTTTCTAGAAAAACTATATTATGACGTCTGACAGGTACTAGAAACTCGTGTACCAAATTTGAAGTCCGTAGCTCTTTTAGTTCGATATGCAGAGTGGTTTCAGATAGACAAATATAATGTAGGAGGAGGACCAATGTTCAAAAATCACTTTGATAGAATCAGCACCCTTCAAACTGATTAGAAAACACAAAATCGCCATTTTTGATTTTTGACACCCATCGCTATACTTTCATTACCTTATAATTAGGCAATTGAAAGTAAAAAGTGCTCACGACTGCCTGATTTGATGCTTTGCAATTTACTACCAACTATGACGTTAAATACTTTACTACCTATTACGACGTTTTAAAACTTTATTACAAACTATGACGTTGACTGTAGAAATACAACTTTCAAGCTTTGACAATAACTCACGGTATCCATACCCCATGATACACGACATTCAATAAACATATTTTAATAGCGGATTGATGCACTTGGTTTGATATTTACGATCTTCTCGACAAACAGTGCATTAGGGCTTTAATGCGTAAATCACTATAAAAAAACCACGCACATGTTTATTTTTACCCTAGGGGTCTGTGTGGAATAGAGAAGACAAATATTGTTGGAATATTAAAGCGGTCTATTCCTTTTAAACGCAAACAATAATTTACTACTACAAAAATAGACGTTCTAGGTTGCATTAAAGTTTTATTACATCAGTCTTTTTTTGGTCCAAATAAAGTTAAAAGTTCTGCATTTTTAATGTAGGTAAATTACCCAATTTTTATATAAAAAGAAAAAAAATCGGATTTTGAGATATTTGTGTAGATTTAATAAATAAGCATTCTTAATCAGAAACTTAAATAATCATTTATTTATAAAGCTACACGAGTTAAAGGGAAGGTTTATTTATACATGTTTCTAACGGAGGCAGGTCAAAATCTAAACTTAGTTTTAGCTCTCTTTTTCTCTCTTGACTTTCTCAAAATGTTTTTTTTTTCAAAGTTAGTTTAGACGCTAACTCTTCTATAGCATAAAAGTTTAACTTTATTTCACTTGAAATTTATTTACCAAAGTTACTTAAATGTATAGGAGGAACCAGGGACATTTGACCCATAAGGATCCATGACCCAATGCCTTTTTCTCAGCAATGGAAAAGTTTTGTGAGTTGAATGTGGCATCATTTTACTCCGTTCAGTCAGCTGTTCACATGGTGAAAAAAACGAGCTGAATCATTGCGTATGTGTTTAGTTATGCAAAGAAATACGTTTTCATGCACTGAAAGTAAATTTTTGAGACCGTGACTTTGTTTTGGGGTCACATGACTTTGTTTTGGGGTCAAACAAAGAAAGTGCAACTAGGGATAATTGACCCAAGCCAATTGCGGATATGTGACCCAAGTAAACAACACAAAAGTAGACAGAAGTAGACCAAGTAAATTTTTTTAAAAATCACGAGAGTGCCAAAAGTAAATGACTGGGTTCTTAACGGAGTATAAGGTTTGTTTGGAAGGTACAAGGGATTTTTTTTAACGAGCTTACATTTCAATATGCATAAAGAATCGATGGAAAGTGTTTTAAATGGCCTGAAATGGACAATACATCTCAAGTTGATATTGATTAAATAGTAGTGATTCTTCAACCACAAGTGTTTTCTCTGCAAAATAAAAGAAGCCCCACTTCTGTATTTCGACCAGAATTTACTTTTAAATTTGATTATTTCGTTAGTATAAGCACAATTAATGAGATAAAAATAAAAAGTAGTAATTTTGTCTGAAAATACTATAAAATCTATATAAACTTTATAATATGATATTAGTTTTGTTATTAGGTTAGTTTTGTTAATTTTTTTTTGATAATTTTAAGTCTTACAACCAAATTTTTTGGTTGGGTCACGTATTCTTAATGAGTGGGTAATGTATCCCTATGCATTGGGATACATGACCCAAAACTAAAGTTTTAAATAATTTATATTTTACTGCTATTGCAGTTAATAATACAGAAAAATACTAATATATATTGTGTAATACTTATCCCCCAAAAAACTTTGAAAAAGTAAAAAAAAACGCCAATCTAAAAAAATAATATATAATTTGCCTTTTGAAAAAAAATACCTGATGCATTTGTTTTATAACAAAAAACAAGTCATTATGAAACTTTTAGCTAAAGAAGCCGTGATATATAAGAATGCCAATCTCTTATTTAAAACTTATTGGTCAACCGATCCCTTGAACAAATTTACAGTTAACTGTTAAACTCTGTTGATCGATCTCTGAAATACATATGCTACCTATGGTGCTAATTTAAGTTACGCTCCCATAAAAAAATGCGCTGTTTGAGGTTGGCGCCCTTCTTAATATTTCTTTCTTTTCTTTCCTATAAATGAATCTCTGACTGTTAAAGAAATGAATGGGAAATGTTAGTAATAATGAAGTTTTTGTGTTTTAATGTCCGAAATATTTATAATATATTGAAAGACTGCCAGAAATTTCTTATGAAAGAGACTTGTCCCAGAAGTAAATTTTTTATCATATAATTATGCAATCTCGTTTTTCTAATGATAAACAGACACAAATATCCTTTAACAAATACTCATTGTTTACAATGCAAATACCTTTATATAAATGTATTGAGATCATATATCTGTTAAAATTATTCTTATTATCCCTCTTTATTTTGCTTTTTTTCATATTCATTTGCGTGATTTAATTTTTTTGAGGGGGATAAGGATGGGCACCAACCTCAAACAGCGCATTTTTTTTTTATGGGAGCGTAACTTAAATTAGAACCATAGGTATACCTATGGTGCTAATTTAAGTTACGCTCCCATAGAAAAAATTCGCTGTTTGAGGTTGGTGCCCATCCTATCATATGCTATAGCATATGTATTTCAGAGATCGATCAACAGAGTTTAACAGTTTACTGTAAATTTGTTCAAGGGATCGGTTGACCAATAAGTTTTAAATAAGAGATTGGCATTCTTATATATCACGGCTTTTTTAGCTAAAAGTTTCATAATGACTTGTTTTTTGTTATAAAACAAATGCATCAGGTATTTTTTTTCAAAAGGCAAATTATATATTATTTTTTTAGATTGGCGTTTTTTTTACTTTTCCAAAGTTTTTTGGGGGATATCAGTAGTTTTTTTTTAAACTTTATTTTAGGAGATGCTTTTTGAGGTAAGGAGGATTACCAACATGTTTTATGAACAAGATCAAAGGACTGCGCGGTAACAGCTCATGGAAAAAAATTTCACTTTAATAATAAAATATTACTTTAGCATAATTATATATTCCTCACTAAAATTTAGGCAAAAAAATATTATTTCTTACTTTTCATAAAAATATAAGCAAAGATTACTTTAACATAATTAAATATTCCGCAATAAGTTTTAAGCAAAAAAAAATATTATTTCTTACTTTTCATGAAAAAAAAAACAGACTAATTTTTTGAATTGTAATGGTAACTGAATATGGCAACCAAACAGGCAAATATGACTGTTTACATTTTTAGATCAATCCATCCACTCGCGTTATTCATATGTTTTCTTTAAATAAAAACGCCAAAAAGTTGAAATGACGCATTCCGATTATTAATTACATATTTTTTTTCGATCTGTCTATTCAAATATTTGATTAATCATATATTTTAGAAGCTGTAATAATCCTCTCAATAGTTAACAGCGCTACTATGCAGCTCTTCGACAAAATTATAGCAAACCTTGGCGTGTTTTTGGAAGTACGTGGCCGCTAGGATGGCTTATTTATTGCGCAACCATACCGCCAAAGGTAATATAGACTTTAATTAAATAAAAATAGAAAGATTCATTTTTGAAACTTCAAACCTATGTCAGCGAATGAATTGGGGCATTCTTAATCGTTTAGTAAAAACCGCTTCCAGATTCATGGCCTAGTAATGGCTGTAGGTCTGAGCAAAAATTAGGACAAAATTTGACTAAAACTGCTCGGAAGATTTCATTTTCGTAAATTTCCATAATTTTTTCTACGCTGTTTTTTATTCTTGAATAACCAATTTTTTTTTATGTAAAGTAATCCACGAAACCTCTCTACGGTATTTTTTATTGTTCTACAAAGTTTAGTTTGCCTGATAGAAAATAAAATCGATTTTGCGTTTAACATGCGAAATGTTTAGAGTATGTATACATAACTGCCGTTTAGCCCTTGGCGTCATTTTGAGATTGGCGGGCGGAACGACCGTTCCGTCTGATCAAATCATAAATTAACTGCATTTGCACATCCATAAATAGTGTTTTTTAAAAGTTACAAGCCAAAAACTACAAGTTGGGTCATATGTCCCTGGTTCTCCCTATATCTGACTGATGAACTTTTGACATCTCGGGTAACCGTAGTATAATTGTTAAAAAAATTTGTGTAAGATTGGAAAAAAATACCATTAAAAATGTTTCATTAAGATTTGCTTTTAACATATTCTTGTCATGTGTTAAATATTTTGGAGAGTGATGGCACTCTTCTTTAAAAATATTTAAGACAGAAACAAAGTTAACAGGTGAAGAGTAGGACAGATTAATTTTCACGAAAAACGGATAAAAAAACTTAAATATAAAGTTTAATACGGAAATGAAGGCGTTAATGTTGTACACAAAGTCGTTGTCAGTAGGTTAAGTACTAATATTCAAAAAATGATGAGCTATTAAACAAATAGCAAAATTTAAAATAAGTATTTTTAGAACTAAAATGTAATTATAACTTACGTTAAGCCAGGAATGCTGTTTGCTGCTAATAATAGCGTAAAAGCTAGAAAAAACATTTTATGGAATAGGACGGGATGAAATGGAATGGAATGTAATCAAAAATTGAATTCACTCAGCAATACAAACTTAGAGATTATGGTTATCTATTCTATAACCTATCACTATCAATTTAGTATTCATTTTGTAATTAAATAGATTACGATTCTAATTGACGTCATACTTTTTTCGAAATTCTTCATACAAAACGCAAGCATTTTAAACATTTTATGTCGTCAGTCTTATTGTTTTTTCAATACAATTTTTTATACAATTACAAAAAGACATGACACATCACTTTATGATTCTTCATAAATATACCTTAATTAATTACATTAGTTTTAGGAGTTTCTTCAGAACTTTTTACAATTCAAAATTTCTGTGAATGACATCGCCTTTTGTATGGACAATTTATATTTCGTGATTTTAATTCGATGAAAACTGAAATCCCCTCTAACATGTAAAGTCGTAGGTAATGAAAGATGATGATTGATAAAATTATTATTGTAGATACCATGATTAATTTTTTCTCTCGTTTTTTTCAAATTCCAAATAATTAAATACATGAAAAAGTAGGCATTGACATGCTGTAGATGTCCATCTGTCCCTACGTCCGTCTGTCCCAATTCCAAAATTTTCTATCGGTATCAAAAAATAATTTTTTGTCTTTTTAAATAGTTGTTGCCACGTCAACAACAGCATGAGGAACTTTATTTAAAATTTATATTTTAAGAATAACTTATTTTTCCCATATATATCAGTTTAAAATGATGTCATAAAATGTAGCACAATGTGATTAGATGTGATCAGTTTTGTGATAAATAATTCATTAATTACCATTACAATCACAAAGAGTTACACATTAAAAAATTCTCACCTCAAAACAACAAACCTCACAATGTGACCAGTATTAAAATATTAATATTTTGATTTAATACTGATGAATTGAAATGGGTGTACCACACATTAGTACAAGTTTTAAGTAGAAGCTTTGAAGTGTTCACTGTTATTTCCTGTTTCACTGTGTTTTCATGACTTCTGTTATTCACACAAATTTACAGGAATAGTTGATCTCTGTTGATTGTATGACAAAAAATAACAACGAATATCGATTTAAAGCGAATTATTTTAATATTATTTTCTTCATTATCAGATTACGCATTTATGTAAAGTCATTAGATGTTTACTTATGTAGTTAAAAATCAAACAGAGAAGTAAATTTACCTGTAAAAAGAACAAATATATATAATAACTGTAAGTACGTGTTTTTAGCACTCTTCATTAACCATAAGTTAGAGCAGTTTGAATGTTGTTATTTAGGTGTTGTTTTCAAATTTCAAAAAATCTCTTCTAATGTACTTTTTCCTACTTCATAAACAATGAACAAGAGATTAAAAGTAGAGCTGATGGTGTGGGGTTAGTTCACAAAGAGCAAATTCAACTTATAAGAGCTACTTATTATAATAGCTACATTAAAATTGTATCTTTAATTGCCTCTAATGTAGGCTTAAACTTTAAACGTGTATAAAGCAATAATCAGCATGCTACAGATTTAGGAAATGTTTTAAACAAAACTAAAATTGCCTGGGATATTATTCGAGATTATATATTAGTAACCCATAAGTAAAAAGAGCACCGCACGCTGTAAGAAGAAAATCTTTTTTGAAATCGATCAGTCCTCCAGCTGTGAAGTAAATAGTTTCGCTTTTTTCGATCCTACTCAAAAGAAAGAATGGTTCTTTTGCTTCTAAATATTTCATTTTATTTCGCTGAATCAATTTTCCAGCAGTAATTTTGATAGCGATGATATTTTCAGGAATCCCAGAACAGCTCAATGTCACAAGAATCAAAGCGATGCTGCCTGTCAAAGCAATGAAGATAATCTCAAGAAGAGTTGCGGTGTCCAATTCTGTTTCTAAACTATAAGTCAAAGGAACGTAGAGACCTAAGAAATAGTTGATTGTAATCAAAAGCAAGGGTAATGATAGAATTTTTTTCAGTTTTCTTATGGTTTTTAAAATGTGAAAGTATCTATTTAGCATTCCGAGGTGGCTTGAAGAGTTGAATTGAAGACACGTCATTTTTCTTCTGTAGGCAACAAGAACTTTTCTGAATTGATTGATCAGTAAACAAATTGAAACAACCGTAATTGTCGGAAAGTGAATGTAAAATGAAATGTAAGAGAAGCTACCAAAAAAACTTATAATGATTCTAAAATTTTTATTTGGAATTTCAAAACCTAAAGTATAGAATGTATCAAATTCAGTTTTTTCGTATGAGATATAGGTCGATGCCACAGAGAATATAAAAAGAGATACACAAATTGCACTTAACAAAATGAAAGTATAATACTTTTTGGTTAAAGTAACAACGAAATTTTTTTGATAACATTTTAAAACTTCAATAAGATTGAAAAATTTGATACGGCTAAATATTAATAAATATCTAACAATATATTGTAAAAGAACAGAAGAATTATAAATCACCTTTAATTTAAAGTCAACAGTTTTCAAAGTCTGCGCTATATTAATAAATATCACGTAAATACCAAATAAGTGAAATGCACAAATGTATGTGCCTAAAAGATATTTATAACAAATTCTGCTACGATTTGCACAATTGAGACTGAATAAAATAAATATAGGAATGTCAACGAGGCTATATTTTTTCATTGATTTCATATTTCTTGGGTTTTACTGATACTTTCGCAATGTTGTATTTTGCAACTTGTTCACATCATGCTGCATCGTTTTTTTTTTTTAAATCTGTCTGGGAACATTCAATTTATATTTTTTCCTCCGATGACTCTCTACAAAGCAAATATCTGAAGAATTATAATGAGACTTTGTAATATACACGTTTTATATAATTTCTAAAAAATTTAAGTGCATTTTTTTTGTCGTTAGTATGTATAATTAATCTGTATACAGTAGATGCGTCCACATGTACTTATGAATATAAGCACCACTCAACATGACATGTTTTTCGGGAACCAAACCTTGACTGTTTAAACAGCGCATCTTAATCCCTCAAATATAACACTAGTACTAGTATAGTAAGTACTACATTAGTGACTTATTTATGTGCCTAAAATGGAAAATGCAAAACATTAATACTTTGTACCTGAAACAAATTGCCTGTGAAAACAGGATACCATACAACTAGATTAAAACTTTCATAAATGATACATTATTTCATAGTAAACATTTAAATGGAAATGAAACGCTATTACAGAATTTAATTGGACGACCTCACTTTTAAATATTTTATTAGAATATATTTTAGAATGAAAAACATAATTTTCAACTGGGAAATAAAATATGTATGCATTAAAATTATTGTAATCGTTCAATCATATTATATTGATTGATAAATTACAATACGAGTCATCACTAGTAAAAACGCCCATTACAAAATCTTATTTTCTTATAATTAGATAACGTTTTTATAATTTTTTATAAAAATTAATTAAAATTCAATTAACCAAATTATTAAATCCTATCGTATATATTTCTAAAACATTAATAATAATAATAATAATATAATAATAATAATAATAATAATAATATAATAATAATAATAATAATAATATAATATATATAATAATAATAATAATAATAAAATAAATAATCAATAACATCAACATAACTAACACTAACATAATAATAATAATCATAATAATAATAATAATATATAAATAATAAATAATAATATAATAAATAAATAATATAATATAATATCAATAATAATATATAAATAATAGATAAAATAATAACATATCAATATCATAACCTACACTAACACTACACTACATACACAATAATATAATATAAAATATATAATAATAATATATAATAATATCAATAAATTTAATGATATATAATAATGTTATAATATATATATAAATTTAAGATCAGTGAAAGTGTTTACACTGTGTTAAACACAATTTGGCATTAAACAAATTAGAAAAGTATCTCCGATACAATATTATGTTTTTGGTTAAGATTGATAAGTATAATAATAATCTTTTTAAAAGTAAATCCTATTTTAAATAGTAATTTTTATGTAAGCAAGAAAATGTAGCAACAAAGCAGTCTAGTAAAATCATGTATAATAAGAAATACATGATATGGAGTTCACGAAAATTCTTCACTAATTACTGTTACGAAAGAAAATTATTTCGACTTAACAACGAAATTTCTTCGAATACTATTTTTTGTAAAAATATTGTATTTCATAAGAAAGACACGTAAAAGAAACTTTCTGTTTAAGTCAAAATATTTCTTTAAAAGAAAAAAAAGGACTTAATAA
Organism: Oedothorax gibbosus; assembly: GCA_019343175.1. Taxonomy (NCBI): domain Eukaryota; kingdom Metazoa; phylum Arthropoda; class Arachnida; order Araneae; family Linyphiidae; genus Oedothorax; species Oedothorax gibbosus. The sequence goes on from CM033279.1 coordinate 19,379,110, forward strand.
TCTTTTTTTTGTCATTCTTTGTCATTAGTAATTAATCTTAAATATACAATGCTACCAGATATTCCCTTAAAATATTTTCCTTATATACTACTTTTTAAAGCTAAAATGTTATTTATAGGCATTTTTCAGTCCTTAAAAAAACTCTTCGACAATATACTTAAAATTATAATTTGTTATTAATATCTGTGGTAATTCTTTTAATTAAAAATATACATTTTATTAATGTATGAGTGTGAGATACTAAATATTATAGTACACATTTAAAGTAAGTTGTAATTAAAAAAAAAGTTTGTGAATTTAGTTACGCATATATCTACTTGAAGATTCACGTGGGGTTGAAAAAATATTTTTAACTTGATTTTGTTAAATAATTTTCACCGCTAACACTTTGTGGGTTTAGAATTGTAAATTGTGTTACTAATTCAAAATAACAGTCCATATCAAATTGGTGGTGACCTTTTCCAGAGATTCTGCAATATTTTTTTAATAATGAGGTTTCACACAAACAGAAATTCTAAATTATTTATTTGCATGACTTACTGGAGAAAAAGTATCAGTACATGAATAACAATCGAGGCATATGTCATGCACGAATTTTCATTAACCAACTTAAAACTGTTGTCATTGTACAAAGGTTTTAAAATTCTCCAAACTTCTTATACTTTATAAATTCCATCTGAAATGCATATGTTACAAACAAAAGTTCTTATAACTGTGAGAAGGTTAATATATGCAAAAGAATATTTTACAGTAACTAAAAAATAATGTGGCTATAACCTAAAATTGTTATAAATCGAAAACTTTAATAATTTTCCCTTAATTCAACTCAAATGAATATATTTCTAGCGATATTAGCAGTTGTGAAGTTGAATAATTTGGGGAAGGTGTTTATAATGAATAGAATAATTCCAATAATAATATTTAGAAGGTAATTAGTGTTAGCAATGATTTTTTGTGACCATCCTAGCAGATAATCGAGTGACAATTCATTATCATAACTTGTAATGACTGTGTCTACCAGATAAAGTTTAACCATGGCAACCATTAAAGCATCTACAACAATATTGTCAAAGTGAAGCTATAAATTTTAGCATAATTATCGTAAAACATGGTTTCATTAAAATAGATGTATTTATGCATGGCATTTTCTAAAATGATGTTTTTTCTAATAAAACTCTTTATTAAAAAAATCAAAATAATTTTTAAATTTTAATCATCGACATTCCAAAAATACTCGGAAAAAATTGTTTTTACAAATTTAAAATTATGGTAAAAGAAGTAAAAAATACAAATTTAGGTAATATATATTTCAGGTCGATACTCACTCAGCCGTAATATTTCCTCTGCCATTTAAGTAATGGATGGAGCAAACATAAGTTTAAAAATATCAAAACTTTTCAAGTTTTTTTTAGCTGGATCAGTTGCTTTAGTTATTTGGAACCGTGTATTAGTAACCTTAAACATTTAATAAAGTTAAGTTATGGAGTTATAGTTGTAGTCAGTGGCATAGCCAGGATTGTTCCAAGGGGGTTACGAAAGTTCGAAGTTGCCGACTTAACGGAACAAATCATGATTAATTATTAATTAAGTTCGTTATTTAAACTGCAAATTAATCATGATTTATTATCAGTCAAGTTGGTTACTGAAAATCGTAATAAATTATTATCATTAATTAAAACTACTTGAAAATTAAATTAATTATGATAAATAAAATTAAATTTTGCCATTGGAAGTGGGGTACATAGATACTTTCCATTTATCTCTTTTTTTACTGTCCCAAGTATTTTGTATTGATTTTTAGTGTTTTTTCCCATCTCGAATGGTGAAATTCTCACTTTCCACAAAAAAAGTATATAATAATTTTTTGTGGTTCTTTTCGGGAACGAAAGTGTTAATTATAAGGGGAGCACTTGGAAGCTGCAGGGACCTTAAAATAAATGTAATTCTTAGGCCCTGTACTCTGTAGGCGACTGCATACTTTACTGCCTCATTGGAAATCCGGCTCTGGTCCTAACCGGCTTTGGTCTGTTTCCAAAACGCACCAGTTCTGCAATTGTTTTTTGACTTTTCCATTTGGAAACAGCCTGGAAGTGCCGGCCTAAAAATTGATCCGATCCGTGAGGATCTTTTGATTTTTTTAAAAATAACACTTGCTAATAAAGGGAGTAGTTCTGGTTGAAGGACGAGTCACAGGATCAGCAATCAATCCACAGACTGTCCATGCTGGGTTTGAACTGCAACGATGACCGGTCAACAAGCTTAGAGGACATCATCTTGCACCGTGAGCTACAACTAACAAGGGTACAACGTGCACGAAGCCCAACATCGAGAGCCCCTGCCGTGGTTCACGGTCAGGGCCTGATTTCTGGCAGGGCAAACGGGGCACGTTCCCAGGGCCCCCTATTGCTATTTTGTTTTTTCTTAAACCAATTATCTTGTTAATTTTCAATTTATGTCTCTGTTAGTGTTTAGTAAATTAATTTCTGTTTTGCTTTAATAGTTAAATAAATATATTTTTCTTGACAAGTTGTTTTTGTTTGTTTTATTAATTTGAGTTAGTAAAATTTCTTAACTTAATATTAAATTTATTTAAATTCTAATTTTTTGTCTGGATATTATTTCCAGTTTTAAACATACTACCCAGTACAATTTAGTCAAACACCAGATTTTTCTTTGTGAAATATGAAAATAACCCTTGAACTCACAACTTGTGCAGAATTTTTTTTACCTAATAACAAACACATTTTTAAGAATTATCTAAGTAAACAAAAGTTCAAACTACATTAGACAAAAGTTTATAATATGTTAGACAAAAGTTAAAACTACTTTAATATTAAGTCTAAAGACTCTCATATATAATATTTATATATTTAATATGCACGAATCCAAACTTTTTAAAATGTTCACAGGAAATTATTAAAGAACAAAAAAAGTTTTGGTTTGCAAAATGTATTATGAAAAAAAACCTCATTTAAGGTTAAACTCAAGCAAACCATAAGTTAGAAGATTACCAATAGCCGACAAAATAAAGCTGCGCTCAAATTCCACCAATCCACATGCAGTCAAGTGAATAATCTCACTTTTTTCAATCCTGTTGAGTAAAAACAAATCTTCGTCTTTCTGCTTTGTTTTAAAATTATGTTTTTGAATCAGTACTACAGCAATAGTTTTGACTTTAGAAAGTTCTCCGGGAATCCTCGAACTGAGCAAAGTCAGGCAAATAAAGTTTGTTAAACATATTAAAGTGGTCCCAGAGTGTTCCACCATGTCTAGAACTATCTATTGGTTCGTTTTCGCTGGTTAGTTTTAAGTAATAAGAAAAGGTCGTAAAAAAGCGAAGAAATTGTTGATTAACCCTAAAGTTAAAGACACAGATAAAGTTTCTTTTAAATAACGAATAGATTTTATGATGCTTAAGTATTCTCTTAGCATATCACTGTTGTGGCTAAACTCATAGCCCACATTCATTTTCCTAAGTTGTCTTTTATACTCAACAATTACGTTTTTAAAATTGACAAGTAAGTAACACATAGATAGAATTATCAATATTAGGTATTGGATGTAAGTTGTGAAGTAAGCAATGTTACGGATAAAATTTCAACTATTTCTTAACTTAATATTGGTGATTGTAACTCCATACGTTAAAAATGTGTCCATTGCTTCACTCTTAAAAGAAAAGTATGCACTGGATGATGAGAGGACCAAAGGATAAAAGTAAATGGAATTTAGACAAATATATACTTTATATGTTTTGTTTGATGACATTGTTAAATAGTTTTGATATTGAGTGGATTCGAGGATGTTAATAACTTTCTTTTGATTAAAAATGCACAAATACCAGAGTGAATAAGACAGTATAAGTATCAAAATGTAAACCGAGAAAAGCTTGTATTCACCATGAACGAAAGAATATGCTGCGGTTACTGATATTGTATATATAGCAAATGTATGAAACAAGTAGGTTTGTAACAGAATCTGTCACTCAGCCCGCTTCCACACATCATTCGTGTTCAACAGGAAAAAAGTCGCCAAACACAATAATAATTCTATTATAAACATTTACAAGCTAAATTTGGCTAGTTTTATTTATTTTATTTCAAAAATTCAATTATTATTTCTTCAATAATTATTATCGTTTGCAAAAATTAATTTATATTTCAAAGAATAAATATGTAATATTCCACTCTTTTAAATAACACTAAAACATTCCATATCAACATACAAACAAAGAATCTCTTAGTGAAATATATTTGACGTCATTTCAAACTTATTGATGTCGAAAAAATAAATTTCTTTTAAGATTGATTGTTTCGATTGGCTATGGTGATTTTATTCTAATAAAAATGGCTCCTTATGTTTTTAAATGAGCAATAAATTTTGCAATTTTTATGAATAATTAAAGTTCTTCGAATTCGATTTTTTTCTGAAATTTTCAATATCTTCTAATTTCGATGCGCTGAATTTTTTGACGCATCACACTTGCCTGTAGCATTTGTAGTTTGGGATATGAAAGTGGGTGACAGACAGACGGACGAACGGACTGAACGATTATAATACCTTCCACTTTTTACGATATAAACGTAGCGTGGAAGCTAAAAGTAGAGCATATGCGTATGTTATAAACTTCAATCGTGTTCGAATTTCATTGTTGAATTTCGAGTTATTTAGTGTTGAAGTAATTGACAGGGGAATATCAATGAAAGAAATCTTGTACAAGTTTTTCATTTTAGAATTCATGATGTGACAAGTACATATTTATTAGTTTTAGTTTATTGGTTATCAATAAAAGCAAATTGCGAAACTTAATACACTGAAACACTTCTTCTGTTTGAAGAAAATTTCAAAATTTTTAATTCAAAACTACAGTAAAAATTAAAAGAATTAATTAGTATTATTCAAAGTAAATCGTTTCATATTTTCAATTAAATCTATGATTAAATAAAAGTTAAATTAATTTTTTACCTATATCGACCATACTTGGCCTAGAAATATAAAAGAATATTACATGTAAGATAAATATATTTTTACAAGAAATGTAAGCATTATTATTATGGTTACGTCAGATTAACATGTTTTAATAGATTTAAAAGCATATTTGCACAGTCATGTAAGGTACACATATTTTGGCATGCAATACAAGGACATTTTGTTATGTAAAGCAATTTGTTTTTGTTACGCAAAAGAATCGTATTTTGTCATTCACTATAATTTCACTTATCAGATATTATAAACTCAATTCGTCATACAAAACAGATAAAAACATTTTAGCATGTAAAATAAACAAATTTTGTCATGCAAAGTACACATCTTTTGTTACATAAGATTTTTATAAGGAAATATAATTATGCATTTTTATACTAAAATCTAAAAGCTATATAATAACAAGAAGTTCTTAAAGAACTAAAATAGCCTACTTTCCTGTTACTTAAATACTTACTGAAATTCTAATCGGGAAACAACTAGGTTCATAACAGTAAATATCGTCAACAATCGTTTCTACACTAGATTTACACACATCAGAAAAAAAATTGCTAAACACAGCATCCAGCTATAATTTAAACTTCTAAAAGCCAAAATCAACTATTTTCCTTAATATACTTTCACAAATGCCGTAATATTATTTATCGTCTGCTCGATCTATTTGTAGTTCAAAGAATAATTACATATTTATTAATAACAAAAATAATGAAACTACTCCAAACTGCATTAAAAAAATTAATGTAAATTAAAACTAAGCAGAATTGTATGCAAAAAATATGCCTTGCCGCTTTCTTGGTAAACAATTAATTAACAATCAAAGAATCACATCGTGGTACATTTTATGACGTTATTCCAAACTGATTCATAAAAAAAAAAATATTTTGCTTCAAATATTTTTAAATAAATAAAGTTTCTCATGTCATTGTTGATTTGACAACAGTGATTTAAATGACCCAAAATTGAATTCCAATGCTAATTCAATGGCAAATTCGCCGACAGATAGTTGATTTATGTCCGTCTGGACGTACAGACAGGCGGACAAAAAGTATGAAAGTTGGGTCTCTGATGTCATAGCTTTCTAACAAAAAAAGAATTTTTAATATCTGAATGATAGAACCGATTTTGGAAGGGGGTACGGACAGACAGACAGACGGACATCGACCACCTGTCAATACCTACTTTTTCATTTTTAAAAAAATTCTTTCGAATTAAAAAAAGAAAAGTAGGCTAAAAATCCCGTCACTTGGCAATTGTCAATAATTGTAGCAAAACTAATAATTGTTTTTAAACAAAATATACGTAATTTATAATGTATACGAAATCAATACGAAAGTATGTAAAGAATTCAATGGTTCTTTAAATTTCAACTACTTACACAGTTATGGAGTTGAATAATTAGGTAAGATAGATAATGAATAGACTAACTCTAATTAAAAAATTTAGAAGTTAATTAGTGATAGAAAAGGTTTTTTGGGCAATCCTATGCGAAAATCTGGTGACAATACATAATCATAACTGGTGACAATACTTAATTATATATAGATATCAAATCTATAATGACCATTACAATCATCAAAGTGTCTACAACTTTATTGTCAAGGTTCGAAATAAACATTTTAGCATAATCATTGTACAACATTGGTTTCGGTAAAATAGAGATATGTATGCATGGCATTTTCTAAACTGAGAATTTTTATATAATAAAACTTTTTATAAAGTTGTATGTTCCAAAAAAAACCCCAAATAATTTTTAATGTTTTATCATCGACATTCCAAAAACTCTCTATAAATATGTTTTTTATAGTTAAAATTAAAGTAATAGAAGACCAAAATACAAATTTAGATAATATATATTTCAGGTTGATTCTCACTAAGCCCTTACTATTTCCACCACCATTTAAGTAATGGATATAGCAAAAAATAGTTAAAACCAACAAACTAAAACATTTCAAGTTTTTTTTTTTGATGGATTGGCAGTTTAGTTATTCGGAATTGTGTAATAGTACTCTTAAACATTTACAAAAGTTAGACAGTTATTGTTGTAGTAAATTGGACCTTCAATTTTTAACGCACTACATACGCCAAATTTTTTCTGCATTATACAGTTGTCTACTGTAGGCAACTAGGACAGGTTAAAACTCATAGACAAGGAAATGTATAGATAGAGTTGTAAGTAATTTGAATTGCATATAAAACTCAAAGTTAGCAAAGCTGCCAAACAATCTTATGATAATTCTAATGCTTTTATTCTCAATGTCAAGTCCAAAAGAAAAGAACGAACCAAAACTGATATCGTTGAATGAAGTGCATGCAATTAATATACATAGTATAAAAGGAGATATACATTTTGTTTAAAATAACTTTAAAATGTATGTGATGCATTTTTTATTATGAAACGCGATATCAATGAAAACGCGAAAGTCAATCTTGTATCTTGTCAATGAATATTTTAGAAAATATAGCAGCTTTATTTAAAAATTATAAGAGAAATCCATTTTAAAATCCATATAAAAATCCATATTTTTATACGTTTGAGCGATTCTTGTATTGTGTATAAATTTAATAAAATGAAAGTCACAAAGATACATATGGGATCTACATTTAAAACAAATGCAGCTAAGTTTTGAACAAGTGAGACTAAAATTTACAAAACAGGAATGTCTATACAACTATTATTTTCTAAGATTATATTTTGTTTGTAGTTGTGTGCAGGGGCAAGTTTAATTTTGTTCAAACTATTTACCATTGAAGCTTTTTTTTTAAATATAAGAGAGACCGGGGATAGTTTTCCATGTTTTTTTTTTCGATTGTATATATTTTTTACTTTTATTTATTTTTAAGAAAACAAGATATCATTGCCTTCCTAACATGCTACAAACTAGCATTACCACTTTTCCATAAAGTAAATATGGAAGCAAGTGGTTAATTGCAAGCATGTTGAGCTGGAAAACGTGCCCGTATACGGGGAAATATTCCCAAACTGCCAAAAAATAATGTGGCAAATTTCCAACCATTCTTAAAAAGATTTTAAAAATTTGAAAAACATTTTGTTACTTTTTTACGTAGATTAAGTTGTAAACTAAAATAGCTCAAAAGAGTATATCCAAAATGAAGGTAAAAATTGTTTTTAAAAAATTCACCTTTTTATTCCAAACTATTTTAACAAATTTCAATAAAGGTTATTATTATCTGGACTCCTTTAAACTTACATAAAACTTCCCCTTTTCGGGTAACTATAGTTTTGTGCTAATTTCTTATGGTTGTCTATGTATTGTTAAAGATTGCAAAAAGTTGATTGACTGAAGTTTGTTGTGATTGCTCCCTCCCTTTTATTTGAACCAGCTAATTGAGTCAAAACTTAGGGTGCAACATGACGCATTACTCCTTTATAGTGCAATTATTCACGATCTATGGGGGATATTTAAGTTTCTGGAGGCTTATATGCTACCCCATTCATTCCTGATAGTTTTTAGACTGACATATATTGCTTCCGAATAGTACGAGCTATGTCAGCTTTCTTTTTCATTACAAATGAGACAATTTTTAATCAGAACAAAACTTTTCTTACATTACTTGTTCCTACATTAACAATAATTAGGTTGTTTGGAATACTAAGCTTAGTTTACAAAGGTTAAAGCATGTTTTTCTATAAGGCATTGTTAAAATTTTTTGGAAAACATGCCCCAGCGCCATATTTTGAATTTAATAATACCTTGAGACGAGTAGAATTTAAATTGTTTTGAAAAAGAAATACATAGTTACATAGAGAGAAAAACCACCTATTAGTATCCGCAATGATGCATTGTAAGTTTAATAAAAGTATGTTTGATGTAGGTTTAAATGTAAGCATAAAAATTTAATTAACGTTGAAAACATCACAAAAAACAGCTGTAACGGTAATAACACAACTGAACCAAGATTCTTTTGGGTGACATTAGACGGTTTGCTTCAGAAACCATTTAGCCTTTTGGCGTCTCTAAAAGGCTCATTTCCAATATCAGGGCTGGTGGAAAACTTACCCCCATGGGAAAACTAGCCCCCGGTCTCCCCTTCTTTAAAGAACGAATCTGCAATATTTTATTCTGAATATGATCTTTAATGGGAACATATTAAAATTTATATTACTACTTTTTTAATTCCTAATTGTTTTTAAAAATAAATAATTCATATACTTAACCATTCATCATATCTTTTATGAAATATATGTCAGTAAAGGATAGCACACTAAACCTTTCGAATATTTTTTTAATGTGCACAAACTAACATTACAGTTTTAATATGTTAACAGTCTTGTTTTTCACATCATAGACAGCTGATAATATTTTAATCAATCAGTAATAATATTTTAACTAGTACTTTTAGATACGAATTTAGCATGCGATTTTCAATAAAAGTTTTTACATTAAACTTCAAAAGAGAATAATATATATTTATTCCAAGGAATCAACTGCATCATAGAATTTTTTTTGGATGTTTATATTCCCGAAGAACTCCCATTAAAAGTTATTGTGTAAAAATATTAACTAAAAAATGAAGGAAAAAAACTAATTGTTTGAATTATGTGAAATATATTGTCCACAAATGCCATAATAATGAATTAAAATGACAAAAATTCATTCTTTATACTTTTTTTTATTGTAAATCACTATAAATAAAACACTTTCGGACAGAAATGCATGTATTTTTGTTACTTCTTTTAAAAGTTACTTGTAAGATATTAGTTGCTTTTACAAAAATCTGTAACCATCATAAAACATTTGTACATTCGAACCTCGTTAACGCGAACTCACTTAACACAAAATTTCGCTTAAGATGAACTGAAAACTTTTCCCCAGCATTTAAAGCTTTGAGTTAATTCTAAAAAATATCTTAGCGAAAAATAATTTAGGCGAAATCCCGCTTAACCCGAACAAAAATTTCAGAATTTGATTCCTTTTCAGATTTCTTCCCTTAGTAATTCGAAGTTTCGAAGAACAAATGAAACAAAACATGGAAAAAAAGCGTCCAACGAACATAAATTAATTGTCGTCTACTCCTGAGAAAATAATGAGATCTCCATTCGTTAGTTTTGTTCCAATTGCTCTTACTTAAAAATTTACCAAATTTTTCTATAGCATGTACGACTCCAAATGAACTTTATTAATTGAATTACTAATTGTATACAGGTATTATAGTGTATTACATTATAAAATTAAAATAATTTTTAGATGATATATTTTTTAAATTATTCACCGGTTCAATGTAAAAAAATCCTACCGGTTAACATCAAATTCGGTTAACACGAAATGTTTTGGTGGTCCCTTCGAGTTCGCGTTAAGGAAAAAATCTACTTCTGTTGAGGAAATCCACATAATTGATTTTATTCGTACAAATGAATCGTGTTCGTTAAAAACATATATTGACAAACAATCTACAGTACATAACTTAATCATTCTTAATATAATATAGCTTAACTTTTACGTAAATATAATTTTTAAAACGTTTATAATTCGCACACAGAAAAATCCCCCGTTTTGTTGCAAGAAATTTTGTTTGTGGACGCGTTTGTTGACTAATTATATTTTACCTGTCCCAACAAAGTAAGTACTTTCACTTCAACTAAACACTCGTTTGGTTGAACTCAGCTAGCTTGCAGTTAATTATTTCTATTTGTGTTAAGGAGTCTTACAGCAACAGCAAAAAAGTGATGCAAAAATCTTTGATTTTCAATTCTAGAATCAGACAGACAGGAGGATAATAGACCAATGTTCACCGACAAGATTCCCGGTTCGTGTCACATCCGTATTACTAAAAATTTCCCTCTACAAATGTGTGGTCCCGGATTAAACTGGGATTGTTACGTATGGTATGCATAGTCAATCTGACTAAACTTTTGTTGAAAACACAAAACCATTTGGTTAAACTCACAAACTGATTTCAACAAAACATTGGTATTGAAATTGAAATTTCTGTTGGTGCTAATAGTTTTTTGAGTTAACAAAATTTCTGTTCTTTAAAATTTTTTATATCTGCACAATAAATAAATATGAAAATATCATTCACAGAACTATTTACTATTTTCTATGAAAACAAAATTCTTCACCGTGAATGATTTAGTCAAATACGATAATTTTTTTGTAAAATATGAAAATACATTTTTGAGTTCATATCTTTTACAGAAAATATTTTTTTATCTAATAACAAGCACCCATTAAAAATTATCTAAGTAAACAAAAGTTCAAACTACTTTAGACAAAAGCTTATAATATGCTAGACAAAAGCTAAAACAACTTTAATATTATTTTTAAAAGCTGTCAAATATATATTTTAAATTTAATATGCACAAATACAAACTTTCCAAAATGTTCACAAGAAATTATCATAGAAAAAATAAATTATTGGTTTGCAACATTTATTATTAAAAAAATCATTTCAGGTTGAACACAAGCAAACCATAAGTTAGAACAATACCAATAGCCGACAAAATAAAGCTGCGCTCAAATTCCACAAATCCACATGCAGTCAAGTGAATAATCTCACTTTTTTCAATCCTGTTGAGTAAAAAAAGTACTTCGTCCTTCTGCTTTGTTTTGATCTTATGTTTTTGAATCAGTACTCCAGCAATGGTTTTGACTTCAGAAAGTTCTTCAGGAATCCTGGAACTCATCAAAGTCAGGCAAATAAAGTTTGTTAAGCATATCAAAGCGTTTACAGAGACTTCCGCAATACGAGCCTTATCTATTGCTTGGCTTTCTAGTTGTAAGAAATAAGATAGGGTTGTATATAAACCGAAGAAATTGTTGATCAACACTAAAGCTAACGGCACAGATAAGGTTTCTTTTAAATAACGAATGGATTTTATGATGCTTAAGTATTTTCTTAGCATATCGCAGTTGTGGCTTAACACATAGCCCACATTCATTTTCAAAAGATGCCTTTTATACTCAACAATGATGCTTTTAAAATTGACAAGTAAGTAACACATCGATAAAGTTATCAATATTGGATATTGGTTGTACGCTGTGAAGTAAGCAATGTTACAGATGAAATTTAGACGATTTCTCAACTTAACATTGTGAATATGAATTCCATAGGTTAAAAATGTGCTCATATATTCACTTGTATAAGAAAAGTATGCACTTATTGATGATCGGAGGAAAGGATAAAAGTAAATGAAAATTAGACAAATATAAACTTTATATGTTTTGTTTGATGACATCATTAAATAGTTTTGATGAAATTTAATGGATTTAAGGATGTTAAAAACTTTCATTTGATTGAAAATAAACAAATACCAGAGCGAATAAGACATTATAAGTATCAACACATAAACAGAGAAAAGCCTGTTATAATTAGTAAGCAAAGGTTGAGCTAAGGTTATTGATATTGTATAAATAGCACATATATGAAAAATAAGAGCATATACGTATGTGATAAACTTCAATCGTCTTCGAATTTTCTCGTCGAGTTTTGTGTTGTTAAGTGTTGAAATAATTAATAGGGGAATATCAATAAAAGATTTCTTTTTTAATTTTTTCATTTTAGAATTATATGACAATTATCAGAATATTGATTTGTGTTTATTTATTGGTTATCAATTAAAGCAAAGTACGAAATTTGATATACTGGAACACTTTTTCTGAAGGAAGAAGTTATCAAAATTTGTAATCAAAAACTGCACAAATTATAGAAATTAATATTATTATAAGTATATCATTTAATATTTTCAGTTAAATATATGAATAAACAAAAGTCAATTTTTAATTTTTTACCTATACATACTATAATAAAAGAATTTGAATACATAAAAGAATTTTGTCTTGTAAGTTAAATATATTTTTTCAAGAAATATAAACACTATTTTTATGGTGACGTTAGATAAACATATTTTTAATGTTTGAAATGCATATTTTCATAGTCATGTTAGATATACATATTTTGAAATGCAATATACAAACATTTTGTTATGTAAAGCAATTTTTTTTACTCAAGATAAAGGTATTTTGTCATTCACTATAATTACACTTATCACATAATATAAATAAATTCGTTATAACAAACTAGATAAACACATATTATCATGTAAGATAAACAAATTTTGTCATGCAAAGTAAACATCTTTGATTATATAAAATCAGAATATTATTATGGAAATATAATTATGCATTTTTATATTAAAGAACAAAAGATATATATTAAAAATACCGTCACTTGGCAATTGACAATAATTGTAGCAAACAAATTGTTTGTAAACAAAATATAATTTATAATGTATACGAAATCAATACGAAAGTCTGGAATGAATGCAATGGTTCTTTAAATGGTTCTAAAACACTACTTACGCAGTTGATAAGTTGAATAATTGAGATATATAAGAATAGACTAACTCAAATTCAAATATTTAGAAGCCAATTAGTGATAGCTAATGTTTTTTGGGCAATCCTATGAGAAGATCTGGTGACAATGCATAATCATAACTTGTAATGATTGCGTCTATCAAATCACGAATGAACATTACAATCATTAAAGTGTCTACTACATTATTGTCAAGGTTTGAGATAAACATTTTAGCATAATTATTGTAAAACAATCATTTCAGAAAAAGAGGTATTTATGCGTGAAATATTCTAAAGTGAGAATTTTTATAATAAAACGTTTTATAAAGTTGTATGTTATACGTATATAGTTGTGTTCCTAAAAAAATCAAAATAATTTTTAAAGTATATTCATTGACATACCAAAAACTCTCTATAAATATATTCTTATAGTTAAAATTAAAGTAGTGGAAAATTTAGATAATATATTTTTCAGGACGATTCTTACTCAGCCCTTATTATTTCCACCACCATTTAAGTAATGGATATAGCAAAAAATAGTTAAAATCAACAAACTAACACATTTCAAGTTTTTTTCGATGGATTGGCATTTTAGTTATTCGGAATTGTGTATGAGTACTCTTTAACATTTTCAAAAGGTATATAGTTATTGTTGTAGTAAATTAGACCATCACTTTTTAACGCGCTACATACGCCAAATTTTTTCTGCATTATACAGTTGTCTACTGTAGGCAACTAGGACATTTTTAAACTCATAGACAAGGATACGTATAGATAGAGTTGTAAGTAAATTGAATTGCATATAAAATTCACAGTTAGCTAAAATGCCAAAGAATCTTATAATTTTTATGCTTTTATTCTCAATGTCAAGTCCAAAAGAAAAGAACGAACCAAAACTGATATAGTTGAATGAAGTGTATGCAATTGAGATACATAGCATAAAAGGAGTTAGACATTTGGGTGAAAATAACAGTAAAATGTATTTGATACATTTTTTAAATATCAATGAGAACCCAAAAGTCAATCTTGCCTCTTGTCAATGAATATTTTAGAATATATAGCAGCTTTACTGAAGAATTATAAGCCGAATTTTAAAATCCATATTTTTATACTTTTGAGAGATTCTTGTATTGTGTAAATTTAATAAAATAAAAGGCACAAACATAAATATGGGATCTACGAGGTTTTTTTTTATCGACCTCCGATGGGCTGTTAAAAAAGACAGACGGGTTAATATACAAAAAAGATTTTGTCAAAAAAAGTATTGTACAATACTACTTATTTCTCTACATAATCACCTTGACGATTAAGGCATTTGTTATATCTGTGAGCAATCTTTGAAATACCCTCGTCATAAAATGTAGCCTCCAACGATTGGAAGGGAGTTCTGATGATTTCTTTGAGCTTCACGTCAATTTGGAAGCTTCAAGTAAATTTTTTCTGCCCTCCAAGCCACTGCTAATCGATAATTCACATGTGATGAACCTTCTAGTTGCCAGAACTGCTTATCGACTCGCTGAACAATGTCGTCTGTAACGACAGACTTGCTTCCTTGGCCACTTATTCATGAACATCAGTTCGTCCAACTTTAAATTTTTAACACCATTCACGAACAACACCATCACTCATAAAGGTGTCTCCATACACTCGATTCATTCTTCGTTGAATTTCTGTTGCACTGTTCCCTTCTGCCTGCGAGAAACGAATAACAGCTCTCAATTCTCACTTGACGGCTACATTTTATGAAGAGGGTATTTTAAAGCTTGTTCACACAGATATGACAAATGCCTTAATTGTCAAGATGATTATGTAGAAAAATATGCTGTATTTTAACTTACCTATGGTGCTAAAATCTTTTTTTAATATTGACCCGTCTTTTCTATACAGCACATCGGAGGTTGAAAAAAAAACCCACGTACATTTAAAACAAATGCAGCTAAGTTTTAAACCATTCAGACTAAAATTAAAAAAAAAGGAATGTCTATAGAAATATGCTTTTCTAAGATTTTGTTTAGTTTATAGTTGTGTGCGCAGGGACAACTTTCCTTTTGTCCAAACTATTTGACCTTGCTGCTTTTTAAAATACGGGAGAGACCTTGGCAAGTTTTCCATGTTTTTTCTTTTTGATTGTATATATATATTTTTAAAAATAAATTTTAAGTAAACAAGATATCATTGCCTTTATAACATGCTACAAACTAGCATTACCACTTTTCAATGAAGTAAATATGGCAGCAAGTGGTTAATTGAAAGCATGTTGAGCTGGAAAACGTGCCCGTATACGGGGGAATATTCCCAGACTGCCAAAAACTGATGTGACGAATTTTCCTACTATTTAAAATTTGTTTTTAAAAATGTGAAAAATATTTTGTTACTTTTTTATGTAGATTAATTTAAAACTAAAATAGCTCAAAAGAGCATATCCAGAATAAAGGTAATTTTTTAAAAAAAATATCCACCTTTTTATTCCAAACTACTTTAACAAATTTCAATTAAGGTTATTATTATCAAGACCCCTTTAAACTTACATAAAACTTCCCCTTTTCGGGTAACTATAGTTTGGTGCTATTTACTTACGGTTGTCTATGTATTGTTAAATATTGCAAAAAGTTAATTGGTTGAAGTTTGATGTGATTTCTCAATCCCTTTTATTTGAACCAGCTAATTGAGTCCAAACTTGAGTGCAACATGACGCATTACTCCTTTATAGTGCAATTATTCACGATCTATGGGGGATATTTAAGTTTCTGGAGGCTTTTATGCTACCACATTCATTCCTGATAGTTTTAAGACCGATAGTTATATTGCTTCCGAATAGTACGAGTTATGTCAGCTTTCTTTTTCATTACAAATTATTCAATTTTTAATTAGAGCAAAACTTTTTTTTACATTACTTCATACTTTAAAAATAATTAGGTTGTTTGGAATACTAAGCTTAGTTTACAAAGGTTAAAGCATGTTTTTCTATAAGGCATTGTTACATTTTTTTGGAAAACATGCCCTGGCGCCATATTTTGAATTAAATAGTACCTTGACGAGTAGAAATTTAAATTGTTTTGAAAAAGGAATACATAATTACATAGAGAGAGAAGAATCACCTATTAGTATAAGCAAATATATATTGTAAGTTTAATAAAAGTATGTTTGATGTATGTTGAAATGTAAGAATGAAATTTTAATCAACGTTGAAAACATCACAAAAAAAACAGCTCTAACGGCAACTACACAACACCAACTGAACAAAGATTCTTTTGGGTGACATTAGATGGTTTGTTTCATAAACCATTTAGCCATTTGGCGTCTCCCAAAAGGCTCATTTCCATTATAAGGCCTTGTGGAAAACTTACACCATGGGAAAACTAGCCCCCGGTCACCCCCACTTTAAATAACGAATCTGCAATATTTTATTCTAAATATGATCTTCAATGGGAACATATTAAAATTTATAAAACTATTTTGTTAATTCATAATTGTTTTTAAAAAGTTAAATAATTCATATACTTAACCATTCATTATGTCTTTTATGAAGTATATATGAGTAAAGGATAACACACTAAACCTTTCCAGAATTTTTTAATATTCACAAACTAACATTACAGTTTTAATATGTTAACAGTCTTGTTTTTTACATCACAGAGAACTGATAACATTTTAATCAATCAGTAATAATTTTTTCAATAGTATTTTTGGATACGAACTTAGCATGCGATTTTCAATAAAAGTTTTTTACATTAAAACTTCAAAAAGAGAATAATATATAATTATTTCAACTGCATCATATAATTTAAAAAAAAACTTTTAAACGGATATTTATATTCCCGAAGCACCCCCATTAAAAACTATTGTGTAAAAAATATTGACTAAAAAAATTAAGGAAAAAAAAATTAATTCTATGATTTATGTGAAATATATTATTCACAAATGCTTATTTATCGAAAATGAAAAATTAATTCTTCATACTTTTTATTGTAAATCACTATATATAAAACACTTTCGAACAGAAATACAAGTATTTTTGTTACTTCTTTTAAATGTTACTTACATGATATTAGTTGCTTTTACACACACAAAAAAATCTGTAACCATCATAAAACATTTGTACATTCGAACCTCGTTAACGCGAACTCACTTAACACAAAATTTCGCTTAAGATGAACTGAAAACTTTTCCCCAGCATTTAAAGCTTTGAGTTAATTCTAAAAAATATCTTAGCGCGAAATAATTTAGGCGAAATCCCGCTTAACCCGAACAAAAATTTCAGAATTTGATTCCCCTTTTCAGATTTTTTTTCCCTTAGTAATTCGAAGTTTCGAAGAACAAATGAAACAAAACATGGAAAAAAAGCGTCCAACGAACATAAATTAATTGTTGTCTACTCCTGAGAAAATCATGAGATCTCCATTCGTTAGTTTTGTTCCGATTGCTCGTACTTAAAAATTTACCTAATTTTTCTATAGTATGTACGACTCCAAATGAACTTTATTAATTGAATTACTAATTGTATACATGTATAATAGTGTATTACATTATAAAATTAAAATAATTTTTAGATGATATATTTTTTTTAACTATTCACTGGTTCAATGTAAAAAAATCCTGCCGGTTAACATCAAATTTGGTTAACACGAAATGTTTCGGTGCTCCCTTCGAGTTCGCGTTAACAGGGTTCGACTGTATATTCTACGGGATTATATTTTTAAAAAGAAAAAAACTACTTCTGTTGAGGAAATACACATAATTGATTTTATTTGTACAAATGAATCGTGTTCGTTAAAAACATATATTGACAAACAATCTACAGCACATAACTTAATCATTCTTAATATAATAGCTTAACTTTTACGTAAATATAATTTTTAAAACGTTTATTATTCGCACACAGAAAAATCCACTTTTTTGTTGCAAGAAATTTTGTTTGTTGACGCGTTTATTGACTAACCATATATTACCTGTCCCAACAAAGTGAGTACTTTCACTTCAACTAAACACTCGTTTGTTTGAAGTCATGTAGCTTGCAGTTAATTAATTCTATTTGTGTTGTTATGGAGTCTTACAGCAACAGCAAATCAAAAAAGTGAAGCAAAAGTTTTTGATTGAAACTAAAGATTCAGACAGACAGGAGGATAATATACCAATGTTCACCGACAAGGGGTTTCCGGTTCGTGTCACATCCGTATTAATAAAAATATCCCTCATCAAATGTGTGGCCCCCGATTAAACTGGGATTGTTTCGTATGCATAGTCGATCTGACTTTTGTTGAAAACACAAAACCATTTGGTTAAACTCACAAACTGATTTCAACAAAACATTGGTATTGAAATTTCTGTTGGCGCTAATAGTTTTTTGAATTAACAAAATTTCTGTTCTTTGATTTTTTTATCTGCACAATAAATAAATATGAAAATATCATTCACATTCACAGAACTATTTACTATTTTCTATGAAAACAAAATTCTTCACAGAGAATGAATTGGTCAAATACTATAATTTTTTGTAAAAAATGAAAATACATTTTTGAGTTCATATCTTTTACAAAAAATATTTTTTTATCTAATAACAAACACCCATTAAGAATTATCTGAGCAAACAAAATTTCAAACTACTTCAGACAAAAGTTTATAATATGATAGACAAAAGCTAAAACAACTTTAATATTATTTTAAACGCTGTCAAATATATATTTTAAATTTAATATGCACAAATACAAACTCTAAAATGTTCACAAGAAATTATCATAGAACAAATAAAATATTAGTTTGCAACATTTATTATTAAAAAAAATCATTTAAGGTTGAACACAAGCAAACCATAAGTTAGAACATTACCAAGAGCCGACAAAATAAAGCTGCGCTCAAATTCCATCAATCCACATGCAGTCAAGTGAATAATCTCACTTTTTTCAATCCTGTTGAGCAAAAAAAGTACTTCGTTCTTCTGCTTTGTTTTGACCTTATGATTTTGAATCAGTACTCCAGCAATGGTTTTGACTTCAGAAAGTTCTTCAGGAATCCTGGAACTCATCAAAGTCAGGCAAATAAAGTTTGTTAAGCTTATCAAAGCGATTCCGGAGACTTCCAGCGTACGTGCAGTATCCATTGTTTTTGTGGTTAGTTGTAAGTAATGAGATAGGGTCGCATATAAAGCGAAGAAATTGTTGATTAACACTAAAGTTAAAGATACGGATAAAGTTTCTTTTAAATAACGAATGGATTTTATGATGCTTAAATATTCTCTTAGCATATCACTGTTGTGGCTAAACACATAGCCGACATCCATGTTCCTAATTTGTCTTTTATACTCAACAATTACATTTTTAAAATTGACAAGTAAGTAACACACCGATAGAGTTATTAGTATTGGATATTGGTTGTAAGCTGTGAAGTAAGCAATGTTACCGATGAAATTTAGATGACTTCTTAACTTAATATTGTGAATATGAATTCCATAGAAAAAAAATGTGTTCATAGATTCACTCGTATAAGAAAAGTATGCACTTATTGATGATTGGATAAAAGGATAAAAGTAAATGAAAATTAGACAAATGTAAACTTTATATGTTTTGCTTGAAGACATTGTTAAATAGTTTTGATGATATTTAATGGATTCAAGGATGTTAATAACTTTCATTTGATTAAAAATAAACAAATACCAGAGCGAATAAGACAGTATAAGTATCGACACATAAGCTGCGAAAAGCTTGTATTTACTACTAACGAAAGAGCGGGCTATAGTGACTGATATTATATAAATTGTACTTATATGAAAAAAAAGAGAATATGCGTATGTTATAAACGTCAATCGTGTTCGAATTTTCTTGCTGATTTTTGTGTTGTTAAGTGTTGAAATAACTAAGAGGGGAATATCAATTAAAGGATTCATTTTAAAGTTTTTCATTTTAGAATTCCTTATAAGACAATTATCAATTTAAGTATTCGTTTTAATTAATTGTTCATCAAATAAAGCAAATTACGATACTTACTTAAACACTTTTTTGTTGAAAGGAGTTATAAAATTTCTAATTCAAAACTGCAGTAAAAATTATCAGAATTAAGTATTATTCGAAGTAAATTGTGTTATATTTTCAATTAAGTCTATGATTAAATAAAAGTTAAATTTTTTTAAATCTTTATTGAACATACTTGGCATTGAACTATTGAAAAATCATTTTCCCACAGTTATGTAAGATATATATATATATATATAATATGGCAATAATTTTCACAAAACCAATAATTGTTTTTTAAACAAAATATATAATTTATCATGTCACGAAATCAATACGAAAGTATGCAAAGAACGCATTGGTTCTTTAAATTACAACTACTTACACAGTTGCGAAGTTGAATAATTAGGTGAGACAGATAATGAATAGACTATATTTCAAATTAAAGTATTTAAAAGCCAATTAGTGATAGCAAAGGTTTTTCGGGCAATCCTACGTGAAAATCTGGTGGCAATGCATAATCGTAACTTGTTATGACTGTGTCAATCAAATCAAGAATGAGCATTACAATAATCAAAGTGTCTAAAACATTATTGTCACGGTTCGAAATAAACATTTTAGCATAATTATTGTACAACATTGGTTTCAGTAAAATAGAGATATGTATGCATGACATTTTCTAAAGTAAGGAGTTTTATAATAAAACTTTTTATAAAGTTGCATATTCTAAAAAAATCAAAATACTTTTCAAAGTATAATCATCAGCACCCCAAAAAGTCTCTATAAATATATTTTTTATAAATAAAATTAAAGTAGTAGAAGTACATAAAATACCAATTAAATAATATATGTTTCAGGTCGATTCTTACTAAGCCCTGATTATTTCCACCATCATTTAAATAATGGATTATGGAATGGATGGATAAATAATGGAACAATATTTTTCCGATTTAGAACATTTAGATGGGAAAGAATGCACGTTTTATCAATTCAATGAGTCAATAAATGTTTAAAAAAATCCAAGAATTTGCGGCAAAACTTCTAAGTGATGGTCTGATAAAGATTTAGTCCAGATTTTGGTTGGACTGAGATGTGAGCCTTAAGTTTATTATTTTAAAACAATAGTCTTTTTCCTATAGATATCCCTTATCGAAACGCACATTAAACCTCTCACTAATTCCTTTAATGGGAGCTTATTTTCACAATTTTCCGCCTTTTCTAATTTAACGCTTTATCCATTGGTGTGTTGCTCCGTCATCTTAAATCGTTTTAATAACTCATTTATGTAACTAGATCGATTCTTACCATTCTGGAACAATATATATCACTCTAAAAACTATCAGGACTGGATGTAGTAGCCGAAAAGCACCCAGAAACATGAATATGCTACATAGATCATGAATAGTTACAATGTTAAGTAGTTATGTGTCCTGTTGCAACCAAAGTTTTGAGTACCAATATTGGATTCATCAAAAAAGAAAAAAGGGGGAGGGGGGGGGGGGGAAGCAATCACAACAAACTTTAGCCAATCATTATTCTTTTAATCTTTAACAATACTTAGACAACCTCTAGAAAAGAGAACCAAAGTATGGTTACACAAAAAGGGAAGTTTTATGTAAGTTTAATGGAATCCAGATGATCATGACCATTAATGAAATTGGTTAAAATAGCTCATTATAATAAACTTCCTATCTTTAAAAAACATACCTATATTCTGTGTCTAATCTTTTAATCTAATTTAGTTTACAATAAATTTGAGTAAAAAATTTAAAAATATTTTAAAATGCGTTAAATCCTTTTAAACAATAGTTGAAAAATTTGCCCCATCACTTTTTGACAGTCTGGGAAAATTTACCCCGTATACGGGGCACGTTTTCCAGCTCAACATGCTTCCATTTAAACTTTTTTCTTTTCTTTTTGGAAATGTAGTAATGCCAATTTGTAGATAAGCATTCGAGGAAGATATTGATAATGACATATTGTTTACTTCAAAATAAATAAAACTAAAGAAACATACATTCAAAGAGAAAAAAACTTTTAAAACCTAGCCCTGGTCTCCCTACATTCATTCCTCATTCTTTTTAGAGCGACATATATTGCTTCCGAATAGTAAGAGTTCAGTCAGCTTGCTTTTTCATTACAATGTAGACAATTTTCAATCTGGAACAAAACTTGTTTACATTATGTGTTCATACGTAAAAAATTATTATATTGGGCTATTACAAAATAAGGCTTAGTTTTCAAAGGTTAGACCATGTTTTTTTTATAAGGCATTGTTGAAAATCTTGCCCCGTAAAATTTTGAAAAACATGACCCATCGCCATATTTTGAATTTAATAGTACCTTGACGAGTAGAATTTTAAAATTGTTTTGAAAAATTAATACATAGTTACGTAGAGAGAGAAACCACTTTTTAGTATATGTAATGATATATTGTAAGTTTAATAAAAGCACGTTTGATGTAGGTTAAGAAAGAAAGTTTGTTAAGCATATTAAAGCGGCTGAAGAGAATTCCAAAATACGATCCGTATCTATTGGTTGGCTGGTTAGTTGTAAGTAATAAGAAAGGGTTGTATATAAACCTAAGAAATTGTTGATTAACACTAAAGCTAAAGGCACAGATGGGTTTTCTTTTAAATAACGAATGGATTTTATGATGCTTAAGTATCTTTTTAGCAATTCAGTGTTGTGGCTTAAAATATAGCCCACATTCATTTTCCTAAGTTGTCTTTAATACTCAATAACGACGTTTTTAAAATTGACAAGTAAGTAACACATCGATAGAGTTATCAATATTGGGTATTGGATGTAAGTTGTGAAGTAAGAAATGTTACCGACACAATTTAGACGATTTCTTAACTTAATATTGGGAATTTGAATTCCATAGGTTAAAAATGTGCTCATATATTTACTCGTATAAGAAAAATATGCGTGTCATTCTCTGTAAAAGGAACAAATCGATGTCCCGGATACCTTGCTCTTTATTTTCAAATTATATATGCATGTTTGTGATTGATTAGTTTAAACTGACCCATAACCTAACTTGTCCCACTAAAAAATATCAATTAATTATAATTTACTTACAGAAAATTTCGTTTAAATACCCGATTTGTCACTCCCTCACGCTGTCCCTACATAATTTTACAACATTTAACATTATAAAAAAGGCAGTTTTAAATAAATAATCCTTTTTAGTGGAACTATTTATGGAACTATTTATTTAGTGGAACTATTTTTTTTTCAAAGTGCATATGTTTGGATATTTCACGCCTGCCGATGTAGTGCTAGAGAGTGAAGTTAGGGTTAGTTTGAATTATCACGCAAGCTGGCGACGGACGTTGTAATTTAGAGCTGCAGTTAAGTGACGAGACGACACCTGAGTACATTACTTTTGGGTTAATGAGTTATGAGTTAAATATTTTTAAAATGAGGAAAATTGTATATTTTGAAGAGTCATTATTTATTTGATGGAAAATAACGAAAGTATAAAAGGATTTAAAATTAAAAGTTGATTTTTTAATAAAAATATGTAGAACTATTCATAAAAAATTCTAAAGTGTTGAAGTTTATTGAGCTACCAACATTTTTTAAGTTAGTCTCTATGTATATATTGCAAACTCATCTATTAATAAAAGTATTTTATATTTCCCAAAAAATATTATGCTTTTGCAATTTCTAGCAATTTATATTTGAAATCTTGCAAACATTCAAATGATTTGTCGTTTGATCGTAATTTTTAGTAGCCATAATATTTTCAGTTATTATAATCTTCACTGAATGCTCTTTAAACCGAAAGGTACAGCTGGGGAAAGAACGATTCACCCTTCGTTTATCGGCTGTTATTTGTCAAGGAATTTTGTAAAAGGTGTCATTTTTCAGGAAATAGCTTAAGGAATTGAGAACTCGCAATATTAACAAATTATTTGTAAACAAATATAATTTATCGCGTATACGAAATTAATACGAAAGTATGCAATGAATTCAATGGTTCTGAAAATTACAACTATTTACGCAGTGAGTTCAATGGTTCTTAAAATTACAACTATTTACGCAGTTGTGAAGTTTATTAATAAGTTGAGATAGATAATGAATAGACTAACTCAAATTAAAATATTTAGAAGCCAATTAGTGATAGCAAAGGTTTTTTGGCCAATCCTATGAGAAAATCTGGTGACAATGCATAATCATAATTTGTAATGACTGTGTTTATCAAATTATGAATGAACACTACAATCAGCAAAGTGTCTACAGCATTATTGTCAAGGTTCGTGATAAACATTTTAGCATTATTATTGTAAAACAATGGTTTCTGTAAAACAAATTTATTTATGTATGACATTTTTTAAAGTGAGGATTTTTTATTATAAACTCTTATAAAGTTAACATTCTAAAAAAAATCCAAAAAAACTTTTAAATTATAATTATCGACATTCTAAAAAGACTCTCTTAATATGATTTTTAGTTAAAACTAAAGTGAAAGAACAACACAATACAACTTTAGATAATACGTTTTTCAGGTACATTCTCACTATGCCCTTATCATTTCCGCCACCATTTAAGTAATGGATATAGCAAAAAATAGTTATAATCAACAAAATAAAACATTTGAAGTTTTTCCGCTGGATAAGTATTTTAGTAATTCGGAATGGTGTATTGGTAACCTTAAACATTAAAAAAAAGTTATGGAGTTATTGTTGTAGTATATTAGACTTTTAATTTTCTGGCACTGTATAGGCCACATTTTTTCAGATTCATAATATTAAGCTTTTAATTCACAGAACTAAATACTTTAATTGACTATCATGCTGCTCATTATTACAACTCACAAATAAAACTTACATTTCGCATTCATTATTTAAGATTAAATATTAGCAAACCATAAGTAAATAGTGCCCCGAAAGCAGTTAGTAAAAAATATTTTCGAATGTCGACCATTCCTTCAAATGTAAGGTGCACAGTTTCAATTTTTTAGATCCAGTTCAGCAGAAATAGCGCTTCTTTGTTGGAAATGTTCCCTTTATTTTGCTGAACTAAATTTCCGGCTGATATTTGGATGTCGAGAAGATTGTCAGGAATTCCAGAACAGCTCAATGTCACTTGAAATAATACGACGCACCATCACAGCATTCGTGACACTCTCAAGAACAGTTGAAACACCGGAATTGTTGTTTAAAAAGTAAGACAAAGCTGTGTACAGACTACCAAAAGTATTGACAGTTAGCAGAAGCAATGGCAGAGACAGGACTTTCTTCAAGTACCTCAAGGTTTTCAATATGTGGAAATATATGTGTAGTAGTGTGCAGGGGGGGGGGGGGGTTAAGATATCGGAAATCTCTGACTATAGGCACAAAAAACTTTGGCTGTCCCTTTACGGAAAAAGATGGACATGATTGTTCGTAATGATTGTGCAATTTGGCTGATGTATCTTTTTTTTTTTTGCTAACATTTTATCGGCTTCCTTATAATATCGAACCAATCACTTTAGATCAATATCTGAGTCAAATTCAATCGAAAAACAAAGTAGATCATGAAAATATACGTTTCACCACAGTTAAAAATCACCACAGTTTCAAAACTGCAGAAAAACAAATTTTCTGCAGTTTATTTTTTAGCTGGGTTATTCTAAGCGTTCTTACTTATTAATAAGAATGCGAAATTCATTTGCCTTTATTTAAACTAGGTTTAAGTAATGAATAAGAAGCACGCGTCAAGTTAAATGAGAAAAGGGATTTTGGCGGGCAAAAAAATTTCACCAGTCCCTCTTTTTAAAAAAAAATCTTTTTTATTGAACTCTACTTAAAGGCATAGCTTCTAAGCTCATGTATCAAATCAGGTACTAATTAAAACTCATTTCCATGTGAGTGTTGGAATAAAACATCTTTTCTATAAATTTGTTAATATAGATTTAAGCACTAGGAACTAATTGATTTTATGAAACCTGTCTGAAAGTTACAACTTTCAAATCAGCTCTGTCGTAGATTTATGAGTAAATGAAACAATTCGACCCTAGGTACACGCATCTCCCCTTCATTTATTTTACAGACTATAATTGACTATGAATATTTTAAATTTTATAAAGAATTTAAAATAAATTAATAAATTATTTGTGAGAAAATATCTTAAATAAAATATTGAGGTTCAATTTCTTTTACGAATTAAAATATTTCAATGAAATAGGATTTGCTAGTAGGGGGAACCAGGGACATATGACCCCACTCGAAGTTTTTTGCTTGTAACTTTTAAAAAACACTATTTATGAATGTGTAAGTGCAGATAATTTATACTTCATAAAGTAGTACACAATACATATTAGTATTTTTTTGTAGTATTAACTGCAATAGTAGTAAAATATAAATTATTTAAAACTTTAGTTTTGGGTCATGTATCCCAAGGCATAGGGATACATGACCCAACCCCAAAATGTGGTAGTATAACTTAAAATAATCAAAAAACTTTTACCAAATAACAAAACTAATATCATATTATAAAGTTTATATAGATTTTATAGTATTTTCAGACAAAATTATTACTTTTTATTTGTATCTCATTAATTATGCTTATATTAACGAAATAATCAAATTTAAAAGTAAATTCTGTTCGAAATACAAAACTGGGGCTTCTTTTATTTTGCAGAGAAAACACATAATGTTGAAGAATCGCTACTATTTTATCAATATCATTTTGGGATGTATTATCCATTTTAGGACATTTAAAACACTTTCCATCGATTTTTTCTGCATATTGAATTGTAAGCTCGTTAAAAAAAATCCCTTGTACCTTCCAAACAAACCTTACACTTCGTTAATGACCCAGTCAATTACTTTTGGGACTCCCGTGATTTTTAAAAAAAATTACTTGGTCTACTTCTGTCTAACTTTTGTGTTGTTTACTTGGGTCACATATCCCTAATTGGTTTGGGTCACTTATCCCTAGTTGCACTTTTTTTGTTTAATCCCAAAACAAAGTCATTTGCGAATAATTACATTAGCACTATTATGCATGTAACTGTAGCTAATAGCATGAACTAAACAAATAACTAATTGAAAAACTCTTTCTTTTAAACCAAAAATGTAGACCGAAAAACCTTACGGCCTCAAAAATTTACTTTCAGTGCATGAAAACTTATTTCTTCGCATAACCTAACAAATACGCAATGATTCAGCTCGTTTTTTTCACCATGTGATCAACTAGCTGAAAGGAAAACAGTGATGCCACTCTCACAAAACTTTTCCATTGCTGAGAAAAAGGCATTGGGTCATGTATCCTTAGGGGTCAAATGTCCCTAGTTCCCCCTACAGTACGTGAAACACCAATCAATATTATTTTTGTAGAAATAAAAACTACACAAATCTAATAATTTTACAAAAAATTTGAAATGTTGACAATATCATTAATACTTCTTCAAGCTGTGTGTGTGGTGTGTGCATTAATGCATCCTATCTGTTTACCTACAATAATATATTATTTTATAAATAATTTGTTGTAAAAATTCAAAATTTTCTCACACCTCCCCCTTTCTAAATCCTCAAAAGTTTATACAACAAAATTGAAAAAAAATACATACGTAAAATAAATATATAACAGCATAAAACGTACCTTTTAACAGAAATATCTATCAAGACGAAAGGCCAGATTTAAGCGAGAATAAGATTACAGCAAAATTTTGCGTCTTTACTTTAGAAGCCATATGTTGTACAATGGCATATCCATAAGATCTACTAACAACCTACCCTCACCAGTTGACCATTTCCAAGCCTTTCAAGTAACTTTTACGATGTCTTCTCATATTACAAGCTTTCAAAAAAAGATTGTAATTGTGATTTTTATTTTTCTGCAAGTCATTGTTGAAAATCTTGCAACGTAAAATTTTAGGAAACATGCACCGTCTCCATATTTTGAATAGTACCTTGACAAGTTGAATTTTAAATTGTTTTGAGAAAGGAATACAGAGTTACGTAAAGAGAGCAACCACCTTTTAGTATATGCGATGATATATGGCAAGTTTAATAAAAGTATGTTTGATTTAGGTTTGAATGTAAGCATGAAAATTTACTCAACGTTGAAAACATCACAAAAACATCTCTAACGGTCATAATACAACACCAACTGAACAAATATTCGTGTTGGTGACATAAGACGGTTTGTTTCATAAACATTTTAGCCATTTGGCGTCTCCAAAAAGATCATTTCCAATATAAGGCCTGGTGGAAAACTTACCTCAATGGGAAAACTAGACCCCGTTCTCCCCTACTTTAAATAACGTACAAGCAACATTTTATTCTAAATATGATCTTCACAATGAGAATATTTTAAAATTTAGAATACTGCTTTCTTAATTCATATTTTTTTTAAAAAAGTTAATTAATACCTACATTTAAATATTCAATACGTCTTCTATGAAATATATGTGAGTAAAGGATAACACACTAAACTTTTTGAATGTTTTTTAATAGGCACAAACTAACATTACAGTCTTAATATGTTAACAGTCTTTTTTTTCACATCACAGATAGCTGATAGTATTTTAATCAATCAGTAATAATTAATTCAATATTACTTTTGGATCCGAATTTAGCATGCGATTTTCAATAAAAGTTTTTTACATTAAACTTCTGCCAAATGTGCGCAAGTGGTTATTAGGCTCGTATTTCAATAATGACATCCAGTGTGACAAGACATAGCTATTTATTACTGACAGTAAATTGTTCATTACAGTATATAGTTAAATTAACAGAGTAGGAGGGCCCAAGAGGTAAATAATAAGTGGTCAGTCTCATGCGGCGAGAGCAATCTAATACCTGGGGGCTTTTGCATTGGTCCCGCAAAAGTAACATCAGAAGTTGGCGCTCAGATGATAGAGATGTAGATGCTGGAAGATCTCTCGGAGTGTTGGTGTCTCTGCTCGGCCTAAGGATCGGAGGCCGCGTCTTTAGATGAGATACGTGCAGGAAAGGGTGAGGATTAAGGTATTCCCTCTCATTTCCGGTGACGGAGTGGGATTTTTCCCAAAGTTATCTCCGTGATGCTTCTCGATCGAGTCTCAGAGTTGAAGTTCCGCATCCCCCTCCGATCCTGCATCGCGTCAAAACTAGGCCACTCCCCGAATTGCCCCATTCGTTAGACAAGAGTTCAGAGGGTTCAAGGGGTCAGAGATGCAAATTTCCTACCACTGGGTGATGCGCAATTGGTTGAGGGGGAAGGTGTCAAGATGCCCATCACATTACTGTGATCAGACTATGTGTCACCAAGTTGTTTTTACTCATACATTGCAAGGTTGCCACCTTTGTCGTGCTCGGGTTGCCCGTTCTCGCATTATTCCGCCACTCTTGGCATGTCAGGGCCACAAGTCCTGGTAATATTCCCCCCCTCCAACAAAGCAGAGAAAGTCCTTCGGTGAATTCAATCAACTCCTTACCGCAACCGACCACCGTAGAGAAAAGTTCTATAACAAGTGTTCTAATATGCTCAATGGGCCCCCGCTGAAACAAAATAATAATATATATACTGGTACAAAGTATTACAATATCCGCCTACCTAGTAGTACATAATTTTGCACAAAAAAAAATAAAGTTGCACAATGATTTAAGATTCAAGAGAAAGAATACAATTGACATCACCTGTATTTAACCAAATTGTCATGCCCAAGAGTTGAACATGTGATATTATTGCAATTATCAAAATTTCCGAATACGTATGTATATTCACGCAAAGATTATAATAATGAACTCCAAAATGATAGGTTTTGTTTTTTTACATCATGACACAGGAAGTTCAAACAATTTTAGGTTTCAAATTTACCCCGTTGTACAATTTTCGAACAGAAATAAATTCTATACTTAAATAAATGATGTTATTCACATCATTTCTAAATTTCCGAATATATGTGTTTCCACTATGACAAAGATTAAAATTCACAATTTGACAAATCCAGTTACAACACCGCATTACATGGAATTTTTGCATAAGAGTCTAAGTACATGTTTCAAAAATGACTATCACATTATGCAATTCATCTAATTTTCTGTATTGTTCAAATTAAAAGACAATTGAAATGTTATGTGATACAGACGGTACACTGTCTCAGTTTTTGACCACACTGATGGACGAAACTCTCTCAGTGGGTTATTGTTGTAGAAGCGTCCGCCATAGTCACCTATATGTAGTATTGTCTAAGTGTTCTATTGAAATGTTATTGAATGTTGAAAAGACACTGTCACTGATACAAAAAGTCAGTTGGGGATTGATTAAGAAAATTTTGAAGTGTAAATCATCGTTGCAATAACAAATTTTTACGAGTAGCTCACTTTCTCATCGATATTTCACATATACATCTTTCACAACTAAAAGATCCTGTATGGTCATACAAGCAAAGATATCTTTGTTTCTCTCGCTTCGTCTGGAATGAATTATGCCCGGACATGAATGTATTAAATTTTTGAAGACGGAAATCTTAGAAGGATGTGTCAGGCCAGCTGAATTTTTCCTTCAACCAGAAGTCTCCAAAGTGCACATTTGGAGGTTGGCTGCGTCCCTTTCTTCCTTCATTCGTACAATAAATCCCTGGTAAAGATCACTCCCAACCACAATTGACCAATAATTCACTCTGTTCTGGGACCTCCTGATAATTATAAAAATTTAACTCATCTAGAAAAAGATAAAAACGCAGTACAACAATGACCATTAAAAAAAAGCTCTTAAACAAAACTCTACAAAAGACTCCAACAGATGGCGATACCATTACTCTAAAGGTAACGTTTGGATGTCGTCTTGACTCCTGGGATGTGTTCTGTTTGTATTCAAAGAACATTTGCTTAGGTGCGACATTTTGGATCTGGATTACTTCACCACCAACAACTCCAAAGGATTACCCCATTAAAAAAGTGAGTACATTCCTCCTTTTAATCAACGCCCTCTTATTTTCCAAACGAAATAGCTATACTCCCCATATTATTTACATGGCTAAAGCTGTAAAGGCGTCTACTCACGTGGAAATTTTCCCCCTGTGATTGTCTATTCCCCTGTCTGTTGAAACGATTTGTGCAACTCACAAATGCAAAAAAAATCCCTATCACGATACCTCCCAGAGAGAACTAATTAAATGGCACCCAATAAGAGAATTTAGTGGGGTTTTATAGATATGAGTGCCCAAACGAAGCCAATCGCGCCAAGCTTTCTCTGTGTTTCGGCTTATCTATCTAAAAATATAAACAAAAAACTTTTAGTTTCCAAAGCAAATAAAGCAATTAGGAATGACCGAAAAAACGATAAAAGGGAAAAACTCACAATGAAACAAAAATTTAAATAAAAAAGTAAATGGTTAGTTGCCAATTCAGACATAAATGTGCCTGATTTGATTTTTTTTCATTGACTCAGATGCGTCGTTATGCCAAGTATTGAGACGTTTCAGGATGTTTGCTAAATAAACAGGGTATTTAAGTAATTCGGATGTATTTTCAATTTGTTTAAATTTTTGATTTAAAGCAGGTATCCGCCTTCCAAAAAATAATTCGTTCGGACTGAACCCTGTGATTGAGTGCTGAACCGAATTATAATTCGACTTCCACAAATTAAGCGCCAAATTTAAGTTTGACATGCCTTCCATTTCCAAAGCTAAAATACATTGTTTAATCTGCATGTTTGGCGATTCAATTAGCCCATTCAAACTTGGAGTGTAAGCCGGCGTATGTAATAATTCGATTCCTAGTTGTTTGTGAATTTCTTCAAACATATGACTTGTAAAATTCGTTGCATTGTCGCATAGTAATGTCGCCGGTGTACCATATTTAGCAAAATAGTCGATAAAACATGGAATTATGTGTTTTGTGTCAATATTAATTAAGGGGTAAGTTTCCATGTGCCTAGAAAAATTGTCAATTAGTGTTAAATCATACATGTCTTTTTTAATGGACCCAGAATGTCACAACTCACATGCATTCCAACAACTGCTGGGATATCCCTTATTTGGTGTGGCCACATTTTTCTGCTTTGTTTTTTTAACTGGCTACAAGCCAAGCATGAACTTGCATAATTAATAGCGTCCCTTTTCATATTTTCAAAATGGAAGTGCTCTCTCAAAAGATGAAACATCTTAACACCCCCCATGTGGGTTAGATGAAAGTCTTTCAAAGCCGGTAGCCTTAAGCTGTCAGGAAGAACAATGTTTACAACATTTTCAAATGAATTCCCTCTTTTAATCGAACGATTAAACTTTAAAGTGCCCTGTTTATCTACGAAATAATTTTTATATTTATGTTCTGCAGTTCCCTGCTTTAATTTATTTATAATGTTTAAAATGTTCGTGTCTTCTTTTTGCAAGTAGTTAATATTCTGTTCATTTAATTCGTAGCCCATACTTGCCCCCCTTTCCAATTTGCCAAGAGGAAAAACGTCTTTGTTGCTGTGGACTCTGAGGGTGTTGACCCCTTCAACACCCCTTGTGGAGCCCTCGACTGTTTCGGCCTGACAGGAAATATTGTTTATCTGCCCGGACTTTTCCCTGACCTGGTTAGGTAAAGGTGCAACTTTGTTGACGACATTTGGGCCCTGGGTAAGTTCGTTTTTTTTATCTTCCTCTTCTCGTCTTTCCACCATTTCTTTAGCAATTATGGGTTCCCCCGAGAAGATCATTTTGGAGAAATCCAAATTGTTGTCAAATTTTATTGATACACTTTCACCATTATTATTCTCCGTGCGAGATAAAAAGTCAGGGAACACATTTTCTCGCCCCGGTAAATATTTGATAGTAAATTCGTATTGGCTTAACTCATTAAAATTTTTTTTTAACCAAATGAGACGTAGTGTTTAATTTTTCCGTTTTTTGTAATGGGCGATGGTCAATCAGTACAACAAACGGCTTTCCGTAAAGATAATCATTAAATTAAAGCACACCTTCATAAATAGCTAACAATTCCGACTGAATAGCACTAAATTTTTCCTGTGTAGGCGTCAGCTTTCTCGAGAAGTACGCAATCGACGTTAATCTTTCGTCTTTATATTGGCAGAGGATTGCCGAAATCGCGATCCCACTAGCGTCTGTGTTAAGGTAGAACTTTTCATCAAAATTTGGCGCTACCAAAAAAGGCCTGCTGAAAAATTGACTTTTTAACTGTTGGAAAGCCGCTTCCTGTTCAATCGACCATTTAAACTTCACTCCCTTTTTTAGGAGTCGTTCTAAACTCGCTGTATACACAGCATAGTTTTTAATTGAATTTCGATAGAATCCTATTAACCCCAACAGTTGCTTTAGAGTTTTAACATTGTGCGGTCTCTTAAATGAAGTTATTTTGGCCGTGTTGGTCTGTGTTGGTGTTATACCCTCTTGTGATACTTCGTACCCTAAATAAGTTATATTTTTTAACATGAATTTACACTTTTTTGGGTTAAGAGTTAGATTGTGTTCCGTCAAGCGTTCTAAAACAATTCGGACTTTGTGCATCATCTCTTACGGCTCATTTGCGCCAATCAAAATGTCATCTATGAAATATTGTATGCCCCTATCATTAAGATCCCCTAAAACTTTGGTCATTAACCGTTGGAATATTTCGGAGCAGTTTTTCATACCAAAACAAAGTCTAATAAAACTAAAATTTCCTAAAACCGTCTTAAATCCCAATTTATCTGCATATTCCTGAAAATAACATTGCCAAAATGCGCTGCCCAGATCTAAACTTGTGTAGTATTTAAAACCACTTATTGCGTTCAGTATATCTTTGATTTTTGGCAGATTTTGAGGAAAAATTTGTATGGCTTGATTTGTAGATCGAAGATCCAAGACAAAGCGATATTCAGTTTTCGAATTGTCTTTAGATTTTTTTTTAACTAACATGGCTGGAGCTAACCAATTGGTTTCAGTGGGTTGTATAATGTTTGCTTCAAGAGGTTTCTCGATTTGATCTTTCGCTGTGTCTCTTAAATTATAGGGTATTGGGCACGGACGACACGAAACCGGCGTTTCGTGGTGGAATTGCATTTTGGGTTTTAACGTATCACAATGTCCTAAAGATTTCAATGATGAAGAAAATGCATGTTTGTATTTATTTAGTAATTTTGTTATTTCAATTTTTAAGTCTAGTTCAAGATGTTCTAGCTCACAAAATTATCGATAGAAAATTCTGCCTTCCTTAATTCTAAAATTTCTTCCGATCCTGTAATAGCATTAATTGTTTCCTCTCTGTCTTTATTATAATCCACTGTTTTGGTGTCAATATCTCTGTGCACTCTACCCATTTTCATCTTTTTATTTAAGTGTATGGATTCCTCTCCTGCATTTGTGACGAGGATCTGTGTTTTATCTTTTTTTATTTTATTTACGGTTGGTGTAATAATTAAATTTTGGTTTCCCCCCTGTGTGGGTTCAAAGTATATTTCAATAGTTTTTTGGGAAATGGGTTGTTTAGTGATGATATTTAGTAGTTTAGTTTCTTTCGGTCCTAAAAACATTTTTCATTTAGTACAGCATCACTGGATTCCTCGAAATCCGCTTTTCCTTCCTTTATGAATTTAATTTTACAGTCATTAAAGATGATAAATCCTCTCGATAAGTCCAATAAATTCCGATTTTTTTTATGAAATCGCACCCAATTATTATCTTGTAATTGTCTAAACATCCATGCGTAACGAAGAAGCTATGCTTGGTCTTATTGTTACCAATTTGAATCGGGATTTCCACTAAACTTCTAAAATGAATTTATGATCCAGTAAGTGTCGTAATATTAACGTTCGATTGCAAATGTCTTATTTTGATGTTTGGTTGCTCTTGAATTTGTTTTAAAGCAGTTAAATCGATTATTGAAACCGTGCTTCCGCAATCAATTAAGCTTAAAACTTCAAGTTTGCCTATTGTAATATTTATCATGGGTAAGTCTAAGTTGTTATACTGTTGTTTAATATTGCTTATTAATTCCGTATTAAGTGGTTTTTGTTCGATGGGGTTAATTTCGTTATTACACTCATGTCCATAAATTAAGGATAATTCAGAATCACACGGAAATCAAACTCTAAAATAAAAATTTCACCTGTACAATTATCACACACATCTTGAAGAAGAATAAGCAAATTACAGGAAACCACTAGATGACGCTGGTAGTACGTCACAATGACGAGAGTGTTAGAGAGGGTTATATAAGGAATGGTGGCAAAGAAGTAAAATTGTTCACAAGCGCTTTAAAAACCTTTCAGTGCAATAACTGCATAGTTATGGCACAAAGAAAGCATTTGGATGATTTTTTACGTGGCAGAATCATCGGACGACTGGAATGTGGACGAACCCAGCTGGAAGTATCCGAGGAACTTGGAATCGCCCAGAGTGTAATCTCCAGGCTTTGGCAACGATTCCAAGATGATTTTAATGTGAGTAGATGTTACAGCACAGGTCGCTCCCAAGTTACAACGCCGAATGAGGACTGGTATTTGGCAGTTACTGCCAAAAGAAACAGATGGAGCACAGCATCAGACCTATCTCGTCAGCTCTCTTTAGCTACCGGTACGAAAGTTTCAAGGCAGACCGTATACAGACGCCTAGGGCACATTGGTCTATATGCTCGTAGGCCTGTCAGATGTGTTCCGCTTACCGCAACTCACTGTCGCCTGCCATTAGCCTGGAGTAGAGAGCATGCATTGTGGACACCTAACAGTGGTCTTGTGTGATGTTTTCCGACGAGTCCAGTTTAGTTTGCAGTCTGCTTCTCGCCGGACTTTCATATGGAGAGCGCCAGGTACCCGTTACCACCAAGAGAACACCATTGAACGACACCGTTACGGCGGTGGAGGATGGCTCGTTTGGGGAGGAATTATTCTTGGTTCCAGAACTGACCTGCATGTTCAGGGTGTAACGATGACAGGGCACATCTATCGGGATGTCATTCTGGAACAACATGTACGTTTGTTTCGGGGCGCCATGGGTGCTGAATTTCTGTTTATAAATGACAACGCCCGTCCTCACCGTTCAAACATTGCAGACGAATGCCTTCAATCGGAGGATATCACCCGTATGGATTGGCCAGCATACTCACCGGACTTGAATCCAATAGAGCATGTGTGGGATATGCTTGGCCGACGAATTGCAGCCCGTCAACCCCCTCCCACCTGTCTACCGGAACTTCGGAGGGCATTGCTTGATGAGTGGTGTAATATTCCCCAACATCATATTGATAATTTATCACATCACCATGCACAGCGTTGTACGGCCTCTATTGCATCGTACGAGACAACCACACACACTACTCCGTATTAACCATCATACTAACCATGTTATACAGTTTTTTTGTAAATAGGTTCTTTTTTGAAAATTGCTCCAAATCGCCATTTTTATTAATTATGTCAAACATATAGCATCTTTTTTGTTCTTTACCTTTTGTTTAATAAATAGACTTTACAAATAAGTCAAATTTGTTTTGCTTCCGTCTTTTTCTTTGCCTGAACTTCATTATCCTTAATTTATGGACATGAGTGTATTTTCGGGGACACTATCCTCCATATTTAAAGTAGCGTTCCCGAACTCTCCCCTAAAAATGGGCATTCTGGGTAGAACTATCGGCGTTACGGTCTGATTCTTGTCTTGCCTGAAAATGATTTTGATTATTTCGTTTAAAATATCTCCCTCTGAATATTGTTCCTCTATTATTGTTAAATCTACCGCGATTGGAGTTTGTCCTCTGGTTATAAGTTTGTGTTGTGGAGGAATGTGTGTTGTGGTTATTAAAATTGCCTCTTCTAGAGTAGTTGTTGAAATTTTCTCTATTGTGATATTGGGTTGGAGGTGCCGAACCCTGTTGATTTGTGTTAGTTTTTATAACCTTAAATACCTCGCACTCTTTACTGTAGTGGT
Organism: Oedothorax gibbosus; assembly: GCA_019343175.1. NCBI lineage: Eukaryota > Metazoa > Arthropoda > Arachnida > Araneae > Linyphiidae > Oedothorax > Oedothorax gibbosus. The sequence goes on from CM033279.1 coordinate 19,416,174, forward strand.
TTTTACCACAAAATACGCACGTGATTTTGGACTCTGTTTTATTAATAGAATTGACTTGTAATTTACAAAATTCGTTTAATCTAGCAATTGCCCTTTGTGAGTGTGTTGCGGCTTCTACTGCGTGCTTAAATGACTGGGGGTTAGATCTCAATACATCAGCTTTGATTTCGGGAATTAGGGCATCCATAAATTTTGAGAGTTTTAGGCGCTCAATAATTTCTAGAGTTTCTGTGTTGGTTATATTACTTTTAGTCCCTAGATAATTGTTGGTAAGGATGGAAATTCTATGGGCAAGATTTTTGATAGATTCACCCTCCCATTGTTGACATTGACTGAACCGTGTTTGATTTTCTGAAAGTTCCCTTTCTTCTGAAAAAAATCCTAACAATTTTGTAATTACAAGATTACAATCCCCGGTTTCCGCTAATTCCATATCATTCAACACAAACTCAAGTGCATTACCTCGTAATCTGGTTTTTAAGATTGTTAACTTTTCACTTTCGTTCCACCCCGACATTTCTGCAATCTCATTAAATTGCCTAAAGAAAACCTTCCATTTGTTGAGTCATCATCGTAAAAATTAGTTAACAATGCCATACCATTTATTTTACTACGATTGTTATTAATATTACTGGCGCTCACTGTATCATTTGAGGAAATATTATTTTGAGTCGTTAGTAATGGAGAGTTTGCCATTGTCTGGGAAAAGGCTGGTACTCGATTTGGAGTTGTCAGGGTTTGATTCAAAATGGGCGCAAGAGTGGGTGTAGCCATTAAATTGGGAACAGGTGCCATCTGCTGAACCCTATTGTTTCCTTTCTTTCTACCTCTCTTAGAAATTTTGGGCGTGGTCTGCACTGCACTTAATCTTGCGTATTTTCGAGTGTAAACCATTTTAAATTAAAGAAAATAATTGTAAAGTTCGAAAACTAATATTACAATATCACAACCAATTTAAAAAAATAAATAAATTGATCCTATGATACCAAAAAAGAAACAGAGTTTTATAAATTTTCTCTTTCTCCAAGCCAATATAATGTTTTCACAGCCAAAATAAAATTATTTAAAAAAAATAACAATATTTAAGTACTATAAACCAATCATTAACTAAGTTTGTACACTGGATGCTGGTCACGGCACCATTGCCAAATGTGCGCAAGTGGTTATTAGGTTCGTATTTCAATAATGACATCCAGTGTGACAAGACATAGCTATTTATTACTGACAGTAAATTGTTCATTACAGTATATAGTTAAATTAACAGAGTAGGAGGTCCCAAGAGGTAAATAATAAGTGGTCAGTCTCATGCGGCGAGAGCAATCTAATACCTGGGGGCTTTTGCATTGGTCCCGCAAAAGTAATATCAGAAATTGGCGCTCAGATGATAGAGAGGTAGATGCTGGAAGATCTCTCGGAGTGTTGGTGTATCTGCTCGGCCTAAGGATCGGAGGCCGCGTCTTTAGATAAGGTACGTGCAGGAAAGGGTGAGGATTAAGGTATTCCCTCTCATTTCCGGTGACGGAGTGGGATTGTTCCCAAAGTTAGCTCCGTGATGCTTCTCGATCGAGTCTCAGAGTTGAAGTTCCGCATCCCCCTCCGATCCTGCATCGCGTCAAAACTAGGCCACTCCCCGAATTGCCCAATTCGTTAGACAAGAGTTCAAGGGGTCAGAGATGCAAATTTCCTACCACTGAGAGATGCGCCATTGGTTGAGGGGGAAGGTGTCAAGATGCTCATCACATTACTATGATCAGACTATGTGTCACCAAGTTGTTTTTACTCATACATTGCGAGGTTGCCACCTTTGGCGTGCTCGGGTTGCCCGTTTTCGCATTATTCCGCCACTCTTGGCATGTCAGGGCCACAAGTCCTGGCAACTACAAAATTAGAATAATATATATTTATTCCAAACAACAACTGCTTCATACATTTTTTTAAAAACTTTTATTCTCTCTTAAAAAACAATTCTATTGAATTATGTGAAATATATTATCCACAAATACCATGATAATGAATTAAAATGAAAAATTACTTCTTTATACTTTTTATTGTAAATAACTATAAATAAAACACTTTAGAACAGAAATGCAAGTATTTTTGTTACTTCTTTTAAACGTTTTTTATATCATAGTAGTTGCTTTTACTGAAATCTATAACCATCATGAAATATTTGTATATTCTATGGAATAATATTTTTAAAGAGAAAAAAATTAATTCTTTTGAGGAAATCCACATAACGGAATTCATTCTGACAAATGAATCGCGTTTGTTAAAAACATATATTGACAAACAATCTACAGTGTAAGGTTTCTAATGTAATTGTTCATATTTAATTAATGCACGCGCTACTACTTTGTTAAATTCCTTGCTCCGCACGAGAACGCCTTGTCTTTCTGTAAGCTGTGTGAATTAATATTGTCCATGTTTGAACATAGCCCCCTACATATAATGCCGTCCAAGCTCGATCAAAATTGGAAGTCGTGAGAAAGCTATCAATAGATGGCGCCATGGCGCAACAAACAATGTGCTCGGTGACATGTGTTGTTTGTTTACACCCAGTTCGCTGTGATTTTGATAAAAAATTTTGGTTACAAGAGTTCGAAATTTATATATATATATTTTTATGTAAACTTTTATAAATGCAACAAATAATGGCTAGTTTTTTGCATCATACTATCCTATAAGTCAAAGAAAGAACACGGTGATATAGGAATTCCTACGAAATGGAAGGTAAGGAGTTTTTAAAATTATTCTTTTTTGGTGAAAATTTCTAAATATTTTTATTCTTAAATCTTTTCGTAATGCATTAATTATTATTTTCTGTTTTTTCCCTCATGATATATAGTTTAAACACATATTTACTTTTGTTCTATCTAGATTTATATTCATTTTAGTTCGGGCATTCTGTTTTCTAATAAATGTGTTTTTGAATTAAGTTTTGAAAAAAAACTTTTCAATATCTATATTCGCATAAATTCTAATACTTTAAATGCATTTTATAGTTGAGATTTAAATGATCCATCTCATTTTAAAATTTTGTTGTTATTCGAAATTATATTATTATTAAGGGACTGTTATTCTTAACAGAAGCATTTTTAATAAGTGTTATAGTATTTGTTAATTTTTCATTAAAAAGCCAAAGCTAATTTTTTTTTTTTAAATAATGGAACGTCTGAACAAGGTTCTCATTACTTTAAAATACTTCATTAGTGTTTTAATCTCCAGTAGAAAATTCTTATACGGGGATTTTAAATGAATAGTTCTATGGCGTTTTTTTTAAGTTAAAAAAACAAAGAAACTCATTACATGATTATGTTTTTAAAAATATGTGCTTGCTATTTTTAGCTTTTTAATCTTAAATTTCTAAAAATTGTGATTTTTGGCATATTCTGTAACAGTTTTTACACTATGCAAACATGTTGAAGAAAGATTTTTTAAAATTTAAAATGGTATTTTATGAATTTCTCTGGCAAATAATATTGCTTGGAAGCAGAAACAAAATAAAAAAATAACTCATTTGTTTATTATGTTACTCGTACCGAACGGTATTCGAAATAGCCAGCTGGATCCGTCATTCACCGCGAATACATTCCTACTAAAATATGCGACCGACTACCAACAGATGGCGCGACCAGAGTACTTTTTGAGGACAGCCTATGAATCTATGTTATTTCTCGAGTATACGCGGCATTCTATGTAGGAGGCTATGGTTTGAAATATCATCCTGGGATTTGAATAAAAAATGGCGGCCTTATGCTCAAAGTTGCGTTTGTGATTCTTCTTATTATTTTAATGCTTGAATAGAAGGCAGCGACTGACATTGTGCGGGGAAACCAAGTTCTAAGGATAAAGGCAAAATGTTTACTATTAAAGGAAGCAAAAAAGAAGACTTGAAGCTGGTATTGGAAGAAATGGGTGAAGCACCAAGTGCTATCGCTAAAGTAGTAGACTTGCGGAAACAAATTGAAAGTAACAAGCGCTATATTGAAGATCCGGAATTTTGGCGAGAATTTTTGATTACAACGATTGAAGACCGAAAAGCGGCTGAAAAAGAAAAGGAAAGGGAGAGAGAAGCGACTGAAACAGAAAAACAGAGAGAACATGAACTGCAGTTGGCTCGGTTGAATCAAGCACAGGGAATTGGCGACAACAGTGGGGTGAGTGATGGTTCTATTAAAATTAGCAATGAAGGGGATAAAGTTTCGATTGAAGGTTTTGTTAAGAGTATTCGTATACTCACAATGCCGGTTCCAACAAAATCAGAAAACTGGGTGTTATTCTTTCAGTCTTTGGAACGCGCGTTTGAAACTAAAATGGTGCCAGAGGAATATCGCTCAGAAATTTTAATTAACTTATTAGGCGATAAGGCGTTGAGTGTACTTACTTATCTCAAGGGAGACGGTATTAAAGAGTATGGTACCGTTAAGGAGATGGTATTACGAGAATATGAACCGTCCCCACAAGTGTGTTTACAGTATTTTACAGAGGCTAGGAGATATGTGAATGAAACTTTCTTGCAATTCGCATCGAGGTTAAACGCTCTGTGGATTTACTACTGTGAAAGAAGAAAGGCGCAAGATTTCCAGACCGTAAACGACTTAATTGTTTCAGATCAACTTTTCAAAACCTTAGACCCAGAAACTGCTATGTTTATAAGAATTCAGCAAGGAGATAATTGGTTTAAACCTTCTAGATTGGGGAAGGAGTGTGACATCTACTTTGAGTCCAGGGAAAAATCATTAAGGGATGGAGAAAATCAGTATATCGCAAACAGATATCGCAATAAAGCGAATTCAGATAGCAATAATGGAAGATACAGCCCACCGCCGCTTCGTCAAAGATCTTATAGAAGTGGAGATTTTAGGGGATCAAGACCACCAGCATGTTTCATATGCGGACAAACATCTCACCTAGCCCGCAATTGTTCTCATAGGTCAGGCTACAGTGACAGGGAGCCACAGAATGGGGTTCAAAGAAGCGATACAGGTGGAGATACACAAGCCAATGCAGATGTTATTACGGCAAGAGTCAGTGGGGAAATATTGGCAATAAAACCAAAGCAAACAAACAACAAAATAAGGATGGCGCAAATGAATGTAGTAAAGATTAAGTATGGAAAAACATATTGAATGCAATTTTGGATTCAGGAACAGAAATTACAGTTTTTAGAGAGGACCTGTTGAAAGAACAAAACGATGTAGTTAAAGGAAGACTCCGGTTGAAACCTGCATTTGGAGAAGCAAAAGAAGCAAATCTAGCAGAAATCAAAATTAGTTTAGTAGAAGAAAATGTAGGACAGATCACTCCTACTATGACAGTCTTGGTGGCGACGTGTAAAGATTTGAATACTGACGTTTTGCTAGATATGGAAACCTATAAAGCGTTAACAAATCAGGCCAAAAGTTATACCACAGGATGCTCGGTTTTTATGGCAGAATTGAATACGGAAGCTACCATTGACGAAGCAGAAAATAGTGTAAACCTCCAAGAAGAACAGTCAGGTGTAGACCTCCAAGAAGAACAGTCTGGTGTAGACTTCCAAGAAAAACAGTCGGGTGTTGAGGAAAAGGATGGACGAAATGGAAATGGGCAAGCCATCAAAAGTGAAGCCGAGATCTTTAGAGAGGAACAACGAGCGTGTGAAACATTGACGAAGGGATGGGAATCAGCAAGACAAGGTAAAGGTGGATTCTTAATTGTGGGCGGTTTATTGTACCATGACGAAAAGATTATGGGGCAGCAGTTACGGCAGTTGGTGTTACCTCTAACTAGACGGAGAGAGGTTTTGGAAATAGCGCATGAGTCAGTCTTTGGTGCCCATTTAGGAGCAAAGAAAACAGCAGAAAGAATTAGGTTTTCATTTCATTGGCCAAATATGAGTAAAGAGATAAAGGAATATTGTAGCTCTTGTCATGGTTGCCAAATGCGGAAAGTGCCCCGCGCTACCGATAAGATACCTATAAGTGCAGTTACTCGCCCTGAGTTACCATTTCAAGTGGTAAATGTTGATTTGATTGGGCCGATTGAACCAGCATCATTTAGAGGACATAAATATGTACTCTGCCTTATAGATCAACATTCGAGGTGGCCAGAGGCAGTGCCATTGACCTCACTGACGGCCAAAGCTACTTGTTCAGCTCTTTTAGAGATATTTTGCAGAACTGGCGTGCCTGAAGTAATAGTCCTAGATAACGCCACGAACTTTACTTCAAAATTGACTAAAGAATTCACGGAGAAGATGGGAGCCTGTCCGCGTTTTTGTACGCCAGGACATCCTGAAAGCAACGGAGTAGTTGAGAGATGGAATCAAACCTTTAAAAACATGCCACATCATGTAATTCGAGAATATAAGCGAGATTGGGATCGTCATATTCCCTTTTTATTATGGGCGTACAGAGAGGATCCTAATTCTACTACCGGAGTACCCCCGTTCCTTTTGATGTACGGAAGGGAACCGAGAGGGCCTCTAGCTATTCTTAGTTCTACATGGGCTGGAAATATGGATTTACCTTATAGCCTCAGCAAGTCTAGCACCACATACCTTCAAGAGCTAAAGGCCAAACTGGAAGCAGCAACACAACGAGCAGAACTCATTACAAAGCAGCAGCAAGAGGGCTATGTGAGTCATTACAATCTCCGAAAACGGTATAAAGAATTCAAAGAGGGAGATCTGGTGGTGGCTTTGGTCCCGGACTCTACCAACAAGTTATACGCTAGATGGATTGGGCCCGTAGAAATTGTGAAGCGGAAGTATCCGGATTCATACTATGTAAGGATGCCAGAGAACAATCTGAGGCTTCTACACGCCAATAAGCTCCGGGAATACATGGCTAGAACCCAGACCGTGGGAATCGTGTTTGACGACGATGAAGATTTTGGAGATCTTTATGAAACCCCTGTATTTAAGAAAGCTAGCGGTAACAGTTTTCTGAAGGAAGCGGAATTGAACCATTTGGCTGAAGAGCAACGACGCACAGTGGTCTGGGAGCGGCCAAAATGCCAAATTTCGAAGTGTTCGCAAAATGCAAAATGAATAGATATTTAAATTAATAGATAATTGAATAGTAAGATTACCAAATATAAATCATTAAAAATAATTTTTTGATGTATTTATAGTTACGAAAAGTCAACAAATTAAAAATAGCCCGTTTGAGGCGATACAATTGAATTCAAAATACACGATTTATAATTTTATTACACAATATTTTTGCATGTTTTTGAGTTTTATAAAAGGTTTTATTTTATTTTAGATGATTAAAAAATACAAAATAATTTTTAAATTAGTTTTTGATTTTAGTTTCAAAAATACTATGTTTTTAAATATTTGAAAGAGTGCAACTTTCTTGCTCCACTGTGCTCCAAAGTCTCATTAAAATTAACTAGTTTTCCAAATCTTATATAAAAGATAAATCTAAATTTCAGCTGCGGAAACGTACGCAAAACCATAATTACAAACAGAAGTGTCAAAATCTAGCTGTTCAAAAATCGTCGAAAAGCACAACGCTGCCGCGCGTTGCGCCACGGCAGCTGTTAATCTATAAACAAAGTAACAAAACCGACAGGTGTTTCGACCACTTTACTTACAAAGTGTTTGATTATAAATATATAACTTAAATACTTGTATTATCTTTGTAGGAGAGAAAAGGTTTGACTTGTTTACAATAAGAATGTTTTCAAAAGATGCCCATTGGCTCTTGGGAAGAGGGGGTTGAGTTACATGAAAAACTCTGTTCACAAGGTATTGTTTCATGGGGGAAAGTGATTTCATCATATAGTTACCCATAGGAAGTTTGACCAAAGAAGCCCAAGAGGCTAAAAACAAAGACTTTCGGTGGTACAGACGAGAACAAGTACAAATGAAGATGTGTTTAACTTTCTTACTATTTCATCGGTCCCTTACAACTTTTGCGCAAAGCCTAAAACCAACAAAAAATTAGAGCTACACGAAGACTAAAAAAACCCTATTATATTAATATTGTAATCTTAAAGGATGTTAAACAAATTTATTATATGTTTTCAAAGCAAAATTTTTTAGTGCTTCAAAACAATTTTAAGATTAAAATCCTTTTTATGAATCTGTTCTATCAAAGTGACTTTTATTTAGTTCCTAAAATACGTGTAGTTTTTGTATTTCAGATTTGTTAATATACTTTTAACTCTAAGATCATTATATAGTACTTTAAATCAAATACGATATTATTAATAAATTATTTATTTCCTAAGCCGTATTAAAATTAAACGAAATTTCATTAAAAAGTCTTTAGATGAATATTAATACCATATTTGGCCTTAACATCTTCAATAATAAAATGCTGTTAATTAATATGGTCTTAAAAAACTGTTGACGGTTAATTTGAAAGTATATGTTCTGTGTATTCATATTTTTGTACGATATTTTGTTATTAAATTTGATATTATTCCACAACCTTTAAAAGTTTAATATTAAATAATTATTCCACAAACTTCAATGTTAAATATTTTATAATTATTCCACAAACTTCAATGTTTAATATTATATAATTCATGCGTTCAAAAATTAGTAAAAAAAATATTCACATTAAAAAAACTTTGGTTTCAATTAATTTTATAAGCTAAATTGAGAGCAGAAAATATTGAAAATAGTGTACATATTTTAGCTTGACGTTTCATTTTTTAAAAACATTTTGTTAGTGTTTTGGCTTTTTGTGACTGATTACGTATTACCATGACCTAAGCATACGCATATGCACTTGCTCAATACATGTTGATTAAAACGTTATTCTTTATACGCAATTTTCCCATTACATCTTCACATACTATTTTTGCATTAACTGTAACTTAAAATACATAGGTTTTACAAACTTGATTGTGTCCTATATCAACTCAGATGGGTCAAAAACCTACAAAAACGAATTTTTATACATTTTTGTCAAACCACAAAAAATAAATGAATTTTGACCGTTTTTCAGGCCTTTTCCGACCACTGTGCGACGTGCACTGGTTAAACTAATCATGGAAAATGAGGATCTATTTTCTGGAGAAATTCGAAGAGCTAAAGTAGGGAGGCACACCATTCAAATTAAAGGTTTAAAAGAAGCTATCAAACCCAAGTCTTACCGAGTTCCAGAGGCATTGAAAAGGAAAGTCGATGAGCAAATCGAAGAGTTATTGAAGTTGGATCTCATTGAAGCTACCCAAAGTGAAATTGCACACCCTATAGTATGCGTTAACAAAAAGGACGGTTCTTTGAGATTATGCATTGACTTTCGAAGCTTGAACAGCGTGTCGATTCCAGACGCCTATCCAATGCAGAATATAGAGGAGTTGACGTTTCTGGTGGGAAAGAAAAAGTTCATTACTCTTTTGGATATGTTAAAAGGCTACTGGGCGATACCCATGGATGAGAACAGCAAGGAGTTTACAGCTTTTAGAACGCACAGAGGCCATTACCGTTGGAAGGTAATGCCATTCGGTCTCAGAAATGCAGCTGCCACTTACCAACGGGCGATATCGGAGGCCATACGAGATTACTCCGACTTTTCGTGTGCTTACATAGATGACCTGGCAATATTCTCGGATAGCTGGAAGGAACATATTGTACACTTGAAGCTCATTTTCAAAAGGCTAAATGACTTGCAATTTGCGGTTAACTTAAAGAAGTGTAGCTTTGCAAAGTCTCAAGTGAAATATTTAGGGCATTTAGTGGGGTCTGGTAAGCATGGACCGGATCCCGAGAGGATCCAAGGGGTAAGCAATCTACAAACACCCAAGACCAAGAAACAGTTACGGAGTGCGTTAGGGCTTTGCAACTATTACAGGCAATATATACCAAACTTCGCGACCATTGCGTTGCCGTTAACCGAACTTACAAAAAAGAGGGTTCCCAATGAACTACCATGGAACCAAGAAGCGGATACTGCTTTTCGGCAGCTAAAGGAGTTGCTAGGTGCAATATCCCAACTGAAGGTGCCGGAAGTGTGCAAGCCGTTCTACTTATACACTGATGCTTCCCAATACGCTGTTGGAAGCTGTGTGAGCCAGTCTGATGTAGAAGGAAACCTCCATCCAATAGCATTTGCAAGTCAGAAACTGAGTGAAAGTCAAAAGAAGTGGTCCACTATCGAACGTGAGGCCTTTGCCATCATATGGGCTCTCAAGCGGTTTGAGACAATATTATTTGGAGCAGAAATAATTTTAATGACAGACCACAACCCACTTGTATTTCTTTCGGACTCTATTCCTCAGAGCCCTAGGCTGCAGCGTTGGGCATTGGCGCTACAACGGTTTAACCTCAAAATAAATTATGTCAAAGGTCAGAAATTGATTAACGCGGATGCCTTATCGAGACTTTGAACTGGAGACAGTATAAACTATGTAATAACTTTTAAGGCGGTCATTTTCTGCTGTTTCAACTTGTGTAGTAGTTTAGTTCTTTCTTTCGTAACCTCAACCATAGCCCATATATTTGGTATTGTTATTGCATTAGGTTTAGTTCTTTTAAATTTTGATTTAATATAACTCTAGTGGGGGAGGTGTAAGGTTTCTAATGTAATTGTTCATATTTAATTAATGCACGCGCTACTACTTTGTTAAATTCCTTGCTCCGCACGAGAGCGCCTTGTCTTTCTGTAAGCTGTGTGAATTAATATTGTCCATGTTTGGAATATCATCCTGAGATTTGAATAAAAAATGGCGGCCTTATGCTCAAAGTTGCGTTTGTGATTCTTCTTATTATTTTAATGCTTGAATAGAAGGCAGCGACTGACATACAGTTTACACTTAATGATTCTTAATGTAATTGCTTATCTTTTACCTAAATATAATTTTTAAAACGTTTATATTCGCACACAGAAATAAAAAACCCGTTTTGTTGAAAGATATTTTCTTTGTTGCCGCATTTCGTTGACTTACAATATTTTACCTGTCCCAACAAAACAAGTAATTTTACTTCAACAAAGCACTCGTTTGGTTGCAGTAAGCTAGCTTGCTATTAATTAATTCTATTTATGTTGTTATGGAGTTTTACAGCAACAGCAAATCAAAAAAGTGAAGCAAAATTTTTTGATTGAAATTCTAGAATCAGAGAGACAGGTAGATGATCATACAGGAGGATCACCGACAAGGTTCCTGGTTCGTGTCACATCCGTATTAATAAAAAATTCCTCTATAATCGTGTGGTCCTCGATTAAACTGGGATTGTTACGCACATGCAGAGTCGATCTGACTAAAACTTTTGTTGAACCCACAAAACTATTTCGCTGAATTCGCAAATTTATTTCAACAAAACATTGGTATTGAAATTGAAAAAATTCTTCTGGCGATAATAGTTTGTTGAACTAACAAAATTTCTGTCTTTCAAAAATTTAATACATAAATAAATATAAAAATTTCAATCACATTCACGGAACTATTTTCTATGAGAACAGAATTCTTCACAGAGAAGGATTTAGTCAAATGCGATAATTGTTTTTGTAAAATATGAAAATACATTTTTGAGTTCACATCTTTTACAGAAATTATTTTTATCTAATAACAAACTCCCATTAAAAATTACACAAAACTTCAAACTACTTCAGACAAAGGTTTATAATATGCCAGACAAAAGCTAAAACAACTTTAATAATATTTTCATGCACTGTCAAATATATATTTTAAATATAATATGCACAAATACAAACTTTCCAAAATGTTCATAAGAAATTATCATAGAACAAATAAAATATTGGTTTGCAACATTTATTATAAAAAAAATCATTTAAGGTTGAACACAAGCAAACCATAAGTTAGAACATTACCAAGAGCCGACAAAATAAAGCTGCGCTCAAATTCCATCAATCCACATGCAGTCAAGTGAATAATCTCACTTTTTTCAATCCTGTTGAGCAAAAAAAGTACTTCGTCCTTCTGCTTTATTTTGACCTTATGTTTTTGAATCAGTTCTCCAACAATGGTTTTGACTTCAGAAAGTTCTTCAGGAATCCTGGAACTCATCAAAGTCAGGCAAATAAAGTATGTTAAGCATATCAAAGCGTTTACAGAGACTTCCACCGTACGTGCAGTATCATTTGGTTCGGTGGCTAGTTGTAAGTAATAAGATAAGGGTCGTATATAAAGCGAAGAAATTGTTGATTAACACTAAAGTTAAAGGCACAGATAAATTTTCTTTTAAATAGCGAATGGATTTTATGATGCTTAAGTATTCTCTTAGCATATCACTGTTGTGGCTAAATACATAGCCCACATCAAGTTTTTTGTCACTTTTTCAGAAGTTATGTATGTAATATAAGCTGCTTATACAAAAAACTGGAACCAAAATATAATATTTATATATTTTATGGTATAATATTTTTACAAAGAAAAAATCAATAATATTGAAGAAATCAATAAAACTGATTTTTTTTCTATAAGACAATTGTTTTCATTTCAAACAGATATTGACAAACACATTTCAATACATAGTTTTACGATTCTTAACACAAACAGGCGAACAACACTGACTTATAGTTTTTTATTTTTAAAAACTGCATAAATGTTTGAACAATAACGTGTAACAATATCTTATTTTCACATTTGTAATGCATACACAACTAGAACAAAACAATGTTTATTGCAATAAGTTATTTATTGCTTTCAAGTTTAAATGAACTTTCTTTTTAGATTGAAAACACAATGCACTTCTTTCATCGAAACATAATACCATTAAAATACAATAACTTAACTTTTACATAAACAACACATTTTTTAATGTTTTTGTACGCAATGAACTTAAACTTAAACTTTAACATTATGATGCTTAAGTATTCTCTTAGCATATCACTGTTGTGGCTAAATACATAGCCCACATCAAGTTTTTTGTCACTTTTTCAGAAGTTATGTATGTAATATAAGCTGCTTATACAAAAAACTGGAACCAAAATATAATATTTATATATTTTATGGTATAATATTTTTACAAAGAAAAAATCAATAATATTGAAGAAATCAATAAAACTGATTTTTTTTTCTATAAGACAATTGTTTTCATTTCAAACAGATATTGACAAACACATTTCAATACATAGTTTTACGATTCTTAACACAAACAGGCGAACAACACTGACTTATAGTTTTTTATTTTTAAAAACTGCATAAATGTTTGAACAATAACGTGTAACAATATCTTATTTTCACATTTGTAATGCATACACAACTAGAACAAAACAATGTTTATTGCAATAAGTTATTTATTGCTTTCAAGTTTAAATGAACTTTCTTTTTAGATTGAAAACACAATGCACTTCTTTCATCGAAACATAATACCATTAAAATACAATAACTTAACTTTTACATAAACAACACATTTTTTAATGTTTTTGTACGCAATGAATAAGGAAAATTAATTTGAATAATATTTATAGTAATATTTATTTTCAATGGGCACAAAATTCCTTGCAGGGAATGATTTAGTCAAAAACAAGAATTTTGAAATGTCAAAATACCTTTTTTTCTCTTTTTTCCCCTCTGAATTCACATCTTATACAAAAATATTCTTATACTAATAACAAACACAATTTTACAAGTTATATCAAGAATAAACTTTAACATTATTTGAAAAAAGTTTATAATAAGCTAGACAAAAGTTAAAACTACATTAATAGAAACTTAAATTTTTTTAACATATAATTATAAATTTACTAATTATAAATTTAAATTTTCTATAATGTTCACAAAAAATTTTCTTCGAACCAGTAATGTTTTTTTTGCAAATTATTAAACTTATTGATGAAAAAACTCATTTAATGTTAAATACCAGCAACCCATAAGTTAGAAGAGCACCAAAGGCCGACAAAATAAAGCTGCGCTGAAATTCCACCAATCCACTTGCAGTCAAGTGAATAATCTCACTTTTTTCAATCCTGTTGAGTAAAAAAAGTACTTCGTCCAGCTGCTTTGTTTTAAACTTGTGTTTGTGGATCAGTTTTCCAGCAATGATTTTAACTTCAGAAAGTTCTTCGGGAATCCTGGAACTTATCAAAGTCAGACAAATAAAGTTTGTGAGGTTTATCAAAGCGTCCCCAGAAACCTCAATTAGAACAGCAGTATCTATTGGTTGGCTGGTCAGTTTTAAGAAATAAGATAGAGTGATGTATAAAGTGAAGAAAATGTTGACAATCACAAAAGTTAATGGTAGAGATAAAGTTTCTTTTAAATAACGTAAGGATTTTAGGATACTAAAGTATTTTCTTAGCATATCAAGATTGTGGCTAAACACATATCCCACATTCATTTTCCTAAGTTGTTCTTTATACTCAACAATTACGTTTTGAAAATTGACAAGTAAGTAACACATCGATAGATTTATTAATGAAGGATATTGGGTGTAAACCGTGAAGTAAGCAATGTTACCGATGCAGTGTATACTATTTCTCAACTTAATATTGTGAAGAGTAATTCCATAGGTAAAAAATTTCGTCATATCTTCATCCGCATAAGAAAAGTAAGTACTTATTGATGAGAGGGCAATAGGATAGAAGTAAAAGAAAATTAGAAAAATATAAACTTTGAACGTTTTGTGTGATGGCATCATTAAATTGTTCTTATGGAAATGAACTAATTCTAGGATGAATATAACTTTCTTTTGATTGAAAAGAAACAAATACCAGAGTAAATAAGACAGTATAATAATCAACAGGTAAGTTAAGTTAATCTTGACATCGCTATTAAGGAAAGCTTCTGCTATGCATATTGATATTGTATAAATAGCACATATATGAAAAATAAGAGCATATGAGTATGTTATAAACTTCAATCGTGTTCGAATTTCTTTGTTAAATTTTGTGTTGTTAAGTGTTAAAATAATTATTAGAGGAATATCAATTAGAGCATACTTTTTAAAGTTTTTCGTCATTATATCAAAATTATCAATACGTTTTAACTTATAGGTTATAAACTACATCAAAGTTCCAAACTATTTATACTTAAACACTTTTCTGTAGGAAGAAGTTATAAAAATTTATAATAAAGCAACACCTTAAAATTATATGAATGAATTATTATTAAAAGGAAATTATTCAATATTTTTTCAAGAAAATCTATAAATAAAACTTTTTTATTTATAGATTTTTTTTACATATAGTGAACATACTTAACTATAAAATATAAAATAATTTTGTCGTTTAAGATCAATATATTTTTTCGTAAAATATAAAGAATTTGCCATAGTTAGGTTAGATAAAGATGTTTTAAAAGATTAATACACTTTTTCATAGTAATGTAAGATACACATATTTTCAATAGACTTTCAGAGAACTTTCTATTTATCATATAACGTAAAATCAATTCGTTATATAAGATTAACATATTTTATCACAAAAAATAAATATCTTATGTCATGTAAAGTAAAAATCTTTTGTCTTATAAGATTATAATATTGTTTAGGAAATATAATTATGCATTTTACAGAAGTATTCAAACGCTAATTCATAATTAAAAATCAAGTATACAGTCAATTGGCAATAATTGTAAAAAAAACGAGTGCTTGTTAGTAAGATACAATTTAACATGCATCAGAAATCAATAGGAAAGTATCTAAATAATACAATGGATGTACTTTTAAGTTTCAACTACTTGCGTACACCTACCTAAAAGTAATTAACACTCTTGCAACAACTAAAGCAGCTGCACACTTATAAAGTTTGTGTATCAGATATCAAGTTTAATCTAATGAATACATACAAATTCTGCATTAAAATTACTTCCCTTAACATTTCAATGTCAAGCTCCGAATTTTAGACTTCAATATTCTCATTAAGTTTTATCAAATGACATTTCTAAAAGTTAGCAAAGAAATGTTATTTAGGAAGGCAATAGTAAAAAAACAAATAGCATGAATTCAAATGTTCTTCATTATTTGCACACAAAAAAATAATAATGCACATAAATCAAAGTGACACATAGAAATTTTATTTACCTTTTGTTAAGATTTTTTACACAAAAGAATGTTGATTTTTCATTGAATACTCATTAAGTTTTTTCAAATGACATTTCTAAAAGTTAGCAAAGAAATGTTATTTAGGAAGGCAATAGTAAAAAAACAAATAGCATGAATTCAAATGTTCTTCATTATTTGCACACAAAAAAATAATAATGCACATAAATCAAAGTGACACATCGAAATTTTATTTACCTTTTGTTAAGATTTTTTATACAAAAGAATGTTGATTTTTCAATGTATAGAAATACTTTTTTTCTGAATAACATACTTCAAAATATGTTTGGAATTACTTTTACATCCAACTATTGATTACCAACTTTAGAAATATTATGAATGAATTTATTTAGATACTGATATTTTTGGAATTTCTAACACAAAGAGAGTAATTTTTAAGAATTCCATAGGTTTCTCTGCCCCAGTATTTTGAAAAGTACATGCAATATTTAAATTTAAAACGAATTAGGAAGGCAATAGTAAGAAAACAAATAGCATGAATTCAAATGTTCTTCATTATTGGCACACAAAAAATAATAATGCACATAAATCAAAGTGACACATAGAAATTTTATTTACCTTTTGTTAAGATATTTTAAACAAAAGAATATTGATTTTTCAATGTATAGAAATACTTGTTTTCCGAATAACATACTTCAAAATATGTTTGGAGTTACTTTTACATCCAACTATTGATTACCAACTTTAGAAATATTTTGAATGAATTTATTTAGATACTGATATTTTGGGAATTTCCAACACAAAGAGAGCAATTTTTAAGAATTCAATAGGTTTCTCTGTCCAAGTATTTTGAAAAGTACATGCAATATTTTAACTTAAAACGAATCGCCTGAAAATTTGTGTTATTTGAGTAATGACACTATAGCAGCAAATTAGTGATTTATTGGTTTATTTAAAACGAGTATAAAAGTTATAATTTGAAGTATAAAGTAAAAAAAACCCTGCTAGATTTCAGATATTTCTGGCAGCAAGGTTGACAGAAAATATTCGTAACGTTACGGGAAAAACGTGTTTACAGAATTTTCCAGTAGCAAAGCCACACCGAATATATTCCAACAGATTAAAATAGTTTCTGAAGCTCAGGGTACGTTGAAAATAAACGGCGAACCGTTTTACGAACCCGCTTCAACGGTATGGGAGTCAAGCGCGTTGATCACTACACCAACTCTGCCACGGCATGGATGGGATTTGTATATTGTACCTGTACCCAATATTTTCACCCTAATTTAAATATTGTTTTTTCATCCCCTTGTACACGTCACAGAACTTTACAAATTTGTGACCACAATTCCTGGACAATTGACTATCATCATTAAAATTAGTGACCTTGTAATTATTCTGGTTTAATTTAAATAAAAAACAAAAGATGTTTACAAGTGTCCATATAAGGAACCATCTATCCCTATTAGGACATGCATGTACGGCTGAGAAAAAAAACCGATTCACCCCTTGTTTCTCGGCTGCTATTGATCAAGGAATTTTGTGAAAGGTGTCATGTTTCAGGAAAAAATTGATTACAAACAACACAAGTTGGTTAAAGGGTCGTCTACATATTAGAATGAGTACCACCTTTGAAAAATCCAATAGCAACACCCAATTTTTTACATAAAAATGTTCAGCACCTTCAAAATACCCCGTGTATAAAAAAAATGATTTATTTTACATTATTTACTGAGATATTAAAGAATTAATTTCGAACTCGTTTAGGGGGAAATCTCCAAAACGAAAAAGTTAATATTTAAGTTCTGTCTTTTCAAAACGACAAGTTAACAAAAGGGTTGTTATAATCTCGCCAACGGATGCTAGAATTTAACCTTCTTCACTAATATTGTGATTTTGTGGATGTTTTTTTTTTTTAAATTTTTGATTTTGAAATTCTGAATTAAAATAAAGGCTAGAAGAGAAAAAAAGTTTTAATTTAAAATTAATTCACATAAACGGTTATTTATAACGAACAGATTTGCAAAAGCGATTAGTTACAATCAGATTGACAAACATGATTATTACATTTATGTTTTAAATTTTTTATGCAAATTTTTGTTTCATTCATATTGCTACAAAAAGTTTGTTTAAAATTCGGCGCACTTTATCGGTAATATAAATCACGTATTACAAAACGAGGGTTACGACGAGGGTTGGTTCTACTTGATCTACTTTATCGATTTATGCAAAAATAATTTGGGGTTGCTATTCATGTTTTATTTTTTCTGATTTAAATTTAAATAAAAAATATTAAAAATGAAAAATTGATGAAAAAACTTGTGTGATTTGTTTTTGGAAGATTAAGAAGTATATAATGAAAAAAATTCTTTGTTTAATTCATTTTATTTGTGGAGGTATGAATAAAAGTTTGTGAAACTTTTTTAACATAATGGGCGTTCAAATTTGAATGCTTATATATCAACAAATAATGCAAATTAATTCATTTTCTTTAGGATCTGTTGTATTTTGAAGATGATAAACATTTTTATATAAAAAAAATTGGGTTTTGCCATTGGAATTTTCAAAGTTGGTATTCATTTTAATATGTAGACGACCCCTTATACAATTTTTGTTGCCAGTTCTCAATTCCTTACGCTATTTTCTGAAAAAAAGACACCTTTCACAAAATTCCCTGATCAATAGCAGCCGAGAAACGAGGGGCGGGTCATATTTTACCCCGTACATATTAGGGACAAGTGGCTCCTTATGGAACTTCTACTGGATGGAAGCAACACTCTTTCAAGGGGTGTTAGAAAAGAGGTAATAAAATATGTATCTTAAAGTATTGCGGGGGGAGGGAGGGTTGAATAAAATATCATATTATATAGTAAATATCTTCAAACGTTCACTTTAAAAGGAAGGTAGGGCATTTTTGGTTGTGGCTCTTCGAAAACCTTAAAAGTGCAGTAATGTCACTAATATGACCATTAATTTAATATTAATTAGATAAATAACACTCCATCAAACAGGCATGTTACAAATTCATGAATAGGAATATTCATTTGCTGTATTTAGATTGGGGACATGGGAATCAGGCGTAGTTTTACTAAATCTTATAATAAATATACAAATAAAACATTATCAAGCAATCTATGCAATATCAAGCAATATATGCGATATCAAGCAATATATGCAATATCAAGCAATCTATGCAATATCAAGCAATATATGCAATATCAATCGAAAATATGTTTTATCAGTTTTCTTTACAGAGAATGTTGAACTATGAAAATCCCCTTTTCTCTCTTTTCTTATCAACAATTTTAAAAGTTATCTAAGGAAACAAGAGTTTTAACAACACTTGGAAAAAGTTTATAATACGCTAGGCAAAAGTTAATACTACACGTTAATAATAAGTTTAAAAACTGTTAAATATAATTATAAATTTGCTAATCATAAACCTAAACTTTCTATAATGCTCAGAAGAAATACTCATTCAAACAATAATGGTTTGTTTGCAAAATATTAAATCTATTAATAAAAAATACCCCTCATTTAATGTTAAATACAAGTAACCCGTAAGTTAGAAGAGCACCAAAAGCCGACAAAATAAAGTTGCGCTCAAATTCCACCAGTCCACAAGCAGTCAAGTGAATAATCTCACCTTTTTCAATCCCGTTGAGTAAAAAATCTTGCAGCTGCTTTGTTTTTTACATTGTGTTTGTGAATCAGTCCTTTAGCAATGATTTTGACTTCAGAAAGTTCTTCGGGAATCCTGGAACTCAGCAAAGTCAGGTAAATAAAGTTTGTAAAGCATATCAAAGTAGCCCCAGAGACTTCAACTAGAAAAGCAGTATCTATTGGGCTAGTTAGTTTCAAAAAATAAGATAGGGTCGTGTACAAAGTGAAGAAAATGTTGACAATTACAAAAGTTAATGGTAAGGATAAAGTTTCTTTTAAATAACGTATGGATTTTAGGATACTTAAGTATTCTTTAAGCATATCAATGTTGTTGCTAAACACATAGCCCACATTCATTTTCTTAAGTTGTTCTTTATACTCAGCAATTACGTTTTTAAAATTGACAAGTAAATAACACATTAATAGAGTTATTAATGAGGGATATTGGGTGTAAACCGTGAAGTAAGCAATGTTGCCGATACAGTTTATACTATTTCTCAACTTAATATTGTGAACAGTAATTCCATAGGTAAAAAATGAGGCCTGTTCTTCACTCGCATAAGAAAAGTATGTACTTACTGAGGAGAGGGCCATATGATAGATATAAATGAAAATTAGAAAAATACAAACTTTATATGTTTTGTCCGATGACATCATTAAATTGTTTTTATGAAAATGAATGGATTCAAGGATGTTAATAACTTTCTTTTGATTGAAAAGAAACAAATACCAGAGTAAATAAGACAGTATAATTATCGACACATAAGCTAAGGTAAGCTTGACATCACTATTAACAAAAGCATGGACTATGCTTGCTGATATTGTATAAATAGAGCATATACGTATGTTATAAATTTCAATCGTGTTCGATTTTCTTTGCTAAATTTTGTGTTGTTAAGAGTTAAAATAATTAACAAGGGAATATCAATTAGAGATTTTTTAAGTATTTTTTTTCATTTTAAAATTCCTTTTATGACCAATTATCAAAATATTTATTAGTTTTAATTTATTGGTAAAACAAAGTACAAAACTTGAAGTACTTAAACCATTTTTTCTAGGGGAAGAAGTTATAAAAATTCATAATCAAAATCTGCAGTAAAAATTATAAGAATTAATTATTATTCAAAGTATTCTTCTTCTTCAGTGGCCCGACAGCCCAGGATGGGCCCTGGCCTTCCTTAAAAGTCCTTCCCAGGCCGACCTGTTCTTCGCCAACGACCTCCAGTTCTTCACTTTCAAAACTTTAAGGTCCCTTTCCAGGCAGTCGACCCACCTGAGTTTGGGTCTGCCTCTAACACGAGTAGCTATGGGCTTAGCAAGGAAGATCTTTTTTGTAGTCCCGCTGTCTTCCATTCGAACTACATATCCTGCCCATTTTATTCGTTGGATTGCTATGTACTTGACTATGTCTGGTTCATTAAAGCATTTGTATATTTCTGAGTTTGTTCTTTTTCTCCAAAAATTTCCTTCCTTGATTCCACCAAATATACTTCTCAAGATTTTTCTCTCGAAAATTGCTAATGTTTGTTTATCGTTCTCAGTCATTGCACATGTTTCTGCAGAATATGTGAGTATGGGCCTTATCAGGCTTTTGTAGATAAGTAATTTGGTTCCTCTCTTAAGGAAACTCGATTTGAGGTATTTTTTGAGTCCGGAGAAACATCTGTTGGCACCAGTAATTCGGTTGCGGATCTCTGGTGTAATGTTGTTTAAGTAATTTATTTCAGAACCTAGATATTTGAAGTTGGTGACAGTTTCAAACTTGTATTGTCCTATTTCTAGGTGGGTTTTATTCTGTTTTATTTTTGTGCATGGCATATATTTAGTTTTTTCTTGGTTGATTTTTAAGTGCATTTTATTTGCTTCGGTTTCTAGGGAAGTAAAAGCCTCTTGAAGAGCTTGTGGAGTTCGAGCAATTATGTCGACATCATCAGCGTATGCAAAGGCTTGTACAGATTTATTGAAGATGGTTCCTCTTGTATTTATTCTTGAATCGTTGATGATTTTTTGAAGGGCCAGGTTAAAGAGGAGGCATGCCAATGCGTCTCCCTGTCTGAGACCGCTGAAAGTAGTGATTGGTTCCGAAAAACAGTTTTGTATTTTAACTCTCAGTTTAGTTTCATTTAATGTAAGAGAGACAAGTCTTACAAGTTTATCTGGAATGTTGAATTCCCTCATGGATTCAATGAGAAGATTCCTGTTAACAGAATCATAGGCTGTTTTAAAGTCAATAAATAAATGATGGGTGTCGATACCATATTCTCTGGTTTTTCCATGATTTGCCTTAAATTGAAAATCTCTTCTGTGGTTGATCTTCCTTTACGGAAGCCGCACTGATAGTCTCCTGTAACTTTTTCTGAATACTCCAACAGCCTACCAAAAAGTACATTTGAGAATATTTTGTAGCATATACAGAGAAGACTAATTCCTCTGTAGTTTGAGCACTCTAATATATCACCCTTTTTATGGATGAGGCAGATGGTGCTTAATTTTCAATCATCTGGTAACTCCTCATTTTCCCAAATGAACTCGATCAAATGGTGAATTTTCTTTTCAGTGTGTGGCCCTGCGTTTTTTAATAATTCTGATGGAACTGCATCCGGGCCAGGTGCTTTATTATTTTTTAATTTGTTTATCCCTTCTATCACTTCTGTTAGGGATGGTGGTGGAACTGTGTCATTGACAATATCTGTTCTGAGACTGTCCGGTTCCGCTTCACCACCTTTTAGAAATTCCTCAAAGTGTTCATTCCACCGGGCAAGAATATCTTTTCGGTCGTTCAGGATAATGCCATCCTTGTTCCGGCAAGCATTTGTTCTTGGTTTGAAAACCCTACGACCACGGTTGATTTCACGGAAGAAAGCTTGGCTTTCTCTTGAACCTCTTAGATGTTCAACATCTTTGAAAAGGTTATCGTGAAATAATCTCTTTTTCAGCCGATGTATTTTCTTTTCTCGCCTTCTGCATTCCTTGTATGTCTCAACAGAGCTTCGTGTATATCGCTTTTGCAGCATTTTGTTATAAGCCTCTGTTTTAGCTTGGGTTGCCGACATGCATTCAGAATCAAACCAGTCCTTTGGTTTGGTTTTTTCAGCATCTCCCAGTATGTGATCTGCTGTGCCAACTAGGGCTTGCTTAATCACATTCCATTTAGTTTCCACATTTTCCATTTCCTCAGGGTCTGAAACTGCAAGTTTATCCTCCAAAGCAGCTTGGAAATTTTGTTTGATTGAATTATCCTTCAGTTTTTCACAGTTAAAACGTTTTTGTTTCTCTCCTTGGGATTTCCTGGCATTTGAGATTCTAGCCACTATTTTTGCAATGATCAGAAAATGGTCAGAGTCGCAATTAGCACCTCTATACGATCTGACATCTTGGATGTCTGATCCATGTCTTCTGTCTATTAGTATATGGTCTATTTGGTTCTGTATCTTGCCATCAGGTGAGCGCCAGGTTACTTTGTGTATCTTTTTGTGATCCAAAAAAGTACTTGAAATGGTCATATCATGCTCAGCAGGAAAATAGATCAGTCTTTGCCCATTATCGTTTGTTTGATCATGAAGGGCATATCTTCCAATTATCGGTTTAAACTCAATTTCCTTTCCTAACTTTGCATTAAGGTCTCCTATTATGATTTTGATGTCGTGATTTGGGCAAGTTTTATAGAGTGCACTAATCTCTTCATAAAATATATCTTTTTCTTCTTCACTTTTGTCCTCTGTAGGTGCATGGGCGTTGATGACGCTGTAATTGAAGAACTTTCCTCTTAGTCTAATCTTGCACAATCTAGAGGACTTGGCAACAAAGTCAATTACTAGATGTTTTATTTTCTTATTCATCAAGAAACCTGTTCCGAAAATGTGATTCCTTTTCTCACAGCTATAATATAGTGTGTGGTTCTTTTTCTCGATGATGCCTTCCCCAAGCCATCTCAATTCCTGTATGGCCAGTAGATCGATGTTGTATTTGTCAATTTCTTCAATAAGGGATTGTAATCCTAGATTCCGAAATAAGGTCCTAACATTCCATGTTCCAAAGCCCAGAGTCCTTAAGTCTTTTCCAAGTCGTTTTCCATAAGTCAGCCGGGTGATTTCTTTATTGGATTTCGTAACATCGGTTTTTTTCCGGGGTGGGGTCGTTAGCCCCACGCCCAACCCCCAACCTGGAGGACCAGTCCCCTGATATAATCCCCAGGGGCAGGGTACCCGGCTATACCCCCGGACACTGGGTCTCCATTTTAGTCGCCTTCTACGACACGCATGGACTACGTTGGGACTAGATTCTTACCCCCCGGTGCCCACACGGGGCATTCAAAGTATATCTATAATAATAAAAATGAAGTTTTGTGTTTGTGTGTGTATGTATGTATGTATGTATGTATGTATGTATGTATGTATGTATGTATGTATGTATGTATGTATGTATGTATGTATGTATGTATGTATGTATGTATGTATGTATGTATGTATTATGTGTCTCATAGATTCATAAACTAGACATTTGTTTGACTCGTAACTTGGCACAAATGCGTAGTTCATACTTAGATTATGAATTTTGAACTTTCAGTTTTCAAAATGTTCTATTTTTAGAGAAAATTCGAATTTTCTGAAAAATCTACTCTACTTTGGCTCAAATCCGATCTTTTTTTTACTTTCTGGATGCCATCGGCTGAAAACATTAAATAAAACTTTCAACGAAAACATTTAAAATTGAAAATGTTTATTTTATTCTGTTGCCATTACCTTCAGAAACTAAATTCATTATTTGAAAAATAATTGACATGTTTCAAGTGATGTAATTCCGCCAGTCTCCATTTCCGGATTTTATTGTGGGTTTATTTGATGATTTTTTCATTGACTTTTCTGTTGACTGTATGTATGCATATTTAAGCAATAAATGTATACTTAAGCTATTACTGAACTATGATGATTAATAAAGGCCATCGCACTAGAACTGCATATTAGTGTTTTATGTCTTTATTTTTTCGCCAAATACGTTGCCAAACACGCCAAATTATTAACTAAAACTCGTCAAATGATCAATTTCTTTTATAAATAATTTATAAGCTGTTCGGTTGTTCGAAGGTCATTGTGTGAAAGCTGTATAATGGGTGTGTTTGTAGCTATATCTATTTTCTCGCCAAATTATTCCCTAAAATGCGCCAAATGAGCTAAAAGGTTCTATGTATTTATGAGGGAATTGTGATGACATTTATGAATGCATTTTATAGCGTATTTTTCATTTTGGAATTTTAAGGCAATGAAACGGGATTTTATACTTTATAACGAGCGGGAACAATAACATAAGTTTATGATCCTATAACAGGTTATATGGTACACATATTTTGAACGATTTTATATATTTTTTATGCGAAGAACGGTAAAAATTTGCTAGTAGTTTAATATTTTCCATTAAATATATGAATAAATAAAAGTTTTTACAAATTAATTTTTTACTTATATCGTACATACTTGGCTTTTAAATATAAAAGAATTTTGTCATGTAAGGTAAATATATTTTTTCAAGAAATATAAACACTATAATTATGGGCACGGTAGATAAACATATTTTTATTGTTTCATATTTTTATTGTTTTTAAACATATTTTTATATTAAATTCTAAAAGCTATTTAATAAAAATCTCGTCACTTGGCAACTAACAATAATTGTAGCAAACAAATTGTTTGTAAACAAATTTAATTTATCACGTATACGTAATCAATACAAAAGTATGCAATGAATTCAATGGTTCTTAAAATTACAACTATTTACGCAGTTGTGAAGTTTATTAATTAGTTAAGATAGATAATGAATAGACTAACTCAAATTAAAATATTTAGAAGCCAATTAGTGATAGCAAAGGTTTTTTGGGCAATCCTATGAGAAAATCTGGTGACAATGCATAATCATAATTTGTAATGACTGTGTTTATCAAATTATGAATGAACACTACAATCAGCAAAGTGTCTACAGCATTATTGTCAAGGTTCGTGATAAACATTTTAGCATTATTATTGTAAAACAATGGTTTCTGTAAAACAAATTTATTTATGCGTGACATTTTTTAAAGTGAGGATTTTTTTTTATTATAAACTCTTTAAAAAGTTAACATTCTAAAAAAAAATCAAAAGTAACTTTTAAATTATAATTATCGACAGTTCAAAAAGTCTCTCTTAATATAATTTTTAGTTATAACTAAAGTGAAAGAACAACACAATACAACTTTAGATAATACATTTTTCAGGTCCATTCTCACTATGCCCTTATCATTTCCGCCACCATTTAAGTAATGGATATAGCAAAAAAAATAATTAAAATCAACAAAATAAAACATTTGAAGTTTTTCCGCTGGATTAGTATTTTAGTAATTCGGAATGGTGTATTGGTAACCGTAAACATTTAAAAAAAAGTTATGGAGTTATTGTTGTAGTGTATTAGACTTTTAATTTTCTGGCACTGTATACGCCACATTTTTTCAGATTCGTAATATTAAACTTTTAATTCACATAGCTAAATACTTTAATTGACTATCATGCTGCTCATTATTACAACTCCCAAATAAAACTTACATTTCGCATTCATTATTTAACATTAAATATTAGCAAACCATAAGTAAATAGTGCCCCGAAAGCAGTTAGTAAAAAATCTTTTCGAATGTCGACCATTCGGGGGGGGGGAGTTAAGATATAGGAAATCTTTGACTATAGGCACAAAAAACTTTGGCTGTCCCTTTACGGAAAAAGATGGACATGATTGTTCGTAATGATTGTGCAATTTGGCTGATGTATCTTATTTTTTTGCTAACATTTTATCGACTTCCTTATAATATCGAACCAATCACTTTAGATCAATATTTGAGTCAAAGTCAATCTAAAGACAAAGTAGATCATGAAAATATACGTTTTACATAGTTAAAAATCACCACAGTTTCACCACAGTTATAAATCACCACAGTTTCAAAACTGCAGAAGAACTTCAAATTTTCTGCAGTTTATTTTTAGCTGGGTTATTCTAAGAGTTCTTACTTATAAAATAATAATTCGAAATTCCTTTTCCTTTATTTAAATTAGGTTTAAGTAATGAATAAGAAGCACGCGGCAAGTTAAATGAGAAAAGGGTTTTTGGTGGGCAAAAAAATTTCCTCAGTCCCTCTTTTTTTAAAAAATTAACTTTACTATCTTTTTTATTGAACTCTACTTAAAAGCATAGCTTCTAAGCTCAGGTATCAAATCAGGTACTAATTAAAACTCATTTCCATGTGAGTGTTGGAATAAAACATCTTTTCTATAAATTTGTTAAGCACTAGGAAGTAATTGCTTTTATGAAACCTGTCTGAAAGTTACAACTTTTAAATCAGCTCAGTCGTAGGTTTATGAGTATTTGAAACAGTTCGACCCTTGGTACACGCATCTCCCCTTCATTTATTTTACAGACTATAATTGACTATGAATATTTAAAATTTTATAAAGGAATAAAAATAAATTAATAAATTATTTGTGAGAAAATATCTTAAATAAAATGTTGAGGTTCAATTTCTTTTACGAATGAAAATATTAAAATGAAATAGGATTTGCTAGAACAGTACGTAAAACACCAATCAATATTATTTTTGTAGAAATAAAAACTACACAAATCTAAAAATTTTACAAAAAATTTGAAATGTTAACAATATCATTAATACTTCTTCAAGCTGTGTGGGTGGTGTGCTCATTAATGCATCCTATCTGTTTACCTACAATAAAATATTAATTTATAAATAATTTTTGTAAAAATTCAAAATTCTCTCACTTTAGAAGCCATATGTTGTACAATGGCATATCCATAAGATCTACTAACAACCTACCCTCACAGTTGACCATTTCCAAGCTTTTCAAGTAACTTTTACGATGTCTTCTCATAGTACAGGCTTTCAAAAAAAGAATGTAAATGTGATTTTTATTTTTCTGTAAGTCATTGTTGAAAATCTTGCAACGTAAAATTTTGGGAAACATGCACCGTCTCCATATTTTGAATAGTACCTTGACAAGTTGAATTTTAAATTGTTTTGAAAAAGAAATACAGAGTTACGTAAAGAGAACAACCACCTTTTAGTATATGCGATGATATATGGCAAGTTTAATAAAAGTATGTTTTATTTAGGTTTGAATGTAAGCATGAAAATTTACTCAACGTTGAAAACATCACAAAAACATCTCTAACGGTCATAATACAACACCAACTGAACAAAGATTCGTGAAGGTGACATAAGACGGTTTGTTTCATAAACAATTTAGCCATTTGGCGTCTCCAAAAAGATCATTTCCAATATAAGGCCTGGTGGAAAACTTACCTCAATGGGAAAACTAGACCCAGTTCTCCCCTACTTTAATTAATTAAGTTAATTAATTCATATATATAATAATTCAATATGTCTTCTATGAAATATATGTGAGTAAAGGATAACACACTAAACCTTTTGAATGTTTTTTAATAGGCACAAACTAACATTACAGTCTTAATATGTTAACAGTCTTTTTTTTTACATCACAGATAGCTGATAGTATTTTAATTAATCAGTAAAAATATATTCAATAGTACTTTTGGATCCAAATTTAGCATGCGATTTTCAATAAAAGTTTTTACATTAAACTTCA
Organism: Oedothorax gibbosus; assembly: GCA_019343175.1. Lineage (NCBI taxonomy): Eukaryota > Metazoa > Arthropoda > Arachnida > Araneae > Linyphiidae > Oedothorax > Oedothorax gibbosus. The sequence goes on from CM033279.1 coordinate 19,444,377, forward strand.
AAATTAGAATAATATATATTTATTCCAAACAACAACTGCATCATACATTTTTTTAAAACTTTTATTCTCTCTTAAAAAATAATTCTATTGAATTATGTGAAATATATTATCCACAAATACCATAATAATGAATTAAAATGAAAAATTACTTCTTTATAGTTTTTATTACTAATCACTATAAATAAAACACTTTAGAACAGAAATGCTAGTATTTTTGTTACTTCTTTTAAAAGTTTTTTTTTATATGATAGTAGTTGCTTTTACTGAAATCTATAACCATCATGAAATATTTGTATATTCTATGGAATAATATTTTTAAAGAGAAAAAAATTAATTCTTTTGAGGAAATCCACATAACGGATTTCATTCTGACAAATGAATCGTGTTTGTTAAAAACATATATTGACAAACAATCTACAGTTTAAACTTAATGATTCTTAATGTAATTACTTATCTTTTACCTAAATATAATTTTTAAAACGTTTATATTCGCACACAGAAATAAAAAACCCGTTTTGTTGAAATAAATTTTGTTTGTTGCCGCGTTTCGTTGACTTACAATATTTTACCTGTCCTAACAAAGCAAGTAATTTTACTTCAACTAAACACTCGTTTGGTTGCGGTTAGCTAGCTTGCTATTAATTAATTCTATTTATGTTGTTATGGAGTTTTACAGCAACAGCAAATAAAAAAAGTGAAGCAAATTTTTTTTGATTGAAATTCTAGAATCAGAGAGACAGTTAGATGATCAGACAGGAGGATCACCGACAAGGTTCCTGGTTCGTGTCACATCCGTATTAATAAAAAAATCCCTCTATAATCGTGTGGTCCTCGATTAAACTGATATTGTTACGTATGCAGAATCGATCTGACTAAAACTTTTGTTGAACCCACAAAACATTTCAACAAAACATTGGTATTGAAATTGAAAATTTTTTGCTGGCGATAATAGTTTGTTGAACTAACAAAATTTCTGTCTTTCAAAATTTTTTTAATCTGCACAATAAATAAATACATAAATAAATATGAAAATTTCAATCACATTCACGGAACTATTTACTATTTTCTATGAGAACAGAATTCTTATTCTTTACAGAGAATGATTTAGTCAAATACGATAATTGTTTTTGCAAAAAATGAAAATACAATTTTTAGTTCACATCTTTTACAGAAAATATTTTTATCTAATAACAAACACTCATTAAAAATTATCTAAGTACACAAAAGTTTAAACTACTTTAGACAAAAGTTTATAATATGCTAGACAAAAGCTAAAACAACTTCAATATTATTTTTAAGCATTGTCAAATATATATTTTAAATTTAATATGCACAAATACAAACTTTCCAAAATGTTCACAAGAAATTATCATAGAACAAATAAAATATTGGTTTGCAACATTTATTATAAAAAAATCATTTAAGGTTGAATACAAGCAAACCATAAGTTAGAACATTACCAAGAGCCGACAAAATAAAGCTGCGCTCAAAGTCCATCAATCCACATGCAGTCAAGTGAATAATCTCACTTTTTTCAATCCTGTTGAGCAAAAAAAGTACTTCGTCCTTCTGCTTTATTTTGAGTTTATGTTTTTGAATCAGTTCTCCAACAATGGTTTTGACTTCAGAAAGTTCTTCAGGAATCCTGGAACTCATCAAAGTCAGGCAAATAAAGTTTGTTAAGCATATCAAAGCGTTTACAGAGACTTCCACAGTACGTGCAGTATCATTTGGTTCGGTGGTTAGTTGTAAGTAATGAGATAGGGTCGTATATAAAGCGAAGAAATTGTTGATTAACACTAAAGTTAAAGGCACAGATAAAGTTTCTTTTAAATAACGAATGGATTTTATGATGCTTAAGTATTCTCTTAGCATATCACTGTTGTGGCTAAACACATAGCCCACATCCATTTTCCTAAGTTGCCTTTTATGCTCAACAATGATGTTTTTAAAATTGACAAGTAAGTAACACACCGATAGAGTTATCAATATTGGATATTGGGTGTGAGCTGTGAAGTAACCAACGTTGCCGATGAAATTTAGACTGTTTCTTAATATAATATTGTGAATATGAATTCCATAGGTTAAAAACGTGCCCAAAAATTCACTCGAGTAAGAAAAGTATGCACTTATTGATGATTGGATAAAAGGATAAATGTAAATGAAAATTAGACAAATATAAACTTTATATGTTTTGTTTGAAGACATAGTTAAATAATTTTGATGACATTTAATGGATTTAAGAATGTTAAAAACTTTCTTTTGATTGAAAATAACAAAATACCAGAGTGAATAAGACAGCACAAGTACCGACAGATAAGCTGTGAAAATCTTGTAAATTGTGCTTGTAAATGTGTTACTAATGAAAGGACGGATTAAGGTGATTGATATTGTATAAATTGTGCATGTATGAAAAAAAAGAGAATATAAGTATGTTATAAACTTCAATCGTATTCGAATTTTCTTGGTTGACTTTTTGTTGTCAAGTGTGGAAATAATTAAGAAAGGGATATCAATTAAAGAATACTTTTTTAAATTTTTCATTTTAGAATTTATTATATGACAATAATCAATATAATTATTAGTTTTATTTTATTGGTTATCAATTAAAGCGTATTACGAAACTTACTTAAACACTTTTTCTGTTTGAAGAAGTTATCAATTTTTTTAATTCAAAACTGCAGTAAAATTATTAGAATTAAGTGTTATTCAAAGTAAATTGGTTTGCGTTTTCCATTATATCTATGATTTAATTAAGTTAAATAATTTTTTTTATCTATATCGAACATACTTGACCTTTAAATATAAAATAATTTTGTCATGTAAGATAAATATATTTTTACAAGAAATATAAACACTATTATTATGTTTACGTTAAATAAACATGTTCTAAAAGGTTTAAAAGCATATTTCCACATATTGAGACATTATATACATAACAAAGCATATTGTAAGATAACACATGCTTTGAAATGCAATATAGGAGCATTTTGTTATGTAAAGCAATTTTTTTTGTTATGCAAGAAATTTCGCATTTTGTCATTTACTATAACTTCATTTTACCACACAATATAAACTAAATTAATCATACAAATCAGATAAAAAAAAATTATCGCATGAAATATAAAATTTTTGTCATGCAAAGTAAACATCTTTTGTTACATAAGATCAGAATATTATTATGGAAATCATGCATTTTTATATTAAAATATAAAAGCAATATATTAAAAATTCCGCCACTTGGCAATAATTGAAGCAGAACCAATAATTGTTTGTAAACAAAATATAATGTATCATGTATCCGAACGAAATCAATACGAAAGTATGTAAAGAATGCAATGTTTCTTTAAATTACAACTACTTACACAGTTGTGAAGTTGAATAATTAGGTGAGATAGATAATGAATAGACTAACTCAAATTCAAATATTTAGAAGCGAATTAGTGATAGCAAAGGTTGTTTTGGCAATCCCATGAGAAAATCTGATGACAATGCATAATCGTAACTTGTAATGACGGTGTCTATCAAATCAAGAATGAACATTACAATTATCAAAGTGTCGACAACATTATTGTCAAGGTTCAAGGAAAACATTTTAGCATGATTATTGTAAAACACATTGGTTTCAGTAAAACAGATTTATTTATACATAACATTTTTTATAAAGTGGGGATTTTTATAATAAAACTACAAAATAGTTTTTAAATTATTATCATCGATATTCCAAAAGTCTCTATAAATTATATATATATAAATATATATATATATATATATTTTATATAATATATTATATATATATATATATATATATATATATATATATATATATATTATATATATATATATATATATATATATATATATATATATAATATTATATATATATATATATATATATATATATATATATATATATATATATATATATATATATATATAATATATATATATATATATATATATATATATATATATATATATATATATATATATATATATATATATATATATATATATATATATATATATATATATATATATATATATATATATATATTTTAGTTAAAACTAAAGTAAAAGAAGTACAAAATACAAATTTAGATAATACATTTTTCAGGTCGATTCTCACTAAGCCTTTATTATTTCCGTTACCATTTAAGTAATGGATAGAACAAAAAATATTTAAAGTCAACAAACTAAAACATTTGAAGTTTTTCCGCAGCATCAGCATTTTAGTTATTTCGAATGGTGTATAATTAACCTTAAACATTTAAAAAAAAGTTATGGAGTTATTGTTGTATAATATTTAATTGTCTCGCACTGTATACGCCACATTTTTTCAGAATTATAAAATTAAGCTTTCAATTCACAGAACTATATACTTTAATTGGCTATCAAGTTGTTCATTATTACAACTCACAAATAAAACTTACATTTCGCATTCATTATTTGAGATTAAATATTAGCAATCCATAAGTAAATAGAGCCCCGAAAGCAGTTAGTAAAAAATCTTTTCTTATGTCGACCATTCCTCCGGCTGTAAGGTGGACAGTTTCACTTTTTTCGATCCTGTTTAGCAAAAAAAGCGCTTCTTTGTTGGAAATGTTCCTTTTATTTTGCTGAATCAAATTTCCGGCTGACATTTTGATGCTGAGAAGATTGTCAGGAATTCCAGAACAGCTCAATGTCACTAGAACTAATACGACGCACCATGTCAGAGCATTCGTGACACTCTCAAGAACAGTTGAAACTCCGGAATTGTTGTTTAAGAAATAGGACAGAGCCGTGTAGAGACTAATGAAAGCATTGACAGTTAGCAGAAGCAATGGCAGAGACAACACTTTCTTCAGGTATCTCAAGGTTTTCAATATGTGGAAATATTCGTTTAGTAGTGAGAGATTGTTGCCAGAGTCTAATTGTAGACACATAAGTTGTCTTCTGTAGGCTACTAGGACATTCTTGAATTCACGGACTAGTAGACATATAGATAGCGTTATAAGTGATGGGAACTGCATATAAAATGCAAAGTAAGCATAGCTGCCAAAAAAACTTATGATAATTCTTATGCTTCTATTCGCAATTTCAAAACCAAAAGAAAAGAACGAACCAAAAATGATATCGTTTATCGAAGAGTATGCAATCGAGATACATAGTATAAAAGGAGATAAACAAATTGCACTTAAGCCAATGTATGTATAATACCTTTTGTTTAAAGTAACAGTAAAATGTCTTTGATACATTTTTAAATTATCAATGAGAACGCAAAATTTAATCTTGCCTTTTGTCAATGAATATTTAAGAATGTATAGCAGCACTATAGAAGAATTATAAGCCAAATCCATTTTAAAATCGATATTTTTAAACGTTTGAGCAATGCTTGCGCCTGTGGTATAAATTCCAATAAAATGAAAGGCACAAAGATACATACGGGATATACATTTAAAACAAAGTCCGTTAAGTTTTGAGCCATTCAAACTGAAAATTATAAAAATAGGAATGTCTATAATACTATGCTTTTCTATGATTATATTTTGTTTGTAATTGTGTACAGGGATAAGTTTCCTTTTGTCCAAACTATTCCACATTGCCACTTTTTTAAAATGTACTTTAAATATTGAACATCTAATATTTTCTTCCAAATTTCCTCGTCAATGATAAAATTTTAAAAGTTAAAATACTGCTTTATTAGCACATAATTGTTTAAAAGTAAAACAATTTATACATTTAATCCTTCAATGCACCTTTTTATGAAATACACTGAGAGGCCTCTTAACTATGACCACCTGATAATTTTATGCAACCACAATCTTCAGTTTTATCCAATCAATAACACTTCAAGCTAGTAGTGGCCATATTATAGTTTGAGGAATGTTTTCTTGGATATTGTAAAGGTCCCTTGATTCCTGTTAAACAATGTCTGAATGTGCAAGGGTATTTAGGTATTACCGCAGATCAATCACATACAGATATGTCAATGGTGTATCCTGCCAGGGTGGATACTTTCAGTGGTGCAAAGCTCCTTGTCATAAAACTCGAAATGTTATCACATTATTCAAAGATCATGATAGAACTTTACCTTACTTCGTAGGCCTGCACAGTCACAGATCTCAGCCCAATTAAGAATTTGTGAGAAGAGATCGAATGGGGTTCAGGCATCTGGATCCAGTACCGTGAAAACTTAAGGAATTGGAAAGTGAAGTTCACCTAATATTGTCTCAGATTCCTCACACCACCTACTAAAATCTCATAGAATCCATGCCAAGAAGAATTCATGCAGTTCTAAGGGAAAAAGTGGTCACATATTATATTGAATGGTGGTCATAATATTTTGGCCACTCATTGTAAATGAGAATGGGATAAATACACTAAACCTTTCGAATGTTTTTTTTTTATAATAGGCATAAACTAACATGACAGTTTCAATATGTTAACAATCTTGTTTTCCACATCACAGTGAGATGATAAACTTTCTCTAAATCAGTTATAAATTTTTATTAATAATACTTTCTGTAAACGAATTTAGCATATGATTTTCATTAAACATTTTTTATATTAAAATTCAAGAAGAGAATAATATGTATTTATTCAAGGGATCAACTGCGTCATAAAAATATATTTTGAAACTGCTAAGAGGATATTTATATGCCCTAAGCACCCCATTAAAAATTAATGTGGGAAAAATATTGATTAAAATATAAAGGCAAAACAACAATTCTTTGCATTATGTGAAATATATTATCTACAAATACCATGATAAAGAACTTAAATGAAAAATTAATTATTTATACTTTTTATTGCAAAGCTTTACTGTAAATAAACATCGAATACAAGAACAGCAATAGAAGTTTTTTTTGTCACTTTTTCAGAAGTTATTTATGTAATATAAGCTGCTTATACAAAAAACTGGAACCATAATATAATATTTATATATTTTATGGTATGATATTTTTACAAAGAAAAAAATCAATAATATTGAAGAAATCAATAAAATTGATTTTGTTTCTGTAAGAGAATTGTTTTCATTTTAAACAGTTATTGATAAACATATTTCAATACATAGTTTTATGATTCTTAACACAAACAGGCGAACAACACTGACTTATAGTTTTTTATTTTTAAAAACTGCATAAATGTTTGAACAATAACGTGTAACAATATCTTATTTTCATATTTGGTATGCATACACAACTAGAACAAAACAATGTTTATTGCAATAATTTATTTATTGCTTTCAAGTTTAAATTAACTTTCTTTTTAGATTGAAAACACAATGCACTTCTTTCATCGAAACATAATACCATTAAAATACAATAACTTAACTTTTACATAAACAACACATTTTTTAATGTTTTTGTACGCAATGGATAAGGAAAATTAATTTGAATCATATTCACAATAATATTTATTTTCAATGGGCACAAAATTCCTTGCAGGGAACGATTTAGTCAAAAACAAGAATTTTGAACTTTGAAAATATCTTTTTTTTTTCTCTTTTTTCCCCTCTGAATTCACATCTTAAACAAAAATATTCTTATCTAATAACAAGCACAAGTTATACCAAGAATTTTTTTTAAACAACATTTGAAAAAAGTTTATAATAAGCTAGACAAAAGTTAAAACTACATTAATAAAAAGTTTAAAAACTTTTACATATAATTATAAATTTATGTTTTTTTTTGTAATCTTGAATAACGTTTTTTTTGCAAATTATTAAACTTATTAATGAAAAAAAACTCATTTAATGTTAAATACAAGCAACCCGTAAGTTAGAAGAGCACCAAAGGCCGACAAAATAAAGCTGCGCTGAAATTCCACCAATCCACATGCAGTCAAGTGAATAATCTCACTTTTTTCAATCCTGTTGAGAAAAAAAAGTACTTCGTCCAGCTGCTTTGTTTTAAACTTATGTTTGTGGATCAGTTCTCCAGCAATGATTTTGACTTCAGAAAGTTCTTCGGGAATCCTGGAACTTATCAAAGTCAGACAAATAAAGTTTGTGAGGTTTATCAAAGCGTCCCCAGAAACCTCAATTAGAACAGCAGTATCTATTGGTTGGCTGGTCAGTTTTAAGAAATAAGATAGAGTGGTGTATAAAGTGAAAAAAATGTTGACAATCACAAAAGTTAATGGTAGAGATAAAGTTTCTTTTAAAAACCGTAAGGATTTTAGGATACTAAAGTATTTTCTTAGCATATCAAGATTGTGGCTAAACACATAGCCCACATTCATTTTCCTAAGTTGTTCTTTATACTCAACAATTACGTTTTGAAAATTGACAAGTAAGTAACATATCGATAGAGTTATTAATGAAGGATATTGGGTGTAAACCGTGAAGTAAGCAATGTTACCGATGCAGTTTATCCTATTTCTCAACTTCATATTGTGAAGAGTAATCCCATAGGTAAAAAATGTCGCCAGATCTTCATCCTCATAAGAGAAGTAAGTACTTATTGATGAGAGGGCCACAGGATAGAAGTAAAAGAAAATTAGAAAAATATAAACTTTATATGTTTTGTGTGATGGCATCATTAAATTGTTCTTATAGAAATGAACTAATTCAAGGATGAAAATAACTTTCTTTTGATTGAAAAGAAACAAATACCAGAGTAAATAAGACAGTATAATAATCGACAGGTAAGCTAAGTTAATCTTGACATCACTATTAAAGAAAGCTTCTGCTATGCATACTGATATTGTATAAATAGCACATATATGAAAAATAAGAGCATATGAGTATGTTATAAACCTCAATCGTGTTCGAATTTCTTTGTTAAATTTTGTGTTGTTAAGTGTTAAAATAATTATTAGAGGAATATCAATTAAAGCATACTTTTTAAAGGTTTTAGTCATTATATCAAAATTATCTATACGTTTTAATTTATAGGTTATAAGCTACATCAAAGTTCAAAATTTGTTATACTTAAACACTTTTCTGTAGGAAGAAGTTATCAAAATTTATAATAAAGCAACACCTTAAAATTATATGAATTAATTATTATTAAAAGTAAATCATTTAATATTTTTTCAAGAAAATCTATTAATAAAATTTTACTTTTTTTTACATATAGCGAACATACTTAACTATGAAATATAAAATAATTTTGTCATTTAAGATCAATATATTTTTTCGTAAAATATAAACAATTTGTCATAGTTAGGTTAGATAAAGATGTTTTAAAAGGTTAATACACTTTTTCATAGTAATGTAAGATACACATATTTTCAATGCAATATAAGTACTTTTCGTCATGCAATATAAACGAATATTTTCATAGACGAAAACTTTCATTTTATCATATAACGTAAAATCAATTCTTTATATAAGATTAACATATTTTATCACGTAAAATAAACATCTTATGTCATGTAAAGTAAAAATCTTTTGTCTTATAAGATTATAATATTGTTTAGGAAATATAATTATGCATTTTACAAGGAGTATTCAAACGCTAATACATCATTAAAAATCAAGTATACAGTCAATTGGCAATAATTGTAACAAAAAAAACGAGAGCTTGTTAGTAAGATATCATGCATCAGAAACCAATAGGAAAGTATCTAAATAATACAATGGATGTACTCTCTCTCTTAAGATTCAACTACTTACGTACACCTACCTACTAGTAATTAACACTCTTGCAATAACTAAAGTAGCTGCACACTTATAAAGTTTGTGTATCAGATATCAAGTTTAATCTAATGAATACATACAAATTCCGAATTAAAATTATTTCCCTTAACATTTCGATGTCAAGTTCAGAATTTTAGACTTCAATATTCTTCTTAAGTTTTATCAATAAGAAAAAAATTACATTTCTAAAAGTTAGCAAAGAAATGTTATTTAAGAAGGCAATAGTAAGAAAACAATAGCATGAATTCAAATGTTCTTCATTATTTGCACAAATAATAATAATAATGCACATATATCAAAGTGACACATAGAAATTTCATTTACCTTTTGTTAAGATGATTTTTATACAAAAGAATATTGATTTTTCAATGTATAGAAATACTTGTTTTCCGAATAACATACTTCAAAATATGTTTGGAATTACCTTTACATCCAACTATTGATTACCAACTAGAGAAATACTTTTAATGAATTTATTTAGATACTAATATTTTAGGAATTTCCAACAAAAAGAGAGTAACTTTTAAGAATTCAATAGGTTTCTCTGCCCCAGTATTTTGAAAAGTAGTTGCAATATTTAAACTTAAAACGAATCGCCTGAAAATTTGTGTTATTTGAGTAATGACATTGTAGCAGCAAATTAGTGAATTGTTGGTTTATTTAAAACGAGTATAAAAAGTTGTAATTTAAAGTATAAAGTAAAAAAAACCCTGTTATATTTCAGATATTTCTGGCAGCAAAGTTGACAGAAAATATTCGTAACGTTACGGTAAAAGCGCGTTTACAGAATTTTCCAGTAGCAAAGTCAGACAGAATATATTCCAACACATTAAAATATTTTCTGAAGCTCAGGGTACGTTGAAAACAAAAGGCGAACCGTTTTTACGAACCAGCTTCAACGGTATGGGAGTCAAGCGCGTTGATCACTACACCAACTCTGCTATAGATGCGGTTTGTATATAGTAGGTACCTGTACCCAATATTTTCACCCTAATTAAAATATTTTTTTCATCCCCTTGTACACGTCACAGAACTTTACAAATTTGTGACCACAATTCCTGGACTATTGACTATCATCGTTAAAATTAGTGACCTTGTAATTATTCTGGTTTATTTAAATAATAAAAACACATTTTTTTTACAATAAGGAACCATCCATATAAGGAACAATCTATCCCTATTAGGACATGCATGTACATATTAGGGACAAGTGGCCCCTTATGGAACTTCTACTGGATGGAAGCAACACTCTTTCAAGGGATGTTAGAAAAGAGGTAATAAAATATATATCCTAAAGTATTGCGGGGGGAGGGAGGGTTGAAAAAAATATCATATTATATTGTAAATGTCTTCAAACGTTCACTTTAAAAGGAAGGTACGTCATTTTTGGTTGTGGCTCTTCAAAACCCTTCAAAGTGCAGTAATGTCATTAATATGAACATTATATTAATATTAATTAGATAAATAACACTCCATCAAACATGTATATTACAAATTCACGAATAGGAATATTCATTTGCTGTATTTAGATTGGGGACATAAATTGTCCATATTGGGAATCAGGCGTAGTTTTACTAAACCTTATAATAAATATACAAATGAAACATTATCAAGCAATCTATGCAATATCAAGCAATATATGCAATATCAAACAATATATGCAATATCAATCGAAAATATGTTTTATGAGTTTTCTTTACAGGGAATGTTGAACAATGAAAATAAATATCCTTTTCTCTCTTTTTGAATTAATATCTTGTACAAAAATATTCTATTTTAAAGTTATCTACAAGTCATCAACAATTTTAAAAGTTATCTAAGGAAACAAGAGTTTTAACAACACTTGAAAAAGTTTATAATACGCTAGGCAAAAGTTAAAACTACGTTAATAATGAGTTTAAAAACTGTTATATATAATTATAAATTTGCTAAACATAAACCCAAACTTTCTATAATGCTCAGAAGAAATACTCATTCAAACAATAATAGTTTGTTTGCAAAATATTAAAGTTATTAATAAAAAAATCCTCATTTAATGTTAAATACAAGTAACCCGTAAGTTAGAAGAGCACCAAAAGCCGACAAAATAAAGCTGCGTTCAAATTCCACCAGTCCACAAGCAGTCAAGTGAATAATCTCACTTTTTTCAATCCTGTTGAGTAAAAAAAGTTGTTCGTCCAGCTGCTTTGTTTTTACATTGTGTTTGTGAATCAGTCCTCCAGCAATGATTTTGACTTCAGAAAGTTCTTCGGGAATCCTGGAACTCAGCAAAGTCAGGCAAATAAAGTTTGTAAAGCATATCAAAGCAGCCCCAGAGACTTCAATTAGAAAAGCAGTATCTATTGGGCTTGTTAGCTTCAAAAAATAAGATAGGGTCGTGTACAAAGTGAAGAAAATGTTGACAATTACAAAAGTTAATGGTAAGGATAAAGTTTTTTTTAAATAACGTATGGATTTTAGGATACTTAAGTATTCTTTAAGCATATCAATATTGTGGCTAAACACATAGCCCACATTCATTTTCTTAAGTTGTTCTTTATACTCAACAATTACGTTTTTAAAATTGACAAGTAAATAACACATTGATAGAGTTATTAATGAGGGATATTGGGTGTAAATCGTGAAGTAAGCAATGTTGCCGATACAGTTTATACTATTTCTCAACTTAATATTGTGAACAGTAATTCCATAGGTAAAAAATGAGGCCTGTTCTTCATTCGCATAAGAAAAGTATGTACTTACTGAGGAGAGGGCCATGGGATAGATGTAAATGAAAATTAGAAAAATATAAACTTTATATGTTTTGTCCGATGACATCATTAAATAGTTTTTATGGAAATGAATGGATTCAAGAATGTTAATAACTTTATTTTGATTGAAAAGAAACAAATACCAGAGTAAATAAGACAGTATAATTATCGACACATAAGCTAAGGTAAGCTTGACATCACTATTAACAAAAGCATGGGCTGTGCATATTGATATTGTATAAATAGCAAATGTATGAAAAATTAGAGCATATACGTATGTTATAAATTTCAATCGTGTTCGATTTTCTTTGTTGAACTTTGTGTTGTTAAGTGTTAAAATAATTAACAGGGGAATATCAATTAAAGCATGCTTTTTAAAGTTTTTCCTTTTAGAAGTCATTATATGAAAATTAACAATGCATTTTCATATATAGATTATCAAATACAGCAAAGTACAAAACTAGTTATACCTAAACAGTTTTTCCGTAGGAAGAAGTTTTCAAAATTTATAATTAAAGCAACTACCGTACAATTATAAGAATTAAGTATTATTAAAAAGAAATCATTTATAAATTTTTCCAAGAAAATCTATTACTAAAATTTTAATTTTATTTTTTAAATGCAACGAACATACTTATCTGAAATATGAAATATTTTGTTATTTAATATCAATATATTTTTTTTGTAAAATACAAACACTTTTGTCAATCGTTAAGTTAAATGAAAACATTGTAAAAGGTTAATGCCCTTTTTTATGCATTATAAAAACTTTTTTCATGCAAAATAAACGTATTTTGTGACATCCGATAATTTCATTTTATCATATAATGCAAAGTCAATTCGTTATGTAAGATAAACATATTTTATCAAGTAAAATAAACATCTTTTGTCATGTAAAGTAAAAATCTTTTGTCATATAAAATCATAATATTTTATAGAAAACATAATTATGCATTTTTACACAAATATTCAAGCTATTATGACAAATCATGTCTATAGTCAATTGACAATAATTGCAACAAAAATAATACGTGTTTGTTAACAAGATATAATTTATCATGAATCAGAAATCAAGATGAAAGTATCTAAAGAATACAATAGATATACTCTAAGTGTTCAACTACTTACGTACTCCTACCTACTAGTAATTAACACTCTTACAATAACTAAAGTAGCTGCACACTTATAAAGTTTTGTGTATCATATATTAAGTTTAGTAGAGAATGAGAATGCACACAAATTCTGAATAAATTTTTCCCCCAATATTTCAATGCCAAGTTCAGAATTTTAGCTTCAGTATTCTTATTAAGTTCTATTAATAAGAAAAAAAAAGAAATGTCTAAATTTTGCTAAGAAACTTTATTTAAGAAGGCAATAGTAAGAAAAAAATAGCATGAAGTCAAATATTCCTCATTGTTGGCACAAATAAATGAAATAATCCATATAAAATCAAAGTGACAACTAAAAATTTTCTTTTCTTTTTCTTCTTAAGATTTTCTATACAAAAAGATATGGATTTTTCAATGTATAGAAATACTTGTTCGCTTGAATAACATACTTCAATATATGACTGTGGCTTTACTTGTACATCCAGCTATTCATTACCAACTTTAGAAATATTTCGATAGAATTTATATAGGTGAGATGCGTAAGATTTTTAATGCAAAAAATAATTGAAATCTTGTGAATTTCCAACAAATAGAAAATCATTTTTGAGTTTTCAATAGTTTTCCCAGCATTTCAAAGAGTTAATACAATATTTATTATTACATCAAGTGAACATTTGTGCCTTTGAGTAATGACATGGTGGTAGAAACTTTGTGATATTTTGGTTTACTTAAAACGAATGTTAAAATTTACAATGTAAAATAATTCTTTATTATTACAGAAATTTCTGGCAGCAAAGTTGACAGAAAATATTCGTAATGCTACTGAAAAAATATGTGTACAGAATTGTCCAGTAGCAAAGCAATACAGAACATATTAGTACATAGAAAATATTTTCTGACGCTCAAGGTACGTTAAAAATAAAAGTTGAACCGTTTTACGAACCCCAGCTTCTATGGTATAGGTGTCACGCGCTACACCGCCACTAAACCAACGCTTCCACGAACGCAGCATGTATTCTGTGTGCAAATTTGTCAAAGTTTCAAAAGAAACGAATAATATAAAATTTTCGACAAATATTAATTTAATTATTCATTTTGGAAAAATATAAGATTTTAGACAGTTAAACTTATTTAAAAAAAATCTGAAAAATTTCATTTTGTCATTTTTCGTTTTTTTTTTCAAATTTTGTCACATTTTATGCATAAAATAATTTAAAAAAAATATCTTGGAAATAACTAGGAATACTTATATATAGTATATATTTACGCGGGGTTTCTTAATTTTTAATAGATTCTCATTTGGACGTGATAGGAAAAAAAACTGTTTACATTTTTAAACTCAGCGTTAAAAATACATAAGAAAATGCCAATGCACTTAATTTCTCAGACAAAAGTTTAAATTTGGTAGATTAGGAAAATTGACATTTTAAACAGAATCACAGAAACTTTGTAATTGGTGAATTATATTTTTAGGTACAAAATTGAAGAGCTTAGGGGAAGAATGTGTTATGCAACAAAAAGGTGAAAACCATAGACATAAATAGAATGGACTGCTCATTGCTCTGCCAAGCAGCTCCTAAAGGCGTACCAATCATGAAAATCGCCAAGAGGAGAAAAGTTGCAACATCTGGCAACTTATCGCTACTGTTTCGTTAGAACTATGCCAATTATCGCCAGACCTGAAAATCAGGTAAATCTAGCCTGGCAAACCGCAATGGTGACTCACATCAATGTCCAAGTCACGCGGGTTTGCTGTTGTGTTCAATTAGAAATATTTGCTTCCATTCGTTTTATCTCTGTTAGATGCCTAATTTTTGTGGAGTTTATAAAATGTAAACATAAGTTAAAAAAGAGCTGTGATACTTTACAGGTAAGATTGTTTAGATAGGTATATTTATAGTAATTTATTCCTAAAAGCCTATACTTTGATTAGAGTAAATTATTCTATAAGCTCTTTTTAAGGTCAGGGATTATTTTCTTGATAAAAATATTCTTTAAAATTTCGAATTAGCCTTCTGCGCCACATGCATTGATCAGATCCACGATAATATAACTATAAAAAATAATGTTTAGCTTTTTTTATTTAAACCAGCTGCTATAAGTTGCCAAAAATAGCAATCTTTTTCACCGAAATAGCAATTCATCGTTGTTCCCTTTCAAAACTTATTTTTCATACCACAAGATTGTCGGCCTCATATGTTCAAGTCGTTGTGAAAAAACTCGCCAACTGGTCGTGATCACGTGCTGGGGTAAATCTTACCCCAGCACGTGACCCATGAGGATATCGCTTTAGGTTTGCCAATGCGCAGTCCATTCTATTATATGTCTCTGGTGAAAACCAGAAAATGAACTTTAAAATTTTCACTTTGCACTTAGATCCGTTAAAAACGGTATATGTTTAAAGTAAAAAAATATTCTTAATGTTTATGGAAAAAAGGAAAACTTGTTATTTTTAAAGGGGGGGGGGGGAATAAAATGTTCATTTCCACAAAAATAGTTTTTACCGACTAGAATGATTGAGTTGGATTAAAGGGGAATGGGCGCGCTAGACCGGGGGTCTTCAAAGCAAAGTGCATCAGTGTTAATCTTATGGCGAAAAAAATATATTCTCTGCCACATTTCTCCGGCTGTATTGAATATTTTTACAAGAAGATTTTTTATGTGATAAATGTAGCTGACTTACAGGTCCGGACCTTCCCACTTTTTGAAATGGGGTCGAATATTTTTTTAAATTTTCAATAAATAATTTTACACAAAATATTCGAATCAATTTCAAAAAGTGGGAAGATAGAGACCTGAAAGTTATCTACATTTATTATTTAAAAAAAAACGTTTGTAAAAATATTCAATACAGCCGGAGAAATGTGTCTGAGAAAATAGTTTTTTCGTCATTGGATTAACACTGAGGCACTTGAGTTTGGAGACCCGCGCGCCCATTCCCCTTAAAGACGTCAAATTAGATTTACAAATGAGCTATTTATGGCGAGCCGACTAACAGCACGTGAATTACTTTTTTATGTTTTACTTTATTTTTGGCAAGGAAATTTTATACGCAAAAATGAGCTTTCTGCTTACGTTTATTTAAATGAACAAAATAAAAGACAAATGAAGACAATAGTCCTGAATAATTTATGTCACACAAATTAAGTTACACGAAAAATGAATTTAAAAAAACCCTAAAACTTTAAATTTAAGGTATTTATTTAAAGATGAAGGTGTTAAGGTTTTTCACAAAGTCGTCATTAATGGGTTTTCACAACACAACATAAACATTTATTTCAATATTTTCTATCACTTAAAATCATATTATACTTTTTAAAAATGACCATAGAAACACAACCTATCATGGAGAACTCTTTCCATCTAAAAAAATCCTCCCTAAAGGCAGAAAAGTAAATCACCGAGATGTTGAGTTTGGGGATTTTTTTAAACAAAAATAATCCATGCATTAAACGCAAATCTTCAACAGTGAACCGTTTATGGTGTTGTCGCCAAAAGGCTTTTACGAAATATGACTGTTGCTTAGTAACCAGATTTTTTTTACCCTTGGTTGCCATGACAACAGGTGAAGCTCAGGAGAGAAGTGTGTCAACAGATGGGTAAATAAGGAGGCGACAGTCTTTTTTGCAGGAAAGATTTATTTGCAGTAATGAGGGAGCCGGGAAAAGATGCTTTAAATGTACAGTTAATTTGTGAGGCTTTTGTGCTTAAGGACGATATGTCCTTTCTTTATTGAAATTTAACTAGGACAGAATTAATTAACTAGGCAGGGTAATTAGAATTTATGTTCAAAGCAATTCTGTTCTTATAATTCTACTGTTTTTGAAGTTGTTGTAAAGGACAAAAAAGACGTTCAAATGGCTGTGATATCCTGGGATTCCAATGTCACCGATTGATATTTGTGTGTATTGTATAAAAATGAAATTTGATTCAAAATGAATGTAAAATGGTCTAAATCTTGTGAAATCAGATGGAAAACACTTTTTGAGCAAAATTAAATAACTCTTTTTCTATTGAATATTTTAAAGCAACGACAGTAGACAGAAAATAACATGGTCAACACTATAATATAAGTCCATTTATAAGATATAAGTTATGACATCATTTAAGTGTCTGTTTTCATTGTTCTAAATATACCCTATACTAGTTTCAACCACTCTGAAAACAGTATACACATTAAAATAATTCTTTAATAGTTTGGAACTTAATTCTTTAAAATATTTTTTGTTTTGTTTAGTTATAATTTAATTTTGTATAACATTGTCACAAAATAAATGATTTATGTTTTGTTGATATTATCACCAGTGATGGATATCTTATTAAGTGCTAATTAATTTCTGAAAAACAATTTTTTTTTATGAACGGAGTTTTTCGTTTCCAAAAATTGGGAAGTGATCACTATAGGTAAAAAATGACATAAAAATTCTGAGAATGAACATTTTAATATGGTCCTAGAACCTATACTAAATGCAATTGTAGGGGAGACCGGAGCTAGTTTTCCATGTTTTTTCTTTGTGATTCTATATTTTTTACATTTATTAATTTTGAAGAAAATATTCTTTCACCTTTTTTATACTTTTTACTACAAGCTAGAATTACTACTTTTCAAAACGTAAATATAGTTTTTATGGCAGCAAGCACGTTTCAAATATTGGGAATTTTACCCCGTTGCCATATTTGACTTTAACAATACCTTGGAGAGTAGAGGCTCATGAAATTTTTTAAAAACAAATTCATAGTTATATAGAGAAAATAGCATCTTTTTTTGTTCGTGCAAAGATAAAACATTACGTTTAATAATAGTACGTTCAATTTTAGTTACAATATAAGCATAAAAATTTATTCACTGTTGAAAAAACTCACAAAGAGAGCTATAGCGACAATTCGACATCACTAACTGAACAAAGATTTTTGAGGGTTACATATGACGCGTTGCTTCACTAACCAATCAGCAAGTTGGCGCCTCTTAACGGCTCATTTTCAATATAAGGATGGTGGAAAACTTACCCCCCTTAGAAAACTAGACCCGGTCTCCTCTATTATGTTATCACAATAACGAGGGAACACATTAAACAGAAATATTTTCATTTTAAAAGTTTCATTTCCCCAAATATACTAAATAAAAGGTTCATTTTCCATATAAGGACTGGTGGAAAATATTTACTTCATTTTAAAACTTGCCAAGGTCCCCCTACTACTACTACTACTACTACTACTACTACTACTAGAATTGCATATATATTCCGGCTTGTGTGCTTGATCAGAGACCCGCTTATGAAGCCTTCGTCAAGTAAGACAGACACAGCAATAATTTTTACTGTCACAGAGAAAGGCATATACACCCAGGGCAAAGGCGGGAATCGAACCCGCACTCGTTACAGCGCACAGACTGCTAGCGTAATGGTCCAAACCACTCGGCCATCCGGGCCCCGAGGTCCCCCTATATCGCACGTATTAGGAAAATTGTATTTGTAAATATTATACAATTCTACAAGATCCTTTTATTTGACACACACACAAAGAGTTCTATTTGTATTATAATTGAATTGATATACTATTTACATAAATTGTTATGTTCGTGCATTAATGCACTTTTGAATACGATAATGTTTAGTGGTTCCAAGAAATAAATGGAAAGGTTTGGCAAATGAAATTTCTATTATTGATAAGCAACAATGAGAAATTCAATAAAAACGTTTTAGAATGGTAATGTAAATATCGATTGAAATAAATAAAATGGAAATCAATTTAACTAAAATCAGTAACAAAGAATTTTTGAGTTTTTATTAGTGGTTGCTTATCGCTTACAGTATGAAGATACTCTCAATGTATCTCCACTTAGTTTTGATTTAACATTTTTACGAATTTTATCTATGTTTGTAAGATTTGTTTTTGAAAATATTTTAATAGTATTTTTATTATGCCTTAAATGAGTTTTAGTGCAGAATTCAGTTTATATTATCAATAAAATATTCTTTTTAAAACTTCTTCGTAAAACACAATGCTAAAGAAATTTTTAACAAAAAACCGGAGAAATGTCTACAACCAACGTTTAGCTATAGTATTTGCAAGAAAAAAAGGAACATGTATAAAATATTATAAATATGCCAATAATAAAGTAGATTAGAAAAAACGTAGATGAAATCAATGAAATTTGCTTATTAAAATTTTAGTTATGGAAAATTTATTGTGTTACTTGAGTTTTAATTTCGTAGCTCATAAAAGATACACCCACAAGCCAACTTTTAAGTTTATTCAAAATATCTGCTTAGTATTATTTTACGTATTGGCAATTTACGTTGCTTCAGTTCATTTATCGAATCTCGGAAAAGGCACAATTTTAAAAATCCGTCTGACATATGTTTTGATCATAGCTCTGTCTTTATATTTACCCTTTTCATTACGCACCAGAGTGAAAGAAATTTATGTATTGGTCAGTAAACTTGAAAGGCGTCAGTTTCATCGTAGAGCATCTGATACTCAGAAAACAGCTGAAATATTAGTACAAATGTATCTTTTATTTATACCTTTATGTTTAGCTGCAATTCTAACTTCTGCATATTATGTTGAAAAAGGAAGTGCAGCCCATTATACTTACGGATACATTATTGAAGATTCATGTTTGAGGTCTGCAATAATATATTTTTATTCCGTTTCCGGAATGTTACTTTTTTTGTCATACCCGTGCTTAGTTTCTTTTGGTATTTGCACAGTGCTAGTAAAATGTGGACACGTAATTCATCAATATAGAAGGACACACAAAGACATCCAGAAATGTAATATAGCCGCCGAAGCTATTTGTGTCCTGAAGGAATATTTTATCATCATGAAACTAGTTGAGAACATTGGAAGCCTTATTTCACGGCCATTGTTGATTTTGTTTGCATCCATATTAATGAATTTGTTTACTAATCTATCCTTATTAATAGTTTTATCGACACATAGTTACTTGAGATTCGCTACTAACGCAGTGACTTTTGTCACTACCTTAGGATCTTTGGCTGCATTATCGTTTGGAAGTGAAAAGATCGAACTTAATTTGATAGAGATTAAATGGAACACCGATATTTGGATTGATAAACTTAGAATGGCGGATTTTAGGAACAGAGACGTTCTGTTTTTGTTGGAAAGAATTGAGAAATCTGATGAATCATACATTTCTGCTGGTGGTCTAGTTAAAATTGACCGGAAGTTGATTATCTCAACGCTCGGAGTTTTGCTTTCGTACGGATTGCTTGTAATAAGTATCAATAATAAAACTTAAGAAATCACATAAGATAAGGAATAAACTTATTGACTTACCAGGTGAACATCTCCAAGAAAATAGAATACCGATATTTTAAACATATGTGACTTCAAAAATCTTTTCAGTCTTTGAAACTTTAAGCTCGGTTTTCTTTTCCTATATGAATTGCTGTAACTTATATGAGTTTGCACAAATGAAAAATTCTATTGAGTGACTGGAAAATTGCTTGAGACTTATCTTAACATAAAAATGCATGAAGTTGAATTACATTAAAATATTCTACACCAAAACTATTTTTGTTTAGTTTTAATGGATGTCTTACCGGCAAACTATGAAATGGTGACATTCTCTTTAAGTAACAGGCATTCAATGGAACTCTGACTTGTTTCTAAGAAAGCATAAATTAGAATGATTATTATTCCTTAGAAATTTTGTAGAATAGTTAAGTATTTTACATCTAAATAAATTTTCCTAGTGTGTATAAGTAATAAGGACATTATTTTTAATCAACACATTGTCTCAATGTTAATCCAGTACTTCAATGATTTTGCATAAGCAAATTAGAAATTTTGTAGAATAGCTAAGTATTTTACATCTAAATAAATTTTCCTAGTGTGTATAAGTAATAAGGACATTATTTTTAATCAACACATTGTCTCAATGTTAATCCAGTACTTCAATGATTTTGCATAAGCAAATTAGAAATTTTGTAGAATAGCTAAGTATTTTACATCTAAATAAATTTTCCTAGTGTGTATAAGTAATAAGGACATTATTTTTAATCAACACATTGTCTCAATGTTAATCCAGTACTTCAATGATTTTGCATAAGCTAAATATATGTATAATATTCTTTATTATTCTCTCATCTTGAATTTTATGTCTGTTGGTGATTATTAAATAATATTATAGATAATGTAGTTCTTTGTACCTGTTAATTTATTTTAAATTTTAACATTGATTTCACGAAAACTTAATTAAACAAGGTTTGTAACAGAACCTGTCACTTTACGACTTCCACACAACACTTATGCTTAACAAGAAAAAACGGCATTTAATTCGATCTTAAATATTTACATACTAGATTTAGCTAGTTTCATTTTTTTCGAAAATTCAATAGTTATTGATTATCGCTTGATAAATGTGATATTTCAATTATCTGGGATTTTTATTTTTGAAGTGCTGAATTTTTGCCGCATCACACTTGTCGGTAGCATTTGTAGATTGGGCTATGAAAGTGGATGGGGTAACGGACAGACATAACCTCCAAACAAGCTTCCAATTTGTACATTATAAACGTAGTATGGAAGATAAAATGAAGAAACCCATTTTGACATTGAGCAAATTTTTATTATCACATAAAACATAAAGATATCACATTTACAAGTATATAAACATGCAGCATAATGCATTATTGTATTTATTATAATTTGTTCTTTGTTAAAATACAAATAAATTTATAAATTTAAATTAGATAAATTTTCCAAAATTAGAAATGTAAATAGGTTAATATAATTAGCAGATAAAATTTAGAATGTTTATAAATTTTTTATAAATTTTATAAGTATACTTTAGTTCAAAATCACACATAACATGTTTCAGATTGTCCTCTTTGCAGCGATTTTGTTTAGTTCCAAGTTTTAACTTTGATCATATAGCTATACATCAAACAGATACAGTGCGTGCACAGAAAACAAGTGATTTATAGTCTTAAACTTAAACAAGTACGTATAGTAATGACGCAATCCTTAAATGTTATGTTAACAGTTAAGTTACATTAGCTAGCGTTAAAGCATTTATACAATAGAAGAATATTTACAGTTAGGTATACATTTACGCATATATTTTTCGTACAATTACATACAAATACAATTTGTTCGAAAATTGATAACATCATAATAAATTTATAAAAATTATATGACCTAAAGGCAGTGTTAAACATTATATGGTGATATTGGTGTAGCGGTTAAAACAAATTTTGCATTTCAAAATATAACTCGTATATGAAATGTCTAGTTGAAAACTCACATTCTCCAAATTATAACTAAGATATAGGGTCCAATTGAATTTAACATTGTCAAAAGTCGCCAATGAACCTACCTTAGTTATAAATTGTGGTGAATGAGGTTTTGCAACTAGACACTTCAAATAACTATATCTATTAATTAATGTTCACTTCAATCATTAACATACCTTTTAAACCAACGTACTTAATGGTAAATTAATGATTTTCAATTCTAATTTTGAGTTTCATTAACTTTACTTGGCTGTGAGCCAAATGTCCCGTTATTTTTATTTTTGATTTTGAATGTGGCATACGCCATTGTAAAAATTTATTTGGGTATTACTAATAAACGTTAATATTACCTTCTATTTTGTGCGTATACCAGGTTTTTGAAAGTTAGTATGAATAAATTGAAGTTTAATTTGTAAGATAATTAATAATTAAGAAGTATAAACTTAAATATGTCATTAAAACATTTTAAAAGTTCCTAGTGAGTTGTTTTGAGAATGGTTTACGATATGTGTGGGCGTCGGTTAATTGAAAAATTAATGTAATTTGTAATATTTTTTTAATTAAAATTCTTGGTAAATTTTCAAAATATTTTTCCATGCTAAATGAAATGTGACATGCACGTTTGCTTATCATTATTTTATGGATTAACATAATCATATTTAAATGGTAATGTATTTACATTTAATTAAGTTAAAATGATAATTGGGTTGTTTCAACGACATAACTCTCCCGATTTCATTCTTTCTTCCACGATTTCATTGGTTATTTCGGTTTCATTTTCAATAAGCGTTTTTTCGTCTACTGCGTTCTATTTTAGTTTAGATACTTCTTTAAGAGCGAAATTGTGGGACAGCAATTTGAACTGAACACTTTGACTTTTCCAACTGAAAGAAAAGTTTATACACTATACACAACATTCGTTTCAGAAAGGTAACAAAATATTGTGTTTTCCAAAATAAATGTAATTCCAGGAAGCCAGAATTGAAAACAATAATTTTTACTGTGAATGTCGGAAACCTAATGTATGTCGACAATAACAGTTTCTAACAATCTGAAAAATATTTCAGATATCAATATTCTTCATTCAAAAGTCAATTTTAACTTTATATTTATGAATAATTACATATTTTCTCTTACTAAACTCAACTCCAACGTCAATTATGAATGGGTGATTCTCTGTAAACTTTTTTGGACTTTCACAGTAAAACATTAAAAAAAAATGTTTTAAAGATGCATATTTACCTTTAAATTTAGCAATATTATAATATTCTTAAACTATTATAATGAAATCTATACATTCAAAACACTTAGCTCAACATTTGAAGATTAATTTATTTTCCTAATTAAAAGCTATTTGCCTATATTTGCTAAGCCAAATTTCCTCTTATTTGATTAAGACATTAAGTTTTATAATTGAACACATGTAGGTCGTATCGGCATCAGCCATGCGTTAATGTTTGAGCTTTAAGGCAATTCCCAGTAGTAAATTTTTTTTAAAGTTTTCTAAGACTTTTAATGACATTTAAAGTATACTTAAAAAAATAATGAGTATTTATAGAAGAGTGAGTGACAAAGTTTACCCTTAACAAATTATTATGTATTTGTAAAACTATTGAAATGTGTGATTGTAATGTATGAGAAAAGTTATTCATTCATGAAATTGAATCAATTTATGAAAACTTTTTACAGAAATGAAAGAAAAAGCAGTTAATTACCAGCCTATATTTCGAAAACTTTTACATTTAAACAAAAGTAAATTTTAAATATTACGTGAATTAAAAAAATGAATACTAACATTCGAAGATACGCGGGTTTTCTAAACTAACATATGGTTTGATGTTTATGTACATTGCAATGCTCATGTGTATGTTTGATGTATGAATTTATATATTCCAACACACACTGTAAAAAAATTCAGGAACGTTCTTACAAATTTAGGGGAAACTAATGTAATTTTACCAATAGTGTTCATAGAATATATCAGTAACTTTCTACAAAAATTTAAAAAAAAAACCATCTCACATTCCCATATAACGCCTAGGACTTCCCTGGAACTGAGAAACTCCATGGATAAATCCATAAGTTTTCCATAGGCAAACCCCCAAAGTCTATGGCAGTTTTGGCCTTATGCACTGGTCGAGTCCATTGTTGCTTGTTGAGTATTATATTGTCTTGTTCAAAAATATGCTCATTAAAGGATTTTTAATTATGTTTCTGGGGAAAATCTGGAAATCAAGAAGCAATGGAAACTTGGAAAAGCTAGGAAAATATCTGGTGTATGTGCGGAACGTTACAGTAATTTTTTGCAGTGCAGTTAAGGGCGAATGAAACCGAATGACCAAAGTGCCTCTTAGTTAATCCAATGGGCAACAATTATTTTCTAAGCCACATTTCTCCGGCTGTATTGAATATTTTTACAAATGCTTTTTTATATGATAAATATAGCTGGCTTACAGGTCTCTATAATCCTACTTATTGAAATTGGTTCGAACATTTTTAAAATGTTGAATAAATAAGTTAACAAAATATTTAAATCCGTTTCAGAAAGTAGGACTATAGAGCCTTGTAAGTCAACTTCATTTATCATATAAAAAAAACTTTTGTAAAAATATTCAATACAGCCGGAGAAATGTGGCTTAGAAAATATTGTTTTCCCATTGGATTAACATATGTACACTCAGGTTTATAAGACCCGCAGTCATTCGGTCTCATTCGCCGTTAACGCATTACATGATGGAGCACTTCACCACCGAATCCCCTCTCCTGTCCCTATGCGCGTGTAGACCTTCAAACCTGGGCGAGCTGTAGGACGACAGCTTCTGCCCGTAGTCCGCATAATCGAGGACCCGGACCAGTTCCTTGAACAGCAACACCACGTGCCAATTGTGCCTCGCCGAACACTCCACGTACCCGCATTTCCAGTGCTTCTTCACCAGTCCCGCCACTTCTCTATGTTCCCGACCTCTCAGCAGGTCCTGCTTGTTGCCCACGATGAACAGTGGCACACTGTGCATGTCCCTGGTGTCGCAGATCTGGTCCCGGATGCTCTTCACGTACTGGAATGTCTCGAGGTCGTTGAGGTCGAACACTAGGATGTAGGCCGATGCACTGCGCAGGCCGTAGTCCCTGTAGTCCTGCCACTCGTTGGCCGAGTTGGAGGGGAAGTAGGGGATGACAGGCAGGTCTACCACGCGCATGGAATAGATGTGCTCGTTGAAGACCAGGGTTGGGGTGTAGACAGCCTTGGTGTCGGTAGGGGTGTAGTCCTCGATGAACTCGCTCTCGACGAACTGGCGGATGAGGGAGGTTTTACCCACCCCGGCCGCTCCCAAGATGACCACTTTCACCATTTCCATGGCTGAAGATATAGCTTTGGTGAATCTGGGGATAGAAAGAGGAAGTTATAAGGATATACCATTAATTGCAACCGCCTTCACTCATGAGACAAAATTTGATCAAGATAACTACTTTCACCATTTGCATGGCTGGAGATATTTCGTAGATGAATCTGGAGATATAAAGAGGAAGATATAAGGGTATACCATTAATTGCAACCACCTTTACTCTTAACACAAATTTTGACTAATATGACCACGTTCACCATTTGCATGGCTGAAGATATGGCTTTGAGGAAGAGGAAAAGCAAGAGGCAAAGAGGAAGTTATAAATATATTCCACTAACTGCAACTTAAGACAAATTTTGTCATAGCACAAGCTTTTGTCAATAAAAATTAGATTAGTCACATAAAGTTAAAAATAAGGTTTTAAGCCAATTGCCATTTAGGGCTATAGTTGTTCATCTAATCTAATATAACTATCTTAATTTGGTAAACATGCAAATATAGAAGAAAAACGCATGAGTAATTTTCTTAATTTTCTTACTTATGAATCTGGAGGAAATGATGGCTGCCTCTATGTGGATTGCTATGTGTTTGTCAGTGTAATAGTTTGACACTTGTGAACGTTGGGCACTTGATCTTGTGTCTACAATGAACATTCCGCAACGTATATTCAAATGTTTAGCTGTCATTTTAGTGGCTTCAAAAATTCTTCATAATTCACTATTTCTATGAAAGATCATCTGAAAAATTCGAATGCATAGTGTAAGTGGGTTTAATTATAATAAAAATATTAATTGCTAACAATATCAACAGTATTATCTGTATAGACTCTGAATTAAAAACTATCGATAGAAGAATATAATTATGTTTTTCTTGATATGTTTGTAGATTTAATCGACATATTGTTATTTGAATGTTTTAGGTCGGACTATTTTATGCAGAAGTTGTAATTTGATGTACATCTTTAATTTTTAAGCGTGATATTTTAAGTAACAAGGTCGGACAATTTTGGAAATAACCAAAAAGATGGGGGAGTTGAATATGGTACGGGGGTATGAATTATGAAAATCCTAAAATGTAAATGTATATAAAATATTTAGTTTTATTCGTATTATATTTGAAGTGAAAATAATGTTTAAAATCTGAATTATTGATTTTTTTTTAAAATAAATCCAACATCTGAACTAGATGACCATTCGTAAATGCAAACAGATGTCTGCTCCATTTTGATTTTGGTAGTCAAGTTAAGAAGAGCATAGTGGCAACAGAATATTTACACCTAAGAAATATAATTGTTTCAGTGGTATTCAATTGTTTCAGGTAGGTACTTTTTTTAAATGTAGAAATCAGTGTAGAAATTAACCAAACATAATATTTTTTTTAATGTTTCAATCGTTTTTTTGTTGGATAAACTCTATTTATTTAAGTTTTTATTAAGCAAGAGGGTGATACTGTTTAGTTTTATAATCTCCTATACTTTTGAAGTAGTGTGACTTACACTAGTCTTTTTCAGAGGTACTTATATTTTCTATAGAACTTCTTCCATTCTATGGAACACGCGAAGATAAGACCACAATTCTTTTTTTCATCTTCTACTTTGCTTTTTTATTCGCCCAAAGAAAAGACCCTCTCGTCCATACTTACATCTTTTCACTAACCTGGAAGAATCGATAGGTGTCAACACAGCGCACAATCGATGGAGAAATCGATGTCAGTAAGTTCTCTGGCGCCACTTATCGGTCTATGGCTTATTTATTAGTCTCGTTTTGGTGCTTCTTCTTTTTGTGTCCGAAAATTCATTTTGTTCCCAGTGGGATTTCTTTATAGTCGGTGGAAGAGGACGAATTGTCTCTTAGGGATGACACGATTTTGTTCTTTTTTGAAAAGAGCTGTTTTACGTTTTTGCTAAAGAACTGTTGTTTCCAATTAAATAAATATTGATAAAGGGTATTTTGTCGAGAAAGCTTTCATGACGCACCCCCCCCCCCCCAAATTCGAACAACAAAAATAAGGTGTATTAAAGTTCGAAGAAAAGAAGTTACTTTAAAGTTCGAGTGTTAGGGTGGTTGGTTGGATCGTTGCTCCTCTACGTTCTACGAACGTAGCTACCTAAAGACTAAATGTAAAACAAGATTATCACCCAAAACTTTAAGACAATGTCAACTCACAAAATATCATAAAATTTTTAACTACAACTCCCGACTGATTTTTAATTTTGTATAGCGTGACAAACAGAATAGGGAGTGATTGTTTACGGCAGTCAGTAAAAAGTAAAGCTCTATGCAGTCGAAATGTCTTAGGTTTCCATACTACCCGCATATTTCTATATTTGCACTCCCTCCTATATATTTTACATTGGTCACACTTTTATAAATATTTGTAATCTATGTTCATAATATTTTTTATTTCAATGTATAGTTGTGATTAAAATAAAAATTAAAATAGCAAAAAAACCTTTTTTTTCTTATACACTACACTGTTAAGTAGTTTGGTACAGGTTGTTAAAAATGTTGTTGCAATCCTCGAACTTTCTAGTTGCCAACAATATTCGTAGCGTTGATTCGCCACTTTTGCGGTGTATCAAAGTTATGGTTTTACCACAATATTGGCAAATTCACTCCTCAAGTACTAGTTTCAGCAAGAAAGTTCTAAGATTCCAGTGCAATCTTGAGCCCAAAATTTTTATCAGTGTATAACAAATACAAAATAAAGTGTCTATATATCCTCAACATCTTTATTGTCTCGTTTTTATGCTCCTTCCTTCAATATATGAGGGAAGATCGGGCCGATTACTTTTAGAGCATCGGGATAAAGTGGATACCCAGGGGAGCCATCTTCTGCGAACTAATGTATTAGATTAAAGGAAAGCGTTTATTAAATGGCCGACAAGTTATTTGATCAATGCCTTGTTGCCTTTTAATTCCTCTTTCATGTATGCTTAAAGTAACGGTAAACATCTATGTATTGTAATATTTCAACGAGGTTATGGAAGGCACTTTTATTTCATAAAATACTTACTGTTTTTAGAATAAGAAGATTAAAGTGTAAGTTAGTAAAATTATACTGGGATTTTTTTTCTTCATAGGTATATTTTGAATATTTTGATTGCCTACTAATATTGGCCTACTAATATGGATGGTTTGATATGCCTACAGGGTGTCCTGAAAAAGACTTTCAGATTTCGAGACATCAGTACCTGATAAATGGTTAGTTATTAAAACACAATGTTAGCGTACAATGTTAATGTTAGTCCAAATGACAGCAAATAAGTATTGTTTTTAAGACTATGAGGGTCATTCCAAGTCAAATCGCCCAGCTCAAAATCTTGATGTGACAGAATTCGATATTGATTTTTTTCCAAGTACTAGAGACAAATTTATTAGACCCGTATTTTTAAATTTTTTTTCCAAATTCCAAGAAAGTTATAATTTTTTGAAACCGAAAAGTTAAGCTTAACTTTTTTTCATTTAGCATTGCGGTCTATGGGTAATTGAGTATTTTTGAACGGGTATCATTAAAAAGGCCAACCTGGGAACATCTAATAATTTTTTTTATGGAATACTATTACTAATGGTAACATTTTGGCATAAGTGCGCTGTTGTTCCCAAAACTCCTTCTACTGAAATTATTTTTTTCAACTTGAAAAAAAATCAAGTTCGAATTCTGTGACATGAAGATTTTGAGCTGGGCGTTTTGACGTGGAATGACTCATGACCTAATTTTACTTTCCGAATTTTCCGATAGGTGGTGCTGCCATTGCCATTGCAAAGACTTTTATGTAACAATAATCTCGAAATATTAGTCATCAGTGAAGAAAACAGCAGAATAAAATTATCTCCCACCTTTTCCCACGTGGGAACTGGAATAGCTCCACAGGAGTCATAAATCATTGGTGTTCATGTGGGATTGAAGGCTTATTACCGTATCAAATGAAATCTACGTTGGAATAGATTGCAGCTAATTTTATTCTGCGATTACGACACGTCAATTCCGCTGATGGCTAACATTTTGAAATATATTTTACCAAAATGTTTTCGCGAATGCAATTCCACGTATCGGCAAATTAAGAAACTAAAACAAAGTCATATATAGTCTTAAAAAAATTACTCGCTGTCACACAGATATGCAGCCAGAGTTTTGTTTGATCACTAATTAGAGTCCAGATATTAACTTTTGATATGAGCTTCAAATACACTTTACCTTATTTAGATACAAATAATATAATTTAATATACATCTTACGTGCGTTATTATTAATCTAACCACATCAAATTAACAGGACCCGATGTAATTTATTAATATATTTTTTTTATCAATGTGCTTTTTCTACGAAATATCGATGGTTTTAAACCTATCAACCCCAATCCTATATTCTTTATTTAAAAGTAATTAAATTTTCATTAAGGATGTTTTTTTCCAATGGAATGCCACTTTATAATCTGTTAATATAAGTTAAGAAAAAACAACAACCTAAATTCATCTTCCCAAAATTCTATAGAAAAATAATCTATACAATCTAGTTTAATTTCAAGAGAGAAATTACTTAGCTTTGAAAACCTAGGTGTAGGTAATTTTTCTTTTGGAAGTGATAGAAAAATACATGGATTCGTGAGAGTCTACAAACGTAAATGAAATTTGGTTTCCATACAAATTCTAATTAACAAAGGAAATGTAAAATGGAGTTGCAATCTAAATCCCAAATTACATTCCTTTTATGTAACTATGTTTTATTTTAAAGTTTTACTGCGTTGTTACTGAGCTTTTTTTGCCAAGCAACCATAATGTAGTGGCTAAATTTTTATTAATTATTTTAACAAGAACATTCGTATTTTAATAAATCAGGAACATTATAGAATACTGTTCTATTTTTGAATTGATACAAAATAATTGTGTTGAATATTTATTGAATGGCTAAGGCTCGTTTTTCAATCGCAACGGTTGCAATAATGTTCGTTGTATTTACGGTGCCGGATGATTTGCAGTTGCAATGTCGTCAATTGCATCGTTCACACAGGACGGCAGCTAAAACCGTACGTGGGTGAATACTCTGAAAACGAACCATTCTTGTTCCTGCTAGTTTTAAAAGTAATATAGGCTTTTAAAAGCAAAGTAACTTAGGGGAAAATGAAAATACTGTTTATAGAGTATAGGACAGAACGAATTATACAAGATTTTCTTTTTTATTATATATTTTTTAGTCCACAGAGCGTGACATGTCATGTCCGTGGCGTGCCCCAGCTTCATGTCCGTGGAATTTGGCAGTTTATATCTAACGTATTAGATATGATTTTTAAATTAGAGAATTGAAGAAAAGAACATTTTGGGAATATATTAATGCAACTTTTATGTTTATTTTTTAAATTTGTATTTATTTTACTGAGTATTAAATGCTTGTCCCCAATGACTGCAGTCACGACCTTGGACATGAACAAAAACTTGTATTGAATTCAATATGTTCAAGGATGAAACATGTAATTTGTCACGTCTGTGGACATCACGTCCGTGGTTTTTACATCCACGGACATGACTTTTGTATCCACGGACATAAAATTTTAATTATATAAGAATAAATTGATTAAATATAAGTGAAGTGCATTATAGTAACACTATATTTTGACGTGAACTAATATAATAAAGTAAAGCTGAAATTTTATTAAAGTATAACACATTAATAAAATATTTTTATGTTAATTTTGGGGGTTAAAACTTTTCTAAATGAAACCTTATTAAAGTAAGACTTACTATCAGAAAATTCAATATTAATTATATGATCTGGACCGATGGTATATTTCTAATGTAGTATGTAAGTTTAACTCAAATCCAAAGTTTCAAAAACTTTCATCAATATTTTTTTTCTCGAGATTTTTCGCGTCATTCGAGTATTCACCCACTTATGATTTTACTTACGGTTTTCAATAGAGTCGTGGCAATATTAAGGTGACGAAAATTTTAATGCCGTTCATTGCCATTGCATCGGCGTTTAAATTTGTCACTAACTAGTTGATTGAAAACCTCAGGTAAAACCGTAAGTACAGTTGTCGCTTCTGTCGTATGTGAAAGATCCGACCGACTTAACACTGCCAATGTGATTATCCGGAAAGGTAAGTGCGGCAAACATTACCGGTACTATTGTGTGTGAAGCGAGCCAAAGAAATCCATTAAATTGAAAACATTAAAGTTTCATTAGTCAACGGCGAAATTATCGATTTTCTTCAACCTTGAAAGGAAAATGGACGAAAACAAATTTATTTAATGGATGCAAGCAATTTTGCTTGATGTTTCCAATAGATTAGATTAAAATAGTTTTGAATATTGTAATGATTTGATTATAATATTAACATGAAAAATTAATAAAGGAAATGGCTGTCATTTTCCAAAGATTAATTTAAAAATTTCAAAAGAAAAATATTTGAGTTGTTCTGGTTTAAAGTATAGTTAAAATGGGGTTAAACGCCTTCTTTTGAAAATACAACGTTTATAACGCCATAAATATTAAGTCCCTTGAATTTCCCATAGACTTTAACGTTATAATATCTTGCTTTAAAGACAGTTATTAAATTCACGGTTATAACGCCAAAAATATAAGTTTATATAACATCCAAAATCCCTATTTAAAGAATTCTATTTTAAGAAAATCGTTTTCCTTTCTAAGTGTTATATTTTTGTCAAATGGTGCAAAAAGTCTTCGATTTTGAAATTTATTAATTACATTAATTAAAAAATTATTGAGCGGAGAAGGATAAATTAAACTTTTGCTATTAGTACATAGAGTTCAAATTTATTCTATCGATGTCATTTTATAACTTTAATTAATATTATGCGTATATTATGCGTATTTTGCATGATTTGCTACAATTATTATTCAGCCTACTTTATGAAGTTACTCGTTTATAGCGTCATAAATATCGTTGTCCTCTGAATGACGCTATAACCGGGTTATACTATATTGAATAATGAGGGAGGGAAATTGGTATTTTAAACCATCTGTTTCAGATTTTGTTAACAATGCATTACTCTTTTCGAGTATGAATTCACTCTTCCTTTTAGAACAAAATTCAATATCATGGGTGGATCCACAGACTTAAAAAAGATTGAAAAGAAACGATAGCAAGAAGTATTGACAAATTGATTTTTATCAATTTTATTGACACATCTGATGTTTTCTTCTGTATTTTTGACACGACTCAAACCTTGAAAGTTTTGTAGTGCTTTTTTAATACTAAGGTGTTTGAGATGTTATTTCTTTTATCTATTGATAAAAAATTTGAATTGGAAAAATACATGTTTTAATAAGTATTGTAGGTATTTGTTATAAAAAACATACTTAGTTCGTCAGTAAATGTAGAATTGAAGTTAATAAGTTAAATTATTGAAAATTCTGTAATGATTAAAATATTGTTTTGGATTTTACTGAACTTAAAGATGAAAATGATATTTAAGTTATGATGAAAATAAATGATTAAATATGATTAATAATAACTGTTAACATTACTTCTCTCACTGTTTTAAGTTTAAAAAATATTGATAGCCAAATGAATAAGGTCATAAACAAGCTAATTTCCATTCATCAAAACTATATTTTTTCAAAAAATGATATTAAATATAGCTACATGATATTTTTCAATTTATTAAAATAAACAAAAAAAATCAAATTAAGAGTGAAAAATCTCAGGAATTTAAGACATTCGTAATTTCTTTCTTTTTCTGCTGTTAAATACCTATCTAAAACACCATTTTAAAAAGATAATGCATTAAAAACTACTTTTTTTACTGTGCTTAAATTAATAAACACTAAAAATTTAGAAAGGAAATAAGGAATTTAAAAAATATGTTCTTCTAAATATTTAGTTTTTTGTTTTGTAAATTGTGAGAAATATCGTTACATATAAACTGATATAGTTTACATGGCATATATTCCTAATATTTCGTTTTAATTTAACATAAAATGTACAGATATTATCTAAGAACTATAAAACTACACTTTTAGAAAACAAAGCTAACGTCTTACAAAACATAACCCTAAGAATAAGAGTTGGAGATTTTTTATGACAGTTGAAATCTTAATGAAAAAGATGGTTATCGTAATATTTCCAATTTCCGTTAAATGAAACGCACCATTGTTAATATCTGTACTTCAATAGTTACAAAAAAATGAAATATTTTCATCTTGATAGGAATACATAGAAATTATAAGCATTTTAGTTATGTAAATGAACCGAGTGAACAATCTTATTTAACACACAAAAAAAGCAAACATTCGGAAAAAACACACTTTTTTTCAATTTCCACCTGAACTCAACAATGAATGTAAAATATCTGAACGGAAGATGTGATTACTTTAAATTTTTTTCTAGATATTTTAACTACCCCTAAAAACTCAACGAATAACTTTTAAAAGGCAATAAAACATTCGAACTTAATTAACTCCAATCTGACACAGAAATTTTTTACTGCAACAAGTTCCACAAATTACAAATCAAATTAGACAAATCAACCTTAATACAAACTAAATAATAAGGATTTGTTAGATAGCGGAAATTAGCAATTCGGATAATCTATTCCTACCTCATTTCCGTAAACTTAATTGGTATTTATTCTGCAATAAAAGGATTTAGCTCCCACCATTTATCAGCTAAAAATACAATTACAAACTTAACGAAAATATCTTTTATCTAGAGAAACTGATCAATTATATTCCTACACAAGCCAAACCTCCTTAAAAGTAGCCCATATTTCGAATTCTCTGAGGATTGTATTAAAACACCAATTCTACTCATTACTTTTAAACACGCTCATCAACATTTATCAACTAAAAATGAAATTTTAAGCCAAACGAAAATAGCTTTTTTCCAGAAAAATTGGTCACAAATATTCTTCAGCAGAAACCAAACCTCCCTAAAAATAATCCATATTTCAAACTCTTTTAAGATTATACTTCACAAGACCAATTTCATTAATCCCTTTAAAACACATTCATCAACATTTATCAAGTAAAAATGAAATTTCAAGCCCATCGAATCCATTAAATAATTCATATTTCGAACTCTCTGAAGATTGTACTAAAACACCAATTTCATCCATCACATTTGAACACACTTATCACTTTCAAACACACTCATCAACATTTATCAACTAAAAATATAATTGCAAGCTGGGAACCAAAATATCTTTTATCTCGAAAAACTGATCAATTATTCTCCTACACAGACCCAAACCTCCCTAAAAATAATCCACGTTTCCAATTATCTGCAAATTATACTTCACAACACCAATTTCACTCATCACTTTTAAACACACTCATTAC
This sequence comes from Oedothorax gibbosus, assembly GCA_019343175.1. Lineage (NCBI taxonomy): Eukaryota > Metazoa > Arthropoda > Arachnida > Araneae > Linyphiidae > Oedothorax > Oedothorax gibbosus. The sequence continues at coordinate 19,479,774 of CM033279.1, forward strand.
AAAAACATCCACATCCGCATCAACAAGGAATTTCCCTGGAAGATCTGCTCACCTCCATCCTTCAGCATCCCTGCTCTTGGTGCTCCTCCTTCTCCGGCCGGGACTCCAGCTGGAAATGCGAGAAATGAAAGGGGTGACCTTCTTTGGATCAATGCCCGCGCAGGGGCGGACTGAGGGGGCGGAAGGTGCGCCCCTGGACTGGTTCTGCACCTCGCCACTGAGCGCATTGTGTTTGGGTAGTGGGCTTTTGTCTTCAGGGTTTTTTTTTAAATGAAAATATGTCATTGATTAAAGGTATATGTTCAGAAAATATCTTCAATTTTGCGCATGATGCATGAGAGGATTCATGAAGTAAACAAAGTAAATTATTGGTTCAAATAGTTTATCTGATGAATGTGGTCGTCTTGAGTCCCATTAAAACATGTAAATTTGTAAAAATAAACTATTTGCGCCAGTAATATACGTTGTTTACTTCATGAAGGGGGTAGGGTAGGTACATATATATTCCAGCTTGTGTGCTTGATCAGAGACCCGCTTATAAGCCATCGTCAAGTAAGACAGACACAGAAAGAATTTTCACTGTCACATAGAAAGGAATTACACCCAGGGCGAAGGCGGGAATCGAACCCGCACCCGTTACAGCGTGCAGACTGCTAGCGTAATGGTCCAAATCAGTCGGCCATCCGGGACCCTTTACGGCATGAATCCTCTCAGAGTTAGGTAAGGTATGGTAAGGTAATCGTTTCCGGCTGCCTATTTCTAGCCTCCTTTATTCAGAGTTATATGGTTAGGTTAGGTTGTAGTTTTTCCAGCTGTCTATTCCTAGCCTTCATGGAGCTTTGACACAGCTATTTACACATAATAATTTTGAACCCTGGTCAAGTGACGAGTTCGACACCAGAACGGGCACCCAACTGGACTTCCAGCGACATCGTACGCTAACACCGTCAAGACTTTGGACTCAACAGATTTAACGAGCACGTCTGTCCCAGAGTACTCGGAGAACTCCTTAATTTAGTCGATTTTTATTTATTCTTAATTTTGCCAGCAAATATCCGTTTATAGGGCGGCCGGGGTTTGAACTCTCTGTATGATAGACCGATGAGGGGCATTTTAAATAAAATAAAAGACTAAAACTAATCAAAGTTTATAATAGCTTTCAAGTCATAGTGGAATTAGATTAATAAAAAAAGATAAAAGTAATAAGAGTTACATTAGCTTTCAAGATGACTGTTGTGCCACTAGTATGGTTTTCATCACGCCACTGAGAGCTAGTTGGGTGTCCGGGTTTTATGCGGGCTGTTTGTCTTGAAGCAACATGATGAAGTGATGGTGATGTTTTTTTCTTCTTTTTATTGTTCCAGATAATGTAAACCGAATATCAGCTTTTAAGGATGGCTTCTGTGGTATTAGAATTGTTTGAGACGAATGAATGTTTTTTTTAATTACAAACTAAAATTTGCCACGATCATATTTGCTTTCAAGGGTTTATTCTAGAGTTTTAGGGCAAAATTATTGTAAAGTGTTTTAGCAGTATATAATAAGGTCCGAGAGTGATAATTAATATTATTTTTGCTATTGAGATATGTTTCACTAAGTCTGCGTTCACACTCTGCGTTTGGATTATGTGACTGGGATTTTCTTTTGGAGCATTGTAGCTTTTTTTTTAAAGCTACAACTGCTAAAAATACTAGTAGTTACTAATTTTTCAGAACAACATCCTAAAAAGAATATACATCCGTCCTTTTCGACTAAAGTACACATTTATTTTCTCCTGCAAAATTGTCACAATGGGCTTTATTCTATCGTTCCTAGTACTATAAATGTCCAAGAACGAAAAACTCTCCATTGAATACAGAAATCCTTAACATTTATTTTCTGAATACATTGCATTTCCTGCCAACGTAATACGATTTGGCGAGATTTCCGAATGAAAAAATAAGCAAGAAGTCCTTGTGACAAGAAATATTTCATCGTTACGGAGCAATATGAACGTGTTTTATTGAGTTTTACGCTTCCTGAATACAGAAAACCAGGAAGATGGACAGAAAGACAGATAGCTTTTATAGTTGTACAAAATTGTAATTGACAATTTGCTTATTTGGCTTGGGAATGTTAACAATTAACTAATGCTTGCCCTCTCTATGAGGCTGAAGGGGGGGGGGGGGGGGGTCGACCCAAATACTCCCCCCTTGGCTATGCCATTGCATCGTTTTATTTGAAGAATATTCAACATTGTCATGAAAAATAATAAACCACTTCATGTATTATTTATGAATTAATTAACAGAATTGTTTATGTATATTAGCATCAAAGTTTCTCACAGAAATAATAAAACTTATCTTTCATAAATATGCATGAAGGCCACAATGACTCACTATATTGCAAAGCGCCAGAACAGGTAATTCACTTTAGAGTCCTTGACATTTTTTCCACTTAAAAGTGAAGAAACAGAACGAGAACAGTTCGTTTTTGTGTGGATGACGTTTTGGAACACTACGTGCTGCTGGTCAACGTCGTATATAAAGGTCTGGTGCGCGTTAAATTTGTTCATGGTCTAATGCATTGACTCTGCGTACTATGTAGCAAATATAATTTGGGTGCCGACTCAGGTGCTTCATCGCGGTTAAAAATGACAAGACACTTCTCTTGGTTTGAAGGCTAATGCCTTACCAACTGAGCTCATTCAACGAACCATTTCTTTTTCTTTATCATTTTCTATAAAGTTTTTTTTTTTTTAAATTTGCTTTTACATCTATTTGTAAGTTTTATTTTAAGAAAAATACATTTTTATGATTACCAACCATGAATGAAACCACTTTATGAGATGTCATTTGAATAGAGTCACTGACTCATTGACGTCTCTGTAGGCGTGGCCGTTTTAGTTGTCTATTCATCAATAGAGTAGGTAGGTAATGTAATGTTATCGTTTCCGGCTGCCTATTTCTAGCCTCCTTTAGAAGCTTTAACACAGCCAATCATGCCTCTAAATTAGAACCCTAGTCAAGTCACAAGTGACGAGTTGGTAAGTAAGTTGAACGTTTTCCGACTGTCTATTCTAGCCACCATGCGAAACCTAAACACAGCCAATTACGTCTCGTAATTTGGAATCTTGATCAAGTGACGACATGGATAGAGTTTTAGTAGAATGGTTAAAGTTTTTTAGAAACGATTTCCACATGAAATATAAACTCATTTGTAAGAAATATAAGGGACAACTGCTCACTCTATTGTAAAGTAGAAAATGCGGGTCGTCTTGGGTTAGGGTAAGGTTGAATTATTATCGTCGTACTAAAGCTACACGACGGTACACTATTGGCGACAGGCTTCATAATTTAGAACCACAGTCAAGTGACTAGCGGATACCTGAGAAGGCACAAAAAAAATCGGCAGTTATTTATTCGGCTAAAAATATGTGTAGATTGGGTACGAAAATGTTTAAGGAAACATTTTTAAACAAAAATGTCGCTTAAAATTTAGTCAAACTGACTCCGAATCAGAGTCGGGGATATCAGATTTTTTTCTAAGGGTTTGCTGGTGAGTCGTGGAAGAGGGATCTGTAAAAGAAAAGAGAGCTCTTTACTTAATGATGGAATAAAAATATTGGTTTCTTTTATTTTTCATTCTTTTTGGTAGCTTTTCATTGGGTATTGTGAGCTTTTGATTTCTCAATTCTGCTGTATGTTTAAAAGAAACTGAGTGGAGTCGTAATTTTTTTACTGTCACTAACGGAATTGGTTTATAAAACGTCATTTTTACAAGTTAGAATTATATTGCAAAGAGCATCCTTTTTACAAAATATATATTTACTTTAAGGAATTAAGTATAGTAAAATATCAAAGAAATTTACGTATTGGCAAACCTACATAATATACATATTTATAATGTTAAAATCCTAAATTCTTCATAGTTTAGTCTCATCAATTGAATATTTTATTTATTTATAAATTTCCTATTTTCTTTTTTTTTAAACTTTATATTTTGTTCGATTAAACTAAAAATTAAAAATTTTAAATTTTGATATTTTAAATTTAATATTTTGATCGTTTACCTAATACTTTAATTATTCAGACTAAATATGCAGAATTAAATATTTTATAGCTTTAAATTTCACATGTATTGGAAATTGAAACCTTTTTTTAGTGTGTTTAACTCCTTAATTTTTTTTAAAAGCCATTAAAAATAAAGCTGTACCGCTATTTTATGAAAAAGCCCTAGCAGCAAAAAAATACAAAATCTGACAAAGAAATTGTACCATGAAAATAGTATTTACTTATTTTTTGGTGAACTTAAGATGGATGGACTGGGAAGAAAAGAGACAAGGCTATGGATCTTATCTGACACGAAAATATTCCCGGCTCAGAGAATGCAACGGGAAATTGAATTGAAAAAGGATATTTTCTCCGTGGTCTATGCCTTAGAAATTCATCCACTGCAGCTGCGGGAGGCAGGCAGAATAACATTAGTCTGAAATGGAGAGTATATAGGTCAAGAACGAAAAGGCTTTATGTATTTCTTAGCATTCAGATAAGGAAATTTGAAGGGAAGTTTTAGTGTACTGAAACTTAATATGAATATAACAGCACTTTCAGCAAATGATAACGAAATTTAAATGTTCAGTTATTTTGACATTAAAAAAAAAGTTAGATGTAATTAGTAGATGATATTGTTTGGGAAGCGAATAAGACAGTAACATAAACGTATCACCTACCTTTCCCCCACCATTAAAAGCTCAATATTTAAAAGAAGGTCGTGTTTAAAAATGCAAAACAATGACTTGTTTGCAAATTGATTGAAGTTATGTTATATAAAGATGCAGCTCTATGGCCTGCTATAAACTATTTGTTAACCCTTTCAGTCCCAATGACAATTTGGCATCACCATTTTAGAAATTTTTTTCTGATCGTCTATAGCCACTTATGATACCAAAAAAGCACATCATTCGATTCTTCAAACTTTTTTCTATTAGACAATATTTTTTATTAATCCCAATAAATGTCAGCCCTATTATTTTTTAAAATTATGATCAGAAACATGATGATGCCAAACGGCATCACTGGGACTGAAAGGGTTAAAAGAAAATTTAATCATAACAGACCAAAATATTGAGTTTCTTAAGAATTCCGGAACCAGGTATGGAGACAAACTGAGCACCACCACAGCCACCAATTTGTGTTTTTTCATCTATATATAATACTCTTATACGGCACCCAAATTTCCTTATATTTCTATCTCTGGAATGGCAACAATCGAAATGAACAAAAATACTACTAATTTCAAAATGGCCTACTAAGAACAACAAAAAAATGTTTCTTCAGGAATGGATTGAAAAAGGGAAAAATAACTATAAATATTATGCCCAAAACATAGTTCGATACGGCAGAAAAACATCTATATATAATTATTTTATACGGCTCCCAAATTTCCTTATATTTCTAACGCTGCAAGCTGCAATGGCGACACAATCGAGTTTGTTTACACTTTCGACTACGGTAAAGAGAAGTTGATTTGGACTTACTCTAAGCGTTCGTTCGTTATAAGATTCGTTCTTAGTTTTAAAAAAAAACTTTAGGATAGAATCAGTAAGTTTAAATTTAAACATGCATAATATAAAGGAAGTTAGAACCATTAATTTATAAGCATTAATTTGTAATTATTTTATTTTAAAAGGATACTAAAGGCGGTTAACCTAAAAGACCATGTCTGTATTTGGCGCCAGTCGAAAAATGTCGCCAAGTCAAAATGACCACAAACCGTGCGTTTGCCAAGTCTGTGAAATTACAACAAAAACTACTTAAAATGCTGCTCAAAACTGAAAATGTCTGCTGAGAGAACATGAAAGATTTCCTTATTAAAAATTATCGTGGCATTTGCGATCGTAGAACGTAGCGATATTTTAAAATAAGAAAATTAGAACTCAACAGTTTGCTGCAAGTTCAAAAACAATGTGCACAAAAAAGCGAGCGAAGCGAGCCTGGATCGCGAAGCGTTCCAAAGGGAACTGCGCAAGCAGTTCCTGGGGGTTGGCGAGCGATAGCGAGAAGGGGGCGTGCCCCCTAGTTATAATATAAATTGCTTCATCCCATTTCCAACTTTTTGTTATTAAAATATCTATTGATAAGTTAATATAGATCTTTTTATTTTCTCAATAGCTTTTTTTAGTAAAATTTGTTCTGAAATTAAAGGATCTTTATTTTGGAGAGCATTAACATATACATTACGACAGTTTTTATATTTAAATATTATATTTTATTAATTCAATTTTCACTTGCAATAAGTTGTATATAAATATCGTGGTGTGGTAATTTATATATAATTAACATGGTGTGGTAATTTATATATAATTAACATGGTGTGGAAATTTATATATAATTAACATGGTGTGGTAATTTATATATAATTAACATGGTTTGTTTTGATATATTGTAAATAATGTCACAATAGGTAGGATAATGTTCCGCATAAGGGGCCCCCGTAACCTGTTGTGCCTATAGTCCATATGCCATTCTTAATCGGGCCCTGGCTAATCCGGTAGGTTTTTGTCACCGAATAGGCCGGATAAGAAAGTAGACTATATTACAGAAATACATTTCACTACACGTTTGGTAAAACAAAATACAGTGGTAAATACTGAGTTATATTTTTTATTGTGTTTGTAATTTTGTACGGGGAGTCTTTAAGCAAGATTTTGAATTTTTCACAATATTTTGGTAAAGGTAAAAAAAAATACAGAATTATTATCGATTGCTTTTTTTTAAAAAAAAGTGCTTAAAACGTCATTTTTGAGCAGTGTATATGGTGCAATGAGATTTAAAAAAAAATGATTTTTTTAAAATAATTAATTACTGTATATGCATATGTTAAAATGGGAGAAAAACTAATTTTTAAAGAAAATAGCTATTAAGAGCTCCGATAAGACAACACGTAAGGTAAGGTAATCGTTTCCGGCTGCCTATTTCTAGCCTCCTTCAGGACCTTTAACACAGCCAATAACGCCTCGTATTTTAGAACCCTGGTCAAGTGACGAGGTCGACACCTGAGCGGGCACCCAACGGAACTTCGAGCGACATCGTACGCTAACGCCGTCGGACTAGACTAAAGACTTTGGACTAGAGATGTTATATTTATGTTCTTTTAAAAGAACAGTTGCTCTCTGTTCGGTTCTTTTAAAAAGAACAGTTCTTTAACCTGTTCTTTTTACAAAAGTTGCTTTACACGAAGGAGAATTTAGGCAAACATAAATAAAATACATAATGAACATAAAATAAAAAAAATACGATCGGAAGTATCATTTTTTGCAATAACTTTAATAAGTTTTATTATTTAAAAAAGTAATACAACTTAAAATTTTTTAATTTATTTATGACAAAACTATTTTAAGATTTTAGTAGAGTATTACTGTTAATGAATATAAGCATTAAAATATTTTTGAAGTAAATTATGAAAATGCATACAATAATGCAAACATACAGAAAAACAACAACTTTGGGGTACAAATTATCGTATAGAAAAGTATTTTTCACGTTATTAAAATTAAATTAATTATTAGAAATTAATTAGAAAATTATGATAATTAATATAATATAGATTCAATACTGAAATTAATTAGAAAATTATAATAATAATTAATATAATATAGATTCAATACTCAAATTACAACAAAAATACATATCGGAATTTTTATTAAATAATTTGTTTCCTAAAACATAAAAAAGTATTCCTTATATAATTAAATTCCTTACATAAAAAATTTATTACACCCTAATAATAAAATATTATATACTATATAATTTTATCCTAAAATATTTACATAAAAAATTTATTACACCCTAATACTGAAACATTATATACTATATAGTTTACATGATATATATAAAATAAAAAAGTTTTAAAACAAGTATTTGGTATGGCACCGTAGGCCAATTTCTATTCTACACTATTGAAGAAACTCATTTTATTAGCTTAATGTTAAAAAAAATTACACATCAGATAATTCAGTAAAGCAGAAAAATAAGCACAACAAAAATATATGTACAAAAATATTATCAAATAAAATATTATTATGACTTGCATAATGAGCTTAGCAGTTGTAAAGTTTCACTTTCAATTTAAGAAATACAAGGAATTATTATCAGTAAATAATTATTCGATTTAAAGAATTCCAATTGAAAGGCTGTGCTCACAATTTAATTTTTAAAAAGTTATAAACCATGCAAAATAAACTATTTAAAAAACTGCTTCAAGAAAAAGTCTCTCAATCGTGAGTTCTCTAACAGTGTTACATTGATTAGAATATCAGGATTGTCAGATTAAATTTCCTAAAAATAGCCAAGCTGCTGTTCAAAAAGGCCAAAATACTCAAAATTATCTTCCATTACGTCCCATCCAACACAATTAAAATTACAAAGACGCATTTAAAAGCTAAAAATCAACAAAACGCGCAAAAATAGTAAAGATTGATCGAAAAATAAAATTGAGATATTTTCTAACTTAAATCTAATCATTAACCAGAAAGATTTTGGCTCCTGGCATAATTTTAAATAAACCAAGTGGATCATATATTAACCAAAACTGCTGAAATAAGCCAATATGACAACCCCAAACGCGCAAAAATTGAGCACCCAACCCTAAAAAAACAGAAGAAAAAAATAGTTGTTTACGTATCATATTCTCCCTCTTAACTACGTTCCCCATTTCAGTTCAGTGGTTCAACGTTTCACCCGATATTTCTCTAAGAAATGTATTTTCCTAGATCACATTCTGACGACATTTGAACTGAAAAAAATGAGAAAAAGTTTTGGGAAATGATACGATTTAAAAAAACAACTACACAATGCTACGTTGCACAATTAAAAAGATTTTTTTTTTAAAAAATAAGCTTGCATATGCACTAGAAAGAAAAAAACGCAAATTCAAAAAAATCCAAAATGCGAATTTAGAATCAGTCAAAATAAAATTTTGAAACTGAATTTTTTTAATAATAACAAAACAATAATGAAATATTAAAATAATAATAACAAAATAATAATGAAATATTAAAATAATAATAACAAAATAATAATGAAATATTAAAATAATAATAACAAAATAATAATGAAATATTAACATAATAATAATAAAAATAATAATAAAAAAAATAATAATAATAAAAAATATAATAAAATAATAATGTAAAATAATAGTAAAATAATATAATAAAAATTATAATATAATAAAAATTATAATATAATAAAAAATAATAATAAATAAAATAATATATAAAAATTATAATATAATAAAAATTATAATAATAATTTCTATTCTACACTATTGAAGAAACTCATTTTATTAGCTTAATGTTAAAAAAAATACACATCAGATAATTCAGTAAAGCAGAAAAATAAGCACAACAAAAATATATGTACAAAAATATTATCAAATAAAATATTATATGACTTGCATAATGAGCTTAGCAGTTGTAAAGTTTCACTTTCAATTTAAGAAATACAAGGAATTATTATCAGTAAATAATTATTCGATTTAAAGAATTCCAATTGAAAGGCTGTGCTCACATTTAATTTTTAAAAAGTTATAAACCATGCAAAATAAACTATTTAAAAACTGCTTCAAGAAAAAGTCTCTCAATCGTGAGTTCTCTAACAGTGTTACATTGATTAGAATATCAGGATTGTCAGATTAAATTTCCTAAAAATAGCCAAGCTGCTGTTCAAAAGGCCAAAATACTCAAAATTATCTTCCATTACGTCCCATCCAACACAATTAAAATTACAAAGACGCATTTAAAAGCTAAAAATCAACAAAACGCGCAAAAATAGTAAAGATTGATCGAAAAATAAAATTGAGATATTTTCTAACTTAAATCTAATCATTAACCAGAAAGATTTTGGCTCCTGGCATAATTTTAAATAAACCAAGTGGATCATATATTAACCAAAACTGCTGAAATAAGCCAATATGACAACCCCAAACGCGCAAAAATTGAGCACCCAACCCTAAAAAAACAGAAGAAAAAAATAGTTGTTTACGTATCATATTCTCCCTTTTAACTACGTTCCCCATTTCAGTTCAGTGGTTCAACGTTTCACCCGATATTTCTCTAAGAAATGTATTTTCCTAGATCACACATTCTGACGACATTTGAACTGAAAAAAATGAGAAAAAGTTTTGGGAAATGATACGATTTAAAAAAACAACTACACAATGCTACGTTGCACAATTAAAAAGATTTTTTTTAAAAAAAATAAGCTTGCATATGCACTAGAAAGAAAAAAACGCAAATTCAAAAAAATCCAAAATGCGAATTTAGAATCAGTCAAAATAAAATTTTGAAACTGAATTTTTTTAATAATAACAAAACAATAATGAAATATTAAAATAATAATAACAAAATAATAATGAAATATTAAAATAATAATAACAAAATAATAATGAAATATTAACATAATAATAACAAAATAATAATGAAATATTAAAATAATAATAATAAAAATAATAATAAAAAAAATAATAATAATAAAAAATATAAATAAAATAATAATGTAAAATAATAGTAAAATAATATAATAAAAATTATAATATAATAAAAATTATAATATAATAAAAATAATAATAAAATAAAATAATATAATAAAAATTATAATATAATAAAAATTATAATATAATAAAAATTATAATATAATAAAAATTATAATATAATAAAAATAACAATAAAATAATAAAATAAATATAATATTAAATAAACAAGATATCCCACACGCACAAAGCCAAAACCCAACTACGATAAACCCAATCCTTCCATTTGAACGTTAGAAAGAACGCAAGAACAACGTTCAGAACAATGTCAAAAGAGCTGTTCATCGCAATAAAGAACTGTTCGCAGAACAACCTCGAAAAAGAACGACTCAGAACAATCTACGCCATTTTGCAAGTTCGCGAAAAAGAACTACTCCGAACAACTCAAAAAAAAGAACTGTTCTGAAAAGCAAAGAGCTATCGCACTGGGAAAAAGCATCAAAGAACATACAAAAAGAACACCTGTTCAGTGTTCTTTTTTCTTTCATCGTAATCGTTTTGAAATCTGTTTTATTGCTGGAATAGTGGGTATAGCGTTTCGGGCATTCGTGACGTACGAGGAGAAGAAGTCTTTTCGTCCAAACCCACTCACCAACTATGAGGAGAGGCTGTTGCTTGTTTTGTTAGGAACTTATGATTAATGATTTACCGAGTAACGGATTTAGAAAATGGACGTAATTTTTTTTTGTTTAAAAAGACAATAATTTTATGATTAAAATCCACAATGTCAAAAGTAGAAAAGCTTTAAAGTGTTAAATTAAGTTCTGATGAAAAATCATAAATTTATAGAAGAACAGGTTTTTTCAAAAGCAAAGAACATACTGCTCCAGTTCTTTTTAAAGAACCTGTTCAAAAGAACATGGTGTTCTTTTTTTTCACATCTCTACTTTGGACTCCACAGATTTAACGAGCACGTCTGTCCCTGTGTACTCGGGCCCATCCGTGATGAGGATTTTCTACTATTTCCAGCACAGATCCGATTTATAGGATGACTGCCAGTAAGTGGGATTCGAACCCCCGCACTCCTGAGAAGGTTGAACCTCTAGGCTGATGCCTTAACCACTCGGCCACGGACGGGCCGACAACACGTTTAAATGTTAAGCGTGCTGGAAGAACGAATGGAGCAGAATAATACCAATATGCCAGAATAGCTTTGGTTGATTTGATATATCTCACTAGATCTGCCACTTGGGTTAACGATGGTCAAGTCCTACACTATGACTCACTACAAGGGCCTTTTTTAAGTATATATTATGTAAATTTCATTGGGTAGCGGACGTCGAAATGATGTGCAAATTTCTACTGTAGAGCTAGAGTTTATTCCGAGCAAAAGACCCGAGAATTATGTCTCGTAATTTAAAATCTTTAAATAACATTTTATGAAAATAAAAAGTTTAAACTGGCTACATAAGGCGTTAATAAATATTTTAAATGATGTTTGTGTTGGAACCATTTTTAAAATACCCGAGTATACTGAGATAGACGTGCTTGTTAAATCTGTGGAGTCCAAAGTCCAGACGGCGTTAGCGTACGATGTCGCTCAAAGTTCCATTGGGTGCCTGCTCAGGTGTCGACCTCGTCACTTGACCAGGGTTCTAAATTACGAGGCGTAATTTGCTGTGTTAGAGGTCCTTATAAGGAAGGCTAGAAAAAGACAATCGGAAACGATGAATTACCCTCTACCCATCTTGGAACCATTTTCAATTCAAATAAGTGCTTTTAACTTAAAACATTTGTTTAAACCACGAAATGTTTTATGCAGTGTAATATTGGAGTACATGACATTTATTGCATTATATTTACAGTTTAATAAACATTAAAAAAGATATCATGTAAGTATTTGTTTATCATGAACATTTTTACATGATTTTTATATTTGGAGAAAACACCTTCTAAAAACTTGTCTATAAAACGTGTTGATTGATTAAAGTGTATTCCATTAAAAATAGTATTTCATTGGTATATTTTAAATAGGAAGTCAAACAGCTAGTCATCCCTACTGTATAAAAGCCCAAATGAAAACTATTATGTTCGTAAAATAATACAAAAATACAAAGTTTGGGTAATAGTGTGTGATATTGGAAATCCATAACTGGTCATTTTAGTCAGGTCAAAATATATAGTCTAAAAAACAAGTTTGCATATATTCTGGTTACAGCAAATATACTTGCGATGACACATATCAATAATTTTATTATTAGTATTGTTTATTGCAGTTAAAAAAAATCTTAACTTAAGCAACAACAACCAAAAATCGACTTTCTGAAAATGTAACAGTAAATTAAAATTTTCACTTCCAAATTTTTCGCATTAGAAAATTTTATTTTTAAAAAATATATAATTTTATATACTTTAACTTTTTTACATTAATTTATCTCGATATTTTTTTCTGTCTTGGGACCACTTTGCTTGAAATACTCCTTCATAATTGACAAGGAAGTTAGCTCATTGTGATTACCTAATGACCCTTTTAATATTGCCGGAAGAGAAACAGTTTCCTCATTCTAGAAACTTAATATACACACTTTCTTTCGGAGTAGTTATCTTTCTATGTAAATAGCTTAATGATAAAAAGGGGTAAGTCTACAGAAACATTTCCGTACACACTTTCTTTCACCAAAATGTTCAAAGGAAGAAGCTTAGTGGGAAATGATTTAGCGGACTTGACACAATTTTTACATTAAAAGGGTGTTGTCGCAAAACTTGCATTTTTCCAAAGCATAACTAGGATACAGGGCCCGGCCGTACATTGGCGACTTCGTCCAAATGAATTTACTATTATCGAAAGTTGTCAATGAACGAACGGGGACCATATATCTTAATTATATTTCTAAGAATGCGAGTTTTGCAACTGCACTCCTTATTTAACGATGCATATGAACTCTGTGATATCACATGTCCGTTTGACATGTCCTTCAGAAACGAAACCATTTTTTTTATACTTATTATTTATACGAATTAGTGAATTTGCTTCACAACAAGGATTTAGTTACTTTGTAAATGCAAAGGAAAATTGTATGGCAAGATTCTTGTTTAAATGTTTTTTTAATTATTATTTTTGCAGGGTTTTTCCTATCTCTCTTTAATACTAGTCACGTGGAGCAAAGGTGTAAACTAGTTTTACTGCGACTGATAAAAAGTTAAAAAATTGTTTTTCATAAAAATGCTTTTGATATTTATGTAATAATAGGTTAAGAAAGATACCCAAATATTACAACATTTAATTAATTTATAAAAGCAATAAATACAAAAATATATGACTGCCTGTAAAGGGAAATAGTCACATTTGTAAGAGAAAATGTGTGTATTTTTTCTCTTTTCCTTCTTTATATAAAGTATTTTTAAAAAGTTAAAGACGGCCCGAACCTATGAGGCGGTGCCCTTCTCAGGTTTATGTAGCCTTTAGGGCCTGAGGTGCTAATGCTAGCAGCTGTAGTCCAAGCCGAGTGGCCAGTCTGAAAATGAATTCCATATGAACTTCCCCAATTAAGTTTGGTTCTCATTTGTCCGATCCTGAAGAAATGAAGTGCTCAGTGAACCCATGACCAACCCAGATCTATATACGAACCTTGGTCGACGGTACAGGAGACACTACATCACTGTAGCACTACGGCCGTTTCAAATATTTAACCGAAAAATACCCGACTTAAAATACGCAAAAAAGAACAATTAATTGAATTGGCAGTTGGCGTTTTATTTTGTTTCATCAATTAGCGTCTTAAATTTATAACCCTTTTTCGAATATTGACTTCGATAAAAGTTAACTTTTTCATTTAAACCGTTGAAACAACTGTTAAATTCCGAGCTTTGGATTTTACGGATGAGTTAAACAAGTTTTTCAAATTAATAAATGGACTAAAAATTACTTTGGAATCTCTTAAAATCTTTTTTTCTTTTAAATCAACGAAGGATTTTTTTTAAAAAAATCTAATACTACTTATTCTGTAGAACTTACGTAAATCATAATATATGATAAAAAAAACTTTCCAATATATTTCAGGGTTAACGGACGAAACTCTGCAATAACTACGTACACATTCGAAGTATTGAAAGATTCTGATATTTGCGAAGCTATAAGGTCGTACAAAATTATCACTAATATACGGAAAACTAAAACACAGAAAATTTCGGAAAATCATCTCAAAGGTAAGTCACGGTGGTTATATGGATCATACAGACAGGGCCTAATCTACGAAAACTCAGACTATAGGCACAACAAAATTTGGGGGCTCCTTTATGGAAATACTGTGTACGTTTTTCCGTAATGATGATGATAGTTGGTCATAAGATAAAAACAAAGTGTGGTCTCAGAGAATTTTGAAATTTACGGAAATTTTGGCGGCTTGCAGCATTTAGTGTAATAGAAATAGACACTAAAATTTTGGGGCCGGGCCCTTAAAGTTTTGGGGCCCTAGGCTCGGACATAACGGTTATTATGCTAGATCAGGCTCTGAGAATATCCTGAATAAACCTCCTGATTTGAAAAATTTATATCCGGAAAATGGTTAGTGATTTAAACAAAATTCTTGTGGCGCATTTCTGCAACAGCGATTATATATATTTTTAACTCTGATTTTATTTTACTCATTTATTTTTAAATAACTGGCATTAGCTACGAAATTTGGGTAACAGTATTCTCAAACATCAGAATTTTTTTTATACAAACTTTTCCAACTTTAATGGCCGCAAATGCGTCGGTGATAAAGCGTTGGAATTAAGCGTTGGAATGTGATAAAGCGTTGGGTGATAAATGGTCAGAAAGGTTGTGGATTTTTTTTTATCGTAAACGATGTTCTTCAAGTGACCCTATAAAAAGGATTTTCTTCAGCGATTACGACAAGACATTGCTTCTGATGTCCAACATTTCGAGAATATTGTCACCCAAATTTCGCAGCAAATGTAGTGCCATTTATTTAAAAAATAAATAAGTAAAATAAAAACAAGTTAAAATATATACTTTTCATCACTGTTGCAGAAATACGCAAAAAAATTGTGTTTAAATGTTGTCGAATTTTAAAAGGTCGAAATAATATTGTTGCACCGGTCATTGTCGACTTCCTCTAATTGAATTTAACATTGTTAAAGTGTCGCCAATGAAAGGGGCGGACCTTCTTAGTTATACTTTGGAGAATGTGAGTTTTGCAACTACACCCTTCATTTAGCGATTCCAAAAAGACTCTGATTGCGCAAGTCTGTTTTACATGTCCTTCGGAAACGAAACCATTTAAAAAAAAAAAAAATTACTTGGAAGGACGAACGAGTTAATTAGTTTCATACAAACATTTCGTTACCTTGTAATTGCATTGAGAAGTTTAGGGCGAAATCCTTGTTTAAATATTTTAATTACCGCATTTTGGCAGGATTTTCTTATCACTGTGAAAGATAGGCACGTGGCCAAAAGTATAAACTGGTGTTCACAGCAACAGATAAATTTTTTTTAACAAATTCATTTCTAATTTTTTTTTGTTATATTTATAAGAATCATCACCAATATTTTAACATTTTATACAATTATATCATTTTCTAACAAACTACAAAAGCAATAAATATTAAAATATTTAATTGCATTTAGAAGTAAATAGACACATTTGTAAGGAAAGGGGTAATTTTTAGCCTACTTTTTCTTTTTTTAATTCGAAAGAATTAAAAAAATGAAAAAGTAGGTATTGACATGCGGTCGATGTCCGTCTGTCCGTCTGTCTGTCTGTCCGTCCGTACCCCCCTTCCAAAATCGGTTCTAATCATCGGATCTTAAAAATTCTTTTTTTGTTAGAAAGCTATAACCTCAGATACCCAACTTTCATACTTTTTGTCCGTCTGTCTGTACGTCCGGACGGACATAAATCTACTATCTGTCGGCGAATTTCCCATTGAATTAGCATTAAAATTCAATTTTGAGTCATTTAAATCACTGTAGGTATTGAAATGCGGTTGATGTCCGTCTGTCTGTCTGTTCGTATGTCTGTCTGTTCGTATGTCTGTCCGTCTGTCTGTCCGTCTGTCTGTCCGCCTGTCTGTCCGTTTGTCTGTCTGTCTGTACCCCCCTTCCAAAATCGGTTCTAATCATCGGATCTTAAAAATTCTTTTTTTGTTAGAAAGCTATAACCTCAGATACCCAACTTTCATACTTTTTGTCCGTCTGTCTGTACGTCCGGACGGACATAAATCTACTATCTGTCGGCGAATTTCCCATTGAATTAGCATTGAAATTCAATTTTGAGTCATTTAAATCACTGTAGGTATTGAAATGCGGTTGATGTCCAACTGTCTGTCTGTCCATCTGTCTGTCTGTTCGTATGTCTGTCTGTTCGTATGTCTGTCTGTTCGTATGTCTGTCTGTTCGTATGTCTGTTCGTATGTCTGTCCGTCTGTCTGTCCGCCTGTCTGTCCGCCTGTCTGTCCGCTTGTCTGTCTGTCTGTACCCCCTTCCAAAATCGGTTCTAATCATCGGATCTTAAAAATTCTTTTTTTGTTAGAAAGCTATGACCTCAGATACCCAACTTTCATACATTTTGTCCTCCTGTCTGTACGTCCGGACGGACATAAATCTACTATCTGTCGGCGAATTTCCCATTGAATTAGCATTGAAATTCAATTTTGAGTCATTTAAATCACTGTTGCCAAATCAACAATGGCATGAGAAACTTTATTTAAACATATTTGAAGCAAAATAATATTTTCATGAATCAGTTTGGAATGACGTCATAAAATGTAGAACAATTTGATTCTTTGATTATTCATTAATTATCTACCAAGAAAGCGGCAAGGCATACTTTTGCATGCAATTATGCTTAGTTTTAATTTACATTTCTTGTTTTTTAATGCAGTTCGGAGTAGTTTCATTACTTTTGTTATTAATAAATATTTATTCTTCGAACTACAAATAAATCACGAGCAGATGATAAATAATATTTCATTAATTTGCGAACGAATATTAAGGAAAATAGTTGATTTTGGCTTTTAGAAGTTTAAATTATAGCTGGGTGCTGTGTTTCGATTTTTTTTCTAATGTGTATAAATCTAGTGTAGAAACGGCTGTTGATGATATTTACTTTAGGAACCTAGTTTTTTTCCCGATTAGAACTTCAGTAAGTATTTAAGTAACAGGAAAGTAGGCTACTTTAGTTCTTTATGAACTTCTTGTTCTTTCTTTTTTATACAAATATATTTTTAAAGGCCGACGAAGCTTACTGGACTTTGAGGCTGTGGCCATCTCCGTTTTTGTAACCTTTGGCCCTGAAGTGTTAATAGCTAGCTACTGCCCATGTCCAGTGGCTAGTCCGACGATGAACTCTCAGTTAAATTCCCAAGCAAGCTTAGTACTCATTTATGGACCCCGGAGAAATGAAGTGTCGAGTGAACCCATGACCAACGCGAATCCGTCCGAGTGCACCTATCGAAAAAAAAGGGTAACTAAAATAAATTTATAGTCCTGAAAAATTATTCTATGTCACTTACAAATGTGCCGTAAAGAATTTTGTATCACTATTTTCCATATATTACATGGATTTTAAAAAAAAAATGGGAGTGAGTCTCTTTCAGGATACCTGTAGTTTTAATCAATGGTTATGTGATAAAGTAAATAAAATGTCCATTTCGAAATGTGGTTACACAATAATAAAAAAAAATTAAACGTATTTTTGTCTTTTATTTAGATGGGGAGATCCATTTTTCTGAAAGTTTCTCCTGCAAAGACAGCCGCACAGTGGAGAAGTGCGTTTCTAGTATAACAGTTAACGTCAATTCTTGGCCCAGAGTATTCACTAGTGGAGTGGCTGTGGAAACAATCAAGGGTCAAAAACCCATCTCTTGCCGCGTACTGGTAAAGCCAACTACCAAATCCAAGACACTGTGGACTGCTACCAAAATTAATTGTTTTTAAATAAATGAGCAGGGCACTGACTAGATACTTTTAAATCAATTGAAGTTCTGAAAGTTAAATCGATAGGTGTGTTGCATACTGTGGCTCCTTTAACTCTTATTTGGTCTATCTTATATGTCCTCGATTAGAAAAAACAGACAGAAACCCTCGAAAAATTCTTAATATTTAAATTTTACAATTAAACATCATGCTGATGTTGGGGTATATTAGTCAAATTACTTATTATTTATAAAATGATTCATTTAGAGCATTCTAAATAAATCCTCATTTTAATTTGATTTAATCCTCATAATCTCTTCTCATTACGTTATCTCATTCTGTTGACATGTAATAATTATGTAATATTTTATGCCAGCATTTTCGAAGTACTGTTATAAAAAAAAATGTTAGAATAGAATATTTCTTTTAGTTCGGAGATATTATGTATTATGCTACAGTTTCTAAAAAAGATCCTAATCCAGAATTCTACACTCTATCGCTTTTAAAAAATTGTCTTCGATTTGTTTGTAATTTCATCAATAAAATGAAAAACATTTCCTTCTTGCAACACATTTTGCTTATTTATTGTATGTTTATTTTTAAATGTGGTAGTATGAGTGTTAAACTGAATTGTAGTGTTCTCCTGTCAATTCTTGGCATCTCAAATATATTGATTGTGGAAGAGTCCATTTTGAAAACAAGTAAAAAAAACCTTGAAGGAAGAAGGGTTGCGCTGGTCCCATGGCGTTTGAAGAGCATAGGGGATTTTTGAAGTAATTTAGTTGGACATAATGTGTCACACTAAACAATATATGGGTATTGGTGAAAGGATGATTATAAATGATTGCTAATACGCAGTTAGCGACTGCACGTGCATTTCTTTGCTATCTCGGCTTGATCGTTGCATCGATTTGCACCTGTAATATGTATAATTTAACACATTCAGTATCGCCACGGGGAATGCTATTAGTAAAAATATAGCTATCCAATAATAGTGAACCCGATGTAAGTTCGTACTGCCCTTCATTTGAGAAACAGTTTCTAAACCTAAAGAAATACGAGTCGAAAAAAAGTAATGAATCGCAAAAAATATAGGACCTCTGGCCAAAAAATCTTCCTTACCCCTTTTCATTTTACGAGTGATAGTTTGGACTCGTCTAAAACGCATATTGTAGGTGTTAAGACTTGATAAGAGGACTATACGTTATGCTCATGTCCTTAAATTCTATGTATATTGTATTATATGCCTATATAGACATATTTGTGTGCTTCAGGGGTTTCTATCGACACACGATATAATTGACGGTTCATGCAGCAAAGCTTGGCTTGCAACCTTTACTTGTCGGAGAAAAGGCAGGTTGTTGATCATATTTGTTACTTTTAACCTTTCAGTCCCAATGACAATTTGGCATCATCATTTTAGAAAAAAAATTCTGATCGTCTATAGCCATTTATGATATCAAAATGCACATCATTCGATTATTTTTCCATTAGAAAATATTTTTTATTAATCCCAATAGATGTCAGCCCTATTATTTTTTTAAAATTATGATCAGAAACATGGTTATGCCAAATAGCATCACTGGGACTGAAAGGGTTAAAAAAGAAATCCATTAACAGTATTTCAAATTGGAAGAAACTAAAACTGATGGTGCTAGAGTAAAAAACACTCTCCAATATGTGCATAACCCGTGGCTATGGAACTGGTTCGCCCTAAATCTGCCGTAGTCCAAAATCCTGACGTCATCACTTGAGCGAAGTTTAAAATTATGAGCCCACGTGTAGCTCTAGTGTCTCGGAAAACTTCAAAACACATACTAGTCAGTCCAATTCCAAACTTGGTGCATCATCTAATGATGATGGGAAAGTGTTGTTGGGATGTTAAAGAGATTATAATAAGTAATATTAAAGATATGTTAAAAAGGTAATTAATTTTTGAAGTTTAAATTGGGGTGAAATTTAAAAGTTTTTGAGAGGGTTTAAGTCAGAATGTGTCATATATTTAGATAAATTGATAAATATATTCTATAGATTACAGTACAATAAATTACACAACTTAAAAGAACTAACAACAAGAGAGCAAAGAAGACGAAATGAATAACAAGAGATAATAAAAATAAAAGAAATAACTACGAAAACATACACTGTCTAAAATTGATTAGTTATTCCAATATTTTTTGACATTAAATTAAAATAATTAAATTGCATTATCAGTAAAACAAATGTAATCTTCCGGAGTCGGCTCGTCATCCGGACTGTGGTTCTAAACTATGACGCCCACGTCGCCAATAGTCTTCGTGTAGCTCTAGTGCGACGATATTCAAACTAAACTAAACAAGTGTAATCTTGGATAGGCAAGAAATGAAAACAATACTACTGCCACTGTTGCCACTCATTTTAACCCATAGGTATTTCAAGTTTTTTCTACATTATTTTTTTCCAAACTATTTCGGGGTTATGTCGTTTTCGCAAGCCTACACAAAACCCCCTCTTTCTGAATTCATATGGTAACTCCTCAGGTGTAGTTTTCCTCATCTTACACTTTATTCAAACTTATGAAGCCCTTGTTATGAATTTTCTCGAAAATAGGTAAATTTTCAGAAATAATAAACCCCTAAAAAAGTTCAAAAATAATAATAAACGCTTTAAGTGAGTATAGTTAAGAATAGTTTTGAGAAACGGGGCTTAAAGTAATACACCAATGTGACAAAGACGTTACAAATGTCAAATTATAAAATATTACCCTTTTTTTTTGTCAATCTCGGACAGACGACCTTGTCTGGCAACAATTGCAGTGTTTATTATGAGTTCCTAAAAAAAAAAAAAGAAGCTTGGTTTCGGTTTGTATTCTAAAAAATAATATATATTGCTTCATATATGATGCTCCTTCCCTTGAGCTGAAACTTTTATATATTCAAAAGTTAATAATTCATTAACAATGTCACTCGTCGAGGATGAATTACGTGTTCCAAATTGTGAGTATCGAAAACAAATTGACGCGTTATTCTATTTGGTTCTAGGTTGAATTTTTCAGTTTGCGATTTCGATTAGTATCAATAAAAACTTATTGTTTTTTTAAGTTCTTTATTTAGTTATTTATTTTTGCAGATGATTTTAGTGATTTCGTATCTTCATCTCCAAGTATTAAAAAGTCTAAAACCATTTCCTGCTCCTCAAAGGTAAATATTTTAATTCAATTCTCATGTGTGTATTTTTAAAAACAAAGCATGCATTGGCTTTTTATTTATATTAATTATTTATGGACAATGTTTTAACTCAGTATTCTCTTTTAATAGTTGCAACATAGTTTAACTAGTTATCAAAATATAACTGTAGAAAAAGTAAGATTGTTGCAATATATCCTCATAATTTTCCCTGTTTCCATAGATGCATGCAGGAATTATTTCATAACCTCTTCTTAAGGTTTGATAACTTATTTCGGTTAATAATATTCCAATGGTGCTTCTGTCGCCAAGGATTTGGCAGATTTCTATTGGATGATAAATACTTTTTGCAGGGATTGGAAAGTTACTTTTAAAAAGTAACTTTCTGGTTACAGTTACAGTTACTTAAAATAAAAAGGAACGCGTTACAGTTACTTTTTACAAAAGTATCGAATCACAGTTAGTTTTTGAAATTTCAAGTTATAAGAAATTGCCCATTATTCAAAGAGAATCACGATAAACGAAACATAAGCACAAACAAAACACTGTAATTTTAATTAATAAACATTTTTTTATTTTAATCCTTTACCCTGATAATCACCCGACCCGACAAAGAGTCCATCACTAAATGCTTGGGAGGGTATTGACAGAAATAGGGGTAGCTCAAGAATGATCGTGCACTCCCTGTCTCCCCCAACCCCACCCCTTTTCCAGGAGAAGGACTTGTTGTTGGTCATTGTTCTCGAACACATTCAGATAACACACAAAGGGGTTTGCACTGAGAGATCCAACCTGCTTGGCAGTTAGCATGATTTATTTCAAAGCCCTTCTTTTCGGTAGATGCTTGTAATTGCAGGGCTTATTATGTGATACTTGGAAAGGTAAACATAAACAAGGAAAAAAAATTTTCTTTGACAATTCTGGCTGAAAGCCGCCCTCACGCCTTTAGCAGCCATAGTGGACAATTCTATTACATGCTTTACTTTTTAACTCCCAAGTAAAGCTCGTATTTCGGGAATGCGAAATGTTCCCTTTTTTAGGAGTGTAATTTCAAAATTATCATCAGACAGCCTTCGGAAAGTAACGGAAAAGTAACAAAATTTTTAGTTACTTCGTTACCGCTAAAAGTAACTGAGTTACAGTTAGAGTTACTTTCTGAAAAATGTAACAGCGTTATTCGGCGTTATGTACCTAAAAAAAGTAACTGTTACAAGTAACGGCGTTAAAAGTAACGCGTTACTCCAATCCCTGACTTTTTGTAGTCATACAGCATTTTCTAACGACATGCATTGTGGGTAGGTGGTGGCTGGTGTTTCGTTCACAAAAAATGCTGTTTTTTTTTGTCATTTCATATCCAAGTTTTTCTTGCATGTTTTCGAAATTGCCCCCCTCTTTTAGAGGTTGCATGATAATACATTTGAATTTAAACATATGAAATTGAATGAAACTTCAGGAAAATTTATTTTTGTGATGTAAATTTGAAGAGTTCTAGCATGGATCAGGTTAACCCTATTTGCTGGCAAGCAACTTGGCAACATCTCAAAACTTATGATTTCCGAACGCTGCCTTTTGCCTGAGGTTTTTTTCGGTAACCCTAAACTGATATCAATCGGCATATGTATGCATGCAACTTTATTTGGTAAATTTTAATCCTACGGTATTGCTTGGTGCGTTGCCAAAAACTTGCCAACTTGGCGAAACTCGTGTGTTTCTCCATTGCCAGATTCCATTTCTCCATGCCGATGCATTAACCCTAGTTTCATTGAATTGATTGTTAGCGCTATATGGCGCTCTACACTGCTCTAACTACTCTACACTACACAATGGGCTGATAGTGGCAATCCAGTACAAACACGTTTGGGGCTCAGAGCAATTTTTTTTCTCTCTAAAAAAACATCACTATCCAACATGGGGCAGTATTGTAGAGCCCATTGAAAGCATTAGTGCAGATACAGCAGTTTACCTGCCCACGGCAGCATTGCCATTTGCCCCATAAGCTGAAATGGGCCCTATAGGCATTGGTGCTTTATGGCATCACTACATTAAGTTTAGTTTAATTCATTGTTCTTTTTGTGTTTGTAGATATTCTGCGATCCCGTCCATGGTCAAATCTCTCTCCACCCTGTGTGTGTTGCTATAATAGACACTCCACAGTTTCAACGACTGAGGTCTATCAAGCAGACTGGATTTCTGGAATATGTCTACCCTGGATCTATACACAACAGATTTAGTCATAGTCTTGGGTTGGTAAAATTTAAAGTATATATTAAGTTTTATGATGTAATCGCTATAGTATCCCATTAAATTTTTTATATAATTTGTATTGTATGATCAGTATTCTTTGAATTTCTTAGAATTAGAAAGTAAGTTAACATATTGACTGCTATTGATCATTGAAACTATACTATATTGATCATTGAAAGTAACTAATGAAATCCCATATGGATACAAATGAAAGCAAGAGTGTTACATCATCTGTAACATTCCTATTAAAAATATTATTGTAGGGAGAAAAATTTCAGTTTTTTAAAAAAATTCTCCAAACCATTTTAAAGTAATATAACCAATTGAAAATTAACCTAACAACTTGAAGCCTAAATTTTAATAAAAAATTTAATTCAAAATATTAAATTTTAATTCTAAATTTCAGGGTCTGTTATCTGGCTGGAAAGTATATTCAAGAACTTCGTGAGCACCAGCCAGAGTTAAAGATTTCTGATACAGACGTCTTATGCATTCAATTGGCTGGATTGTGCCATGATTTGGGACATGGTCCCTTTTCACACACATGGGAAACTTTTATGAAAGTTTCTAATGCAAGAAAGAAAAACAACACCTCTTGGAAGGTATTTTATGCTCACTGCTTTTAAAAATAAAATTTAAATGAATAATCCCATGTAGTAAACTTGTCTTCACTCTAATAGGGCCATATTTCAGAGTATGCTGCCTATAGGCTAAAATCCATTTCCCTCCCCTCTATAGTTTAATTCGTTTAATACATTTGTTTTTATACAAAAATATCTAATCAAATTAGTTACATATTTTTTAATTTTTAACTTGCTTCTTTTACGATTCATTACAAATAAAATGAATTTCAAACTTAATTTTGTTTTGATTTTAAATAACATGTATTCTTGAATTTGTATAGAAAATATCATTAATGTCTAAAATACTTCCTCTTAACTATTTTTTATAATATCCTGCAAAAAAACTTAACTTTTTCAAATCAATAATCGTGGCAAAAGTGATGCTTTTAACGAAATCATGTTTCAAAGTTACTTTTACGCACTAGTGCGACAAAGTAAATAAGAGCATGTGATTGGGTGTAAAATTCTTTATTTGAGCATGATATTTTATTCGGCGGCTTTGTGATTGGTGTAAATTCTTTATTTGGTGTCTTATTTCCAATGCCAATCTAAGAAATACTTTTTGCACGTGATTTTAACGTGATCATTTGAACGTGATAATAAAATAATTAATAAGCCAATCAATAAATGCCAATTTAATAAATACTTTTTTTGCATGTTATTATAAAAAATAGTGTATGACAACGCGTTGAAAATAGCCTTTTTTAAACTCGTGAATTTTTTTCATTGGCTCGTACCTCGCTCCTGAAATAATTTATTCAACTCGTTTTAAAAAGCCTTACTTTTCACACTAGTTGCATAAATAACTATTCTACCTCTGAAAATTTCCCACTCTAGGTTGCAGACTGCTTAGCCTATTTAGATATACAACCCAGTGTGTTAAACAAATTGCTAGGAACCTTGAAAAATATCATTATAGTAATTTGAGCATTTATTCATCGGATGCTTAGAAACATGAAGAAATGATACAGAAAACATAATGTGTCTTCATCTTCTGCAGTAAAAATATATTACACTGTTTCACACTGATTCCCTAAAAAAATTTGCTTTTATATTTTGGTCTCGAAAATAAATAAATAAGCACATTACTATTATATACAATTATGAAATCCTTTGGAAAATCATAAGGGGGTAAGTCCTAAAAACAAAAAGGTAATTTCCAAATAAAAAAAATGATTATTGAAGACAGCTTTGTTTAGAATCTAAATATCCTTATAGGCAAGTTCAGAAGTAATCCAAAATATATGGTGTTGGTGGGACTAATCCCCATCAAGATTCATGAAGTTAAAAATTCCCAAAAAGTCCAAAAGCAGATGTTGGCTTTTCACAGCCTCTTCACATGAAAACCCCTGGCATGTCAAAATGTGCTTGGGGCAAAATGTAGCATTGTGGCATTTGGAATATGGTGGATGTATTATTTCACCTTTTTCAGAAATCAAACGCTTCAAGTGGCCAGTAGAAAGTTGAGGCAGTGTTGTCTGATGTACTCTGTAGCCTTTAAATGTTATAATATATATTTTTACCTACGTGAATTAGTTTTTTACAGATAACCTTCAAGTCTTTTATGATTAACCGAGTATACTATTTCATGCGCTGCTGCATAATTCTATTAACGATGGTTTAATTATGTCTTTTTAGCATGAAGTTGTTTCCATTAATATGTTTGAGTACCTCATCAAAGCCAACAATCTAGCTCCTGTTTTGAGTGACTATGGGATTGGATTAAAAGAGTTAGAACTTGTCAAGGATTTCATTCTGGGAAAACAGGTCTTTTATTATTCAAATATTTATGTAGGCACATTTAAGAAGTTATATTTGGTCATGTTTTTAAATATGTGTTTTGTTTTATTTTGTAGCCCAAGAATGGTAGTCGGGCCTTTCTTTACCAGGTAATTTAAAAAAAAAAAGATATCTTCACTTTTGTAATGTTCCTTATTTTTTTCTTCCTTGTAGACATATATTTTTTTTAACCTTTTGGTGTATAGATAGATAATGTACAATGTGTCTCTTAGTTGCTAGTATGTTAAAAAAATAATTTCAATAAAAATAATAATTCATTCAATAATTCATAAAAAGTTACTTAACTGTAATCCATTAATTAGTTAAGTCATGCAGCATTTTAGCTATATGTAATTATCCTAGCAAGTCCTGATTTTTTTAAATACTTATTTGGTTGGATTAGTATAATAAATATATGTTAATTGCACTTAAATTTACATGAATGATGTTTGTTAATGCTGTGTAATAATAATTTGTAATATTTAGCTGTGGTTTTATTAATAATTTAATAAGTACTTATGAGGTTACTTCTGGTTAAAATTTAGAGGTTTCATAATAATGGTTTTGGTTTATTTTTATAAATATTTCTTGTGTAATTTTAGATAGTAAACAATGATGATTCTGGATTGGATGTGGACAAATGGGACTACTTTTTACGAGACTGCCACTATTTGGGCCTGCCTTGTAATTTCGAGTATACGCGTCTAATGCAGTTTGCTAAGGTATTTATGGTGGATGGGAAGAGCCAAATTTGTTTCAGAGATAAGGTAAGAATTGACACTTTATACAACATATATTTATATAGATAGTAATTATAATTGTAGTTTCGATTTAAAATGGTTGTAAATGAGAAAAAACCCGGTAGGAACATTGTGAGGTACAGATGAATTGCATAAACCTTTTTACTCCAGAATTTTTTTAATGCATATATTATTTATATAAACAGATTTTTCAAACAATTATGTATTTAAAAGTAAGTTTTGAATTTAAAATTTTAAAAAATTGACATTGAGCGACAAGTAGTTCTCATTTTAATTTAGAACATTTAATATTTATATTCACTCTTATCTTTGTTTAAATGATTATTTAGAAACTTGTTTTTTAGATCTTGGAAAGTGTGTACAATGTATTTCGAACACGTAGCAACTTACATCGCTTGGCTTATCAACACAAAGTATTAATTGTCACGGAACAAATGTAAGAATGTTTTATTTTAAATATTTTTGTCAATGTGTTGACTAATTTATTTAAAATATCTTAAGAAGTTGTATTGTTCAGAGCACATATTATTGAGGTTATTCATTTAAAAAGGCATTTAGTAAATATTTTCAAGAAAATTATGCATTCACTATTTGACTTTGTATTGTTTGGTGTATATTTAAGGCTTGGATTCAATTATTTTAAAATTGTAATTTTCCATAGGTTCATTGATGCTTTTGTAATTGCTGATGGAAAATGCATAGGACCCACAGGGTATGCATCTGTAAATTTAGGAATAGTATGATTAAAAAATAAGCCATCTGTCTGTTGTATAAATGTATCTTTTTTTTCTTTTTTAAGAAAACATTTTTGTCAATATATATTGACAGTATGTATATTTGTTTCTAGGTGGTATAAATTTTATTACTAATGGTTAAAAATTACTAAATGGTTAAACATGTTATTTAATAATAAAATTAAAAACACAATATGACTATTGATGTAAAAAATAGTTTACTTCTCAGCACTTATGCTCTACATTAGCCATAGATTCTGTTTTAATAGTGTTTTATATCTACTCATATAAGTGATGTTTTTTAATACGGTATAGCCCTGTTATAGTGTTATTCAAGGGACCATAATGTTTATGACGTTATAAACAAGGTTGAATAAATATTAGGTATCGTAAATCATGTAAAATATGTATTCAGTACTCATATTATTAATTTTAGTTATAAAATAACGTCTATTGAATAAATTTGAATGTAGCTTAGTTTCTCCTTCTCCTGTCAATAATTTTTAGGCTTAAAATAAATTTCAAATTTGGTGACTTTTTGCATCATTTGGCGAATAAAATAAAATTCGATTCGTAAAACCGCTTAAAAAATTCTTTAAGAAGGCATTTTGGATATCATATAAACATTTATTTATAGCATTATAACCGAAGAATTAAAATGTGTCTTTACAAGCAAGATATTATAACATTAACGTCTATGGGCAATTCAAGGGATTGAACGGTAATGGCTTTGTTATTGTAACCGATTTTGACTGTAATTCATTTCTAATTTTATATCTATATTTTTTTCCTCTAACAGAGAGGTACTTCAATTTTGGGAGTGGAGCATGTCTGCAGCCACTGCCAAAGGGGATGCCTTGTACCAAGCCTTGGACAAATACTGCATGCTAACGGACTATGTGATATTTTCTTGCCTTAAATTCGCAACTCATCCTGATTTGCAAAGAGCTGCCAATATTGTCAAAGCTGTAGAGAAAAGGTCTTCTAGAGAATATGGATTCTATCAGCATATTGCTTTAAAGATACTGCCTTATTTTGTTCATGAGGTAATTCGAAACAGTTGATGAAATTTCGTCACATATTTTGTTATCCATTTTATTATTATTATTATTATTATTATTATTTATTATCAAGAAAACAACAAGTACAAAATAAACACTCTGGGGATTTAGAATCCCATACGAGTGATGTTTATTTAATGAAATTAGGAAATTTCAATTTTGTCAATTGTAATGCCTAAGTTAGTTTTCCCATGAAGAGCAAACTATTATTGTTTAACATTTATCAATTATATTTCCATACTCGCTGACCCGACAGACATTGTCTTGTCTTTACTATGAATATTGAATTGTAATTGAAGGTTGATCGAAAAATCCATCGATCCTTGGCAAATGCAGCCAAAAATGTCCAAAGAATAATCCCCATGTGGTGGGAGTGCACGTTAAATCTTTTTCAAAGTCCTGACGCCACGTACAATGTAAAAGTTGCATTGGGTGCCTAATCAGGTGTTGGCTCGTCACATGACTGGGATTCTAAATAAAGACGCCCGTTGCCAATATCCCTCTTGTATAGCTCTAGTGCGCGATAATTCAAACTAACCCTAACCCATACAACTGGATGGGAATAGCTACCCTACGCTAAATTTTTAACTTCACCAAAAGCTGCCAATGCCAATATTCAATTGGCCATATCATAGCTGTATCAAATTGACAGTTTTATAAACATAAAGTTTTTAAACTATACGTAGAGGGAATTAACATTTCTTAGAAGTATTCATCAGATCTAGAATAGTAATCGCCTTTACTGCCATGATACATTATAGCAATATCTTCACTTCTTACCATTTATAAACATCAATTAAATTAAATTCGGAAACAAAAAATCAAAATATTTCAATTCAATAAATAAAATACTGATATAACAAACACAACGAAAAACGAATTAGTTAAATCGGTCCAGCCGTTCAGGCGTGATGCCGTCACTACGAAAAAATGGGACTTTAATTTATATATAAGATTATTATACTAATTAATCTATTAATTATAAACTTTATTAATTAATCTGTACAATATTATTTTAGTTATATTTGTATATTAGTATGTTATTAATTAAATGTTTTTGTTATTTATCTATGTTGTAATGTTACTCTTTATAAATAAATGAAAGAATAATTAAAAAACACTATTATCAAGCATCTTTTAATTTTCAATTGCTCTTTATAGGATGACATATTATCTGAATTGTGTCTACTCCTTCCTACGGCCAATGAGAAAATATTGGATTCAAATATGTGTAAGCTGTTCCCAAAAGAAATGTTTGAACCAGTTACGGCCGATGACATTTGTGTTAAAGTAAGTTAGTTTTCAAATTGCATATTGAGTTTACTGTATGTATTTAACAATTAACATAGATGCATGGTAACAAAGGCATTTTTAGTTGTGTTTCTATTCTATGTATGTATAATAATAGGCCAAAGAGGTAAGACATTTGAAAGTATCGAAAAAATAATGTATCTCTAGTACGTACATAATGCCCTGCACACATATGGCCACAGAGTTTACACTAATGTTTTTCAAAGAATTACAGAGCTTAGGTTTCCTATCTGCCTTACTTAATTTTATACCATATTTAGTCCCCACAATGGCTTTTTAAATACCAAGATGTGTTGATCGCTGACAGTTCCACCAAATTTGGAGAGTCTATTTGCAAAGCACACATTCTCGAAATAATAACTAAGGTATTGGGTCCGGGTCTTTCATTGTCTATTTTTGGGAATTGTAAATTCAATTGGACAAAGTTGCCAATTAATGGATGGATCTCTATTTCTTATGAGTAATGGTCAGTCCCGTATATTTAATGCATTAATTTTGAAGTCACAGCTTCTGAAAAAGTATTGCTTTGTCATGTAAGCTATTTTTCCCCAGGTATGCAAATGATTATAACTGCCAAACAAATAAATTTTTAAGGATAAATATCATCTGTTTATTATTAATTTTTGGATTTAAAAAACCCCAAAATATTCTGCAGATGGTAGCATTATTGTTTATCCATACAGTTTGAAGAGATTGCATTTTCTCTTTAAACATGATTAAAATTCTTTCTATAAAAATAATTAGAATTTCCTTTTATGACAGAACTAACACTATCTGATTTTGACCAGTACGCAAAGTAATTTAAAGGGTCACTTGTTAATGATGGCAGAGAAACTGTTGCCTCTTAAATGTTGTTCTAACTGGTTTTAAGTGTTTTAAATTTACCTTGAATGATTTAACATAATATTGAATTTTCATCCATTAGAATGTGAGTGTGGGCTGGGGCAAAGGCGACAAAAATCCTGTAGACTTTGTCCACTTCTACTCCAAGGATTCTGTTTTTACCAACCACACTTCCAGCTGCTTCGATGTCCCTGCCATGCTTCCAAAGTCTTTCCAGGAGATACAGATCCACGTTTTGTGTCGTCGTAGTGACGATTATGCCATACAAGTGTCCAGATGGTGTTTCGAAAACTTCTGGAAGCGTTGCACTATCAGGAGTAGTAGCCACTTTTGATCTGCTTGATGGTTTTGGAGGGTTTGTAGAAAGTAAATCTTGTTGAGCTCTAAATGTAAAATTTGTGTAAATTTTTTGTGGTGCCATATGAATATATCTTATTTGAAGAGTACAGGGGAAAAACAACTTCAATGCATTGGAATCTTTCTGCATCAGCCCTATTTGGCAACAATAGCGAGTCATCACTTAAACTGGTGTAAGGAAACCAGTTACTAACTTTCTTCTTCTCTTGCGACAACCCTGATTCATGCCAGATAACAGTGGACATGAGTCACATGTTTGTACCATGAAAGAAGAAAAGAGAGAGAAACCAGTTTCCTGTCGCAAATGTCCTCCAAGCACACCAGAATACAGGAAGATTCCTATGCAATGAAGTTGTTTTTTCACTGTACTCAATTTTTACAGTCCTAAATGTGTTCTTTTTTTCTGAAGTAGTATAAGGTTGTATGGTTTTGTATGATAAGGTGTAATAGAAAGTGTCCCCTGACAAGTATGTGTTATACATAATGCTGGAACACAAAAAACTGGAGATAGCTTATGATTTTTTTAATAGATAATATGGGAAATTTCGGTGAAATTTAAAGGAGAGAATGTTCATGAAAAAATAAAACCTTGTAGCTACTTTTTTTTTCATGTACTATTATTTTTAGAGCTTAACGGGAAGCCTACTTTCTGGGCAACTTTACTTTTCCAGTTTTTTGTAGCTAAAAAGGCTTTAATAACAAAGTCTTAATTGATGGTTTCTGATAGTAGAAAAAAAAGTTAATGTGTTTTGATGACTTGAGTTGAGCATGTTGAAATTGGTTTTCCTCTGTATCAAAAGTGAATATGGTGTATTACTCAATATCATTGTGGTCTCTAATTTTAGTATGTTCTACCTTCTGTTAAAAGAACAGTCTTTTCTGTTGCATTTATCACCAATTAGAATTTAATATATGAGCTTTTCAAAGCATTAACAATTTCAGTTTTATTTCCTTATTTGTTTGAAGTTGGAAAGTTAGAGAAAGATTCAAAAGTTGTTGCACAAATCAACTTGGGCTAAAATTTTGCCTAAATCTAAGTTTTAAATGAAAGCAGCATAAGATTAGCCATTTTTTTGTTGTAAAAAACTTGATTACTAAAAGTTTGAACAGGTGTTTTTTATGACAACTTAGAAACTGTTTTAAGCTTTTTTGTTTGTTTTGTTATGATAATTTACAGGGTTGAAATTATCTTTTAAAATTCCCTACCAATTGAGAAGTCTATATTTGGACTTGTGCAGCAGACTTTTGAAGAATTTATATATTTGTTAAAAAAATTCTTGTGTGTTTTGTTTTAGTGGTATAGTTTTTTTAGTTTTAGTCACATAGGTTTTTCATATACAGTTGAT
The DNA here is from genome assembly GCA_019343175.1 of Oedothorax gibbosus. Taxonomy (NCBI): domain Eukaryota; kingdom Metazoa; phylum Arthropoda; class Arachnida; order Araneae; family Linyphiidae; genus Oedothorax; species Oedothorax gibbosus. The sequence continues at coordinate 19,512,430 of CM033279.1, forward strand.
ATTCACACCAAAATAAAATCAGATCTTATTTTTCCCCGAAAAATGTAGTTTAATTAAGAATTTTTATTAATTAATAAGCCGCTTAAACATTATAGTTTTTTTTAAATAGTTTATGCAGTGTGTTTAGATCGAAGTAAGGAAAGGATTTTGAAACAAAAAATTGCATTATGTAATCGAATAAGTATGAAAAAATTAATTAAAGTTTATCTAAAACAAAGGAAACTTATCGCCTAATTTTGCTAGAAAGTGAATTTTACTCTTTCATCTGTCTTTTCATACATATTACTAATATTAAAGTATTAATTTAACTATTCGTGTGATTTTTTCTTATTACAGAGAAATTTATTTTGCTTAGATGCTGAGTAAATATATAAATGATATATACATTTTATTTAAAAGAAGTTTCTAGTCGAGAAAAATATTTTATACTTTTTATGTGCAATATTTCATTAATGTTATAAGTGTTATATATAATATTTTTAAAATTAATTTTCAATTGATACTTTATTCATAATAATATTGCACTGACAATTAGTATTTTCTCACATTTCATAGTAAGAAGTAATTAAATTTAAAAAATGTATGGAAAACACATAAACTACTCAAAATGATTTATGCAGGAAATTAGATAAATATAATTTGATACTTTCTTCTCATTTCTTACAAAATTCCAGTGCATTTTTTTAAATGAAAAATTGTTGTGAAAAGTTGCGTTAAACAAAAGTTAATAGTTATTTCCAAATTAATGTGGGTTAAATTAATGAATAAAAGTTTAAAGTTAATTTTAAAATACCCTTTAGTTTTTTGGAGATTGATTTTGAGATTTTAAACTGGTGTTTCCAAATCAATGATAATATTGGAAAGGCAACTGTTTAAATTTTTATGCATAACGTTTAAATACTTAGCCATTATTTCGTGTTTTTTTCTGGTAAAGAAAACTTAAGGAACATTCTATTGTTTTTTTATATTAATTAAAAAAAATTATATTTGTTTAGAATTATATTGTAGTTATAAGTGTATAGTTTACATACATTTATTTCAACATTTTTCTAATGGAAATATGGTACTTTTTCATAAAATAATTTGTTAAGGTTACTTTTACTTTCAATTTTAAAGTTTCTAGTTACTTAGAATTTCAAAATAGAGGTGTAATCTTGTTGTTTCAAATTTATATGATTGTTATAGTCTTGAATTAATTGACTAAATATTGTTTTTATTTATATGTTCTAGTATTATTGTTTTTTTGTTAAAGGTTTTATGTAGTATTGGGGTCGCAAAAATTAAAAGTTAAAACATAAAAAATTCTTCAAAAACTATGAATATTCACTTCGATTTTTTTCTTATTAATTGAAACTGCTTCTGAATTACTACTAACATTAAGTACGTTACTGACTAACATTAAAAGTAAATTTAGTTTTTAATTTTTTTATTTAATTTTTTCTTATACTACATATGTTCATTCAACCACTTGAAACAATTTCTATTGTTTAGTTTCTGAAAATCTTTTCATAATGATTAAACACATCATTAAAAGAAGAGATCCACATTATATACACATCTCTTTCATGTGTTTATAATATTTATATGCTTCAAAAATAAAAATCACTGAAAAAAAAAGCGTAAAAGTAATAAATTTATTTTTAAGGAAAATAGTTTGCTTTGTCTTTCAGATGCATTTGTATAACAAGTTAGATTATTGGGTGATATTTCTTAAAAACATTGATTCGCAATATTTGAGATTGTGCAATGTTGTCTGGCAGGATTTGAGAGGCTTTCATTCTCTGAAATTAGTATTATAGTTTTATTGTGATTCTATTTATTGAAGGATTAGTTTAGAATGTGTTTTTGATGGCTTTCAAAATATTATTATATATTATTATACTATTTTTGTGTTCATATAAAAAATATATTTACTAGTACGTTTGTACTATATATTGTGTTTCATTTTGCAAAGTATTATTGTAAAGTACAAACTATTACATGTTTATTGTAATAGTTAAAACAGATAATAAAATGCAAGTCGGCTGATAACTTATACTTAACTAGTACTTATACTTAAGAACTTATTTTAATTTCTCATTGTGTATAGATATAAATGTATATCGTATATATCAAGTCAATGTGTTAATATATTTTTGGAAATGTAAAAAATATGTCTATAATAAAGCATTTATTTACTCTCCTCTGTGTTTGTAACTTAATCGTAATTTTAAAAATCCATTGAAAATAAGAAATAATATTTTTGTAAATTTTAATGCATTTATTTGCCTTTTTAATTGCTTGGTAGTTTTATTATTTTGAAATTGAAAGATAAAAAAAATTGACAGGAGATGTAATTGGCTGTTTTGAAATGTTCGCCTAATGCTTTACTAAATTGTCATGGCTCCCAGATGGTCAATATATAGATCTTGTATGACGTCCAACGAACCAACCAACCTTTACTCCCTATTCCAGTGTTTCTATTAGTATGTAGTTCAGTTCACGGTGACATGCTCTATTGAGTTTAACTAATAATTACTTATACCTATTGAGCTACCTTTAATTACTTATACTACCGAAAAGTGTTTTTTTCCCCCTATTCGTTCTACTTTGATCGATAAGATCCCAGTTCTTGTCCCTCACTTGGAAAAATGGCAGAAATATATTTTTTTAATAATTACTTTTCTCACATTTGTAGTTCATTAGAAAAGTTTCATATTTTTCACATTTATGCAAAATTATAATTTTTTTTCTCTTTAAAAAGCAGAGGGCCGCGCCTTCGGCAGACATTTTTATTTCTCTATTCTGCTTAACAAGATTTAAAGTTACTTTCCTGTTCCATTTATAAAGGTTTGGATTATAACTAACTAGCAAATTTATACCCGTTCTTCGCACGGATTAAAAAAATATCAAATCGTTCCAAATATGTGTACCATATAACCTGTTATAGGATCATAAACTTATGTTATTGTTCCTAAAGCCCTCGATTCTCTCTGACTTAAGTATAAGTAGCGACACTGTTTTCCCCGGCGCTTTTATGCCGCTTCGTTTTCCTATTGGACGTCCAGAGTCACGTGTGAAAGATGCGACATCTTGGGTCTTTCTTGGAATGGGGATTTAGTTTGGAATTGCGGTCTTGCGAGTGTCATCGTTTTTGTTTCAACGAAAACTTGCTAACTATGTCTAGATAATTTTTTACCAAGCTAGTTTTTGATAGATGAAAGACTATTTCATACGAATATGCCGAATTGTTGTGCTTTTGGATGCGCAAACAGTTCAAAAAAAGGATTAAAATTGTATCGCTTACCAGTTGGAAACATACACTGGAAAAATATGCTTTGATATTGATTTTGACAGAGATGAAATTTCTATAGAAACTGTTACTGTACCATGTCGACTGCCAGAAAGTGAAGAAAGTGCACTTTATTATTTATGTGGATGTATTGCAAATATTAATTAAATCGAAGTAAACTATGTTCCCTTTGTAAAAATAATTTATTTAATAATAACTGTGTAACTGCAAAACAATCATTTTCAAAACTTAAAGAATTTAAAAAAGATATTAATCACTTAGTTTATGTTTCTGAAGAAGTATGTAGCATTTTACTTCATTTGGAAAATCTTTTCAGATCAAATGAAGAGCAAATCCTACAGCCAAAAATAAATTTAAAATCTTTACAAAATCTTCTACTAATATCTGTAATGGAGCATTTCAAAGATTTCCCTCAATGTTGTGAATTGATCACTAAAATTGAAATTTTTTAATCAAAAAAAAGAAAAATAAAGCTTTGCAACAAAAAAAATTTAAAAAATGTTCTAGCAAAAGCATTGGAATGAGAGTTGCTGCATCAGAGATAATGTAATCTATATATTTTGCTTGCTAATAGCTTTATAGCTGTGGGTTATTATTTATAAAATGTACACTTTAATTACTGTTATTAAATAAAATATGACATTTTTCGTAATTTCTGTGGGTTTATTTAGATTCATAAGATAATTTAATATTGCATGTGCCCTAAATATTTGTTACAGGAGAATGTCTAAATAGAAATTTATAATTGATGTTAGAATGTGGCTTTATTTTGAATTTAATTTTAAAGAAACATATAGGTTAGTAAAAATTTATGTATTTCAATCAGGATTTTAGCGGCCCTGCCAAAATCCAGGCCAGGTGTTTTTTTATATAAGTATATAATATCAGTATATAATATTAGTATATAATATATTAATTATTCATGGTTAAAAATTTATTACTCAGGATTAAAGAAATGCAGTTAATGTTAAATTTACAAGCAAATCGATCATTTTGGCTGCTAAACGCGAACCATTTAAGAATCGAAGGTTTGAGATTTTAACTTCTTAATAAATCAAAAATCAGTCAAAAAGTCCTTTTTATGCTTTAAAAGAATGAAGTTTTATACATTTAATTCGTTAAATATAAATTTAATAGTCTTTAATCAATTTGTAAGGAAAAGTAAGAGAGCGAAGTACGAGGAGAAAAACGAAGCGTAGCGTAGCCGTTCCCCCGGAGACCCAAGATGGCGGACGATTGAGCTTGTCGCTAATTAAGACAGGGAGAATCCAGGGCTTTAATTGTTCCCACTCGTTATAAAGTATAAAATCCCGTTTCATTGCCTTAAAATTCCAAAATGAAAAATAAGCTATAAAATGCACTCATAAATGTCATCACATAATTCCCTCATAAATACATAAAACCTTTTAGCTCATTTGGCGCGTTTTGTGAAATAATTTGGCGAGAAAATAGATATAGCTACCCACGCCCATTATACAGCTCTAACACAATGACCTTCGAACAACCGAGACAAGCTTATAAATTATTTATAAAAGAAATTGCCTATTTGGCGAATTTTAGTTAATAAGTTGGCGAGATTGGCAACGTATTTGATGAAAAAATAAAGACATAAAACACTAATAGCTCTAGTGTGATGGCCTTTATTAACCATCATAGTTCAGTAATAGCTTACCTGTACATTTATTGCTTAAATATGCATACATGCAGTCAACAGAAAAATAAATGAAAAAATCATCAAATAAACCCACGATAAAATCCGGGAATGAAGACTGGCAGAATTACGTCACTTGAAACATGTCAATTATTTTTCAAATAATGAATTTAGTTTCTGAAAGTAATGGCAAAAGAATAAAATAAACATTTTGAATTTTAAATGTTTTCGTTAAAAGTTTTATTTAATTTTTTTAGCCGATGGCATCAGGAAAGAGAAAAGATGATCGGATTTGAGCGAAAGTGGTGTATTTTTTTCAGAAAATTCGAATTTTCTCTAAAAATTGAACAAATATGAAAAATCTAAGCCTCAGGTGCATACGTTGGTATTAAAGGGAATCTATCTTGAAAATTTCGAATTTCTGAGGACAGTATAAGTAGGTCTTTTACGATCCGAAAACAAACACACAGACACACAGAGACTCTTTCTTTTATTAGTATAGATAACTAATACCAGAGAGAGAGAGAGAAAGTAAAAATACTATACTATCATTATATTTCCGGGACCGATACATTGATGACGTAGGTACAGTATAACTTCAATTATATCATTCTACTACATTCATTCACTATCAATACTTAGTGTGTAAAAGTTTACCTTTTCATTTTAGAAATAGCGATTTCTTTTAAAGTTGTTTTCCCATTCTCAACATACTTGTATTATCAATTAAAAAATTATACCCTTTTTTCGTAAAAAATCCTTTTATCCGAATTTTTGATTTTCCGATTGACAACTGGTCCCAATTGATTAAGATAACTGGAGTTCTACTGTCATACTTATAGGCGAAAAGTATTGAAGAGTTTAACTTTATAACTTCAATGTTAATCCTACCTCAAAGTTACAATCCAGTTACTTGAATGACATTATTTGAATGTTTTAATAATAGGTCGATGCAATAGTGTCTACAAATAAGCAATTTTATTTGTAGATACTATAGTATCTTGGATTAAAACGTAAATTTGAGATATAAATCATAACTACAATAATTTATGGTTTAGGATATAAAGTTTTAAAAATATTAAAATAATATATAACACAACTATATAAGGAGAAATGTTTAAAAGTTATTTGAGAACTGCTATTGAAGAATTAATTTTATGTATTGCATTTTTAAGCACTTATCATCAAAACTGTCGAATTTAATTTTTTGGGGTACTAAATATAGTTTGTGTATTCCATAAAAGTATATTTTTTATGCAAATTGATGTTGGTTTGTGCAAAAGGAATATCTTGACATTTTTAAAATTGTCGATTTTGAATGTTACCATAACACGCAAAATCTCAATCAAATATCCACATCGGCACGAGAATTTAGATTTTATTACTATTTTGCCTGTTTTGCGGACAGACCAGATCGGTTTTTAGTTTATAATCTATATTAAAGTTTATTACAAAGATGGTATTTTAAGCAAAATACTACTAAATAACAATGGGACAAAGATTATTATGAACTATAGGGTTATTCCATGCAAAATTATCCTGTCTGTAGTGTAAGTCACGTTTGTAAAAAGTGATTATCACTACAACTTTTAACATTAAATGAAAAACAAATTGTGGAATAGTTGATCTACACTTATTATAACTAAATAATGTAATGTATTTTATTTAATTAGGTTTATTTTTTAAATTCAAAAATCTTTTAACCTCCTCTTAAATCATGACTTACACTACAGTTACATGGAATTAGCCTATAGTACAAAATATCGTAGAATATGCTTACGATATTTTCTGATATTATTCTGATGTTACGATGTCGAGTTGAGATTAAGATGTGATCGTGTGCATTTTTAAAATTAGTAACCATTAGACTTGAACGGTGTCTTTAAATAATAAATATTACAAAAAAACATTTATAAAAGAAGTCATAAGGAGCTTACTACTAGCAGCATAATTTCAATGCAAGTTTATACTCTAAGAACATTAAGTTTTCTATTTATATTCTCTCATTCACTGCAAAAAAAAGTAAAAAAATCTTTAAAAAAACATTAATGTATATGTACCTTTATTTTTTGGAAATAGTTTCACCCATAAAAATTATACCTAACGAAAATGGTTAAACATTAAATATGTGAACCAAACTATATAGCATTTATTTGTAAAATAAAAGTTCGGAATACTTTTTTTTGAAACCTTCGTCTTCTTTTGTAAATAAGGATTATTTACAAAAGGTAACCTCTTTTGTAAATAAGTATTATTACAAAATACAATTTTCAGTTACAACTATGTAATACTGTTATCAAATCGATTTTTTTAGTTTTTGAATGCACAGTTTACAGTTCGAATGATTCACCAATTCATTTTTTTACTGAAGTCTGGTAGATAAAAAAGTTCCCTCCTCTCTCAAAAATTTGTATTTCTATTGCAAACCATTGAAGAGGAACAGTGACTCAAAAGTGAATAAAAGAACGTCAAAGAAAAACATGGTTTTTTGTCCCTCTTCTAAATGACAATGAAAAACACTTCTTTAAAGAATAGAGTTCGGTTCGGTACTTTTCCCAGTAGACTATTTGTTAAGCTGTTGTGAAGGATAAAAAAACTCCAACAAGAATATTTAATTTTTCTTACAAAAATTAATAATTAGTACATCATTGTCACCAAATGTTAATTAATTAAGATCCATAAAAATATCGTAGAATGTTTTTATAATCTTGAAAATGACAGATTAAAACTTAAATTATAGGTTACTTGCCAATACTAGCTGTCGTAATTGCCGTATCAGCCATCACATTCCTTACACAAATGAAAATGAAAATATTCCTTGACTTTTTAATTTTTTTTTGTCTATGATTAAAATAGTAGCAAGTTGTCTAACTTCCATAAACGCGAAAGTATATGCAGGAATGAGGCATACAACATAAGTGAATTTATTTTAATATCTATAAAGAAGAATATGCTATAAACGCATAACTATTATTATTTTTTATCTTTTCTATTATTGTCTAATAATAAGGGTTTCAATTATCCATTTTACAAATAAGTAGCATAATTACCATCTGAATTTCGGAGATGTTTAAAAAGACGAACATGCATGTGATATTGGCCTAATTTTGTGTGCACCAAACGTTCTAAGCATATTTTCTATTTGCTGAAGTATACCCATTGAATAAATAATGAAATAATATAATTTCTTGTATCTAACGAATCAAGTTATTATTATTTCTTAAACATTAGCAACTCCATTTTTTTAATGCTCTAACATGATGAGAAAAGTTTGAGAATGAATTTGTACTTTTTTTAATCTAGAAATTATATACCTCTTCACCGAAGAAAAAGAACTGTCTATTAAATTAATTAAGACTCTAGAAATTAGATTCTTAATTCATTTACCGTTTAATTGATGTTAGCTTTAATTAATAGTAACTCTTAACTTATTTTATATCTGATACAGTTACATTTAATATTAGTGTATCGTGCAACCTTTCTATATTATATTAACAAATTTAATGGTCGTGTCACAATAGATGACTTAATTACACTTAAAAAAAAAAAATTCTTGTATAGTTTTACAATTTGAATACCAATAAAGGTACCCTAATACTGTTGAATCAGAGCGTTTTTTTTTAATAATGAACTAGGTTAGTTTAACTGGTGTGTAGATTATAGGTATTTGATGCATTTATTATAATTCTGAAAATAGTTATTCTTAAATTTGAAATACAGAATTAAAATATATGAGTTCGTAAGTTTATTTGTAAAACTTTCAACGGTAACACTAAATTAAGGACGTAGAAAATTTTGTGAGGTTTTTTTTTTCTTCTACAGCTCACAATGTTTCACGTGCCAACAACTAACCGTAAAAAGAAATTTATACATTCCGTTTCTCATTTGATAGAGAGCACCCATTAAATATATAATTTTTTATTCACTACATTTCTTTTATTTCATATAAAAACAATATAAATGACTCCGTATTTTAAAAAATTGAAAGAGAAATATACGGTTATTTAATTATTAATTTATAAAGTTTAACAATAGCGTCACCGCCTGCAGAATTTTTTTGGGGGTATTTTAAACTTTTAACAACAATTAATGATCAATAACCAAATGATATTTTCCCTCTAAATTTATTTTATTTTGCTGTTATAACGATTCTCATACCTGGTGAAAAAGGTTCTAACATGCCATAGCCTTACTTTCGCGGAAATTATGATTTCCAAAGTTAATGCATTAAGTCTATGAGACTCATCATCCTTCTGAAATCTTGAATTTTCATTTGTCTACCTAAGAAAGTTTTTCCCACAGAGTTCAGTTGGTGACGTCATGCCATCTCTGCGCGCGCAAGTTTCTTCAAGTAAAACGGCAACAAGTGGTAGCCAATAGAGTGAGGGATGTCATTAAATCATCTTCTTCATCCTTTTTTGATGCAAAGATATCAGTTTTATCTTTTGGGTTCAGAGAGGATCACAATAGTTGTGCTGCTGTGAAATAGGATGAGAATTTAAATCTTGAAATCGAAAGTTTTTGTGAATGAAATTATAAAATGGAAATGGATATTATAATCACGGTAAATATTAGTAAAATATAGTTTTATGCGAGTTGAAAAAGTTAGGTTTAGATGAACTTGGGCTGAATTCCGAATAAAGCAAACAATCGATAGATTTGTAATTAAACTTTAAGGAGAAAGGGAAAAAAATGAGTTCAACTGAAAATTTTCAACTGATTTGGATAGCAGAACAATGAAAAAGGCAACTTTTATAAACTTAAAATAACATTTGAAATCATTGATTATAAACTCAAAATACATTCATCAATAAAAGTTGCCTAAAAACCAACTAAGAAGTATGAACCATATGAACAAATCTTCATGATACCATGATCAACATTTCATCGAGATAGGAGTTTTCAAAAATAAACTTATTTTTGGTTCAATAAAATCAGTGCAAATATGGAAATGAAGGCAAAGCAAAATGAACCTGCAGTTATGAGACAGGACAGCATGGCGATGCAGCCAACGATTCGTGAGACTTGGAGCAAAAAAGCAGATTTCTTGCTGTCGGTCATTGGGTTTGCTGTTGATCTTGCAAATGTTTGGAGATTTCCATACCTTTGCTACAAAAATGGAGGAGGTAAGTGAAAATTGGTTGCCTATCTTTAACCTCTTAACGATCGGATAATTTTTAAGAAAATGACCATAAAAGTGTCTAGATTGTGATTTCTGAAAATTGTTTAAAAACTTGTGCAATAAATATTTGTTTTTAGCTGGAAATTAAAAAGAGACAGTTAATCTAACTTTTCTGTGTTAATTGGTGGATTTCATTTAGTTTTAATTTTATTGACACATTACTACTAAACTCTCCTGGCATTGTGCTTTTAATTGGTGGATTTTGGTTAGTTTTAATTTTATTTTTGCGTTACTACTGAACACTCCTGGAAATATTACGGGAGCGAGAAATTAGAGGGAGAAACATCACCCCCTCAGTTGATATATTACAATATAAAATTTATTATAGATTATTATTAATAGAGCTTTTTCCCGTATCTTTTGGATATAAAAATGATTTAGTTATATCTGCAAGATATCGAAAAGTAATCCTACTATATTTCGCTATTTAATATATTTAAGGGGGTATGGGACACAAAATCGTCCAAAATATCGAAAACAAATTATTTGTTTAAAAATTCAACTTATTTTAAATTCAAAGAACACACAAATTATGCTTCTACGCTAAGTACAACTCTAATTATTTTAAGCTAACTATATTAAGATTAGGTATGAAGTGTTTGAATTTTGTAACTTTGAACCCATTTTTCTCATTGATGGTTTTTTTCATGTTTTACCAAGTTCAAATTGATATAACTTCAGATCTATTTGAAGAATATTTTTAAAACTTGCTACAGTATATTTTCAAACATATTACTTTAATTTGTCTTTAGGGAATAGTTGTAAATAAATTGTTTTTTTATTTATTAATTTAAAAAAAAATAGTGAACCTGTGAAATTATTAAATTTTTTTTTCAATAATTTAAAAAAAAAAACTTTGACAAATAACAAAATTCCGTAAAGACAGTTTGTTAAGTACATTTTCCTGTTTATAAAAATGCTAAATTTTTGTTTGTCAATAAATAATGTTTTGACTTATAACAAAAATAAGAAACGTCACTTTTTGACACATTTTATTTTTTTAAAACAAAATTAATATTTTTGTAAAACCTTTAACTATCTAAAAGTATTAGTATATTTAGTATGCATTTATGGAAAAAAAATTATAATGATATCTGCAATATTAAAAAAAAAGTTAAAAGTGTCCCGTACCCACTTAAATTGTTCAAGAGAATACGACGAGAATAAGATAATTGATATGTTCTATAGTTGCAGTCATGATTCCTAACTAATGCAAGACGTTTGTTCTATAACAAAAAAATTATTATTGCGAACGCAGAGTACGATAAATTATTTGATAGAGTTTATTAATGTGGCAAAACAAATTAGTGAGATTTTTTTTTACTCTGAAATAAAACAGTTGAATGGTTCTACAAGATATTTTTTTTAAATTTTACCAATCACAAAGAAAATATAACTAAAGGAAGTGCCCCTAATTTTCCTTACTTTCATTATAAAATTCTAGTTAAAATCGTTTTACTTGTTAAAAGATCCTTATTTACCGTATTTTTCAGTATTTTAAAATGTTTCAATTTTGTAAATATTAGTAGTGTTTGAAGCAGTGTTTTAGGTACACTTCCCTTACTACTAATACACCCATAAAGTTCATTCCATTAAAAAAATATTTTTGAATTTCGTATTGTTTTGTTTACTCTAGAGAACATTCTGTAAATATTCCACCATGTATTTAGTAATTATTAACGATAAGAAGTTCAAAAAATTAAATCAAAATATTCTGATTTTACAATCTCGTAAAATCAATACTTTAAAAATATATATATATATATATATTGATACATCTGCAAAGTAATTTTGATACGATATGATGGTATTTTATAGTTTCATTATTAGTTAAAAAACCCAATTGTTTATCGTTTTACTTAGGGCTAAAAAATTTTCATTTGTAGGCATAGATAATGGCTGAATATCTAAATAGGAAAATAGTTATGTAATATACGACTAATTTATAAAAAACTCATATAATTACTACACGCTCAGAAATAAAAGTCTCACTTTTAAGGATTCTTTAATCGTCAAAAATTTTCATCTTTTTTGACAGTCTTTTCTCGCGAGGTCACTTAATTTTACACGATGCGCATACTCCCAGACACAAATTTACCATAATTTAACGAAAATAGCATTTTTTTACGACACTATTTCATCAAAATGACGAAATTTTGGCGACATTTGAGCATCCATTCTCTAAGATTGTAGTACATTTCAATGGCTCCCCTAAAATGTTTTAAAACAGTTTGAAGTTTATATAAAAATGTAATACAATTTTTCCAAGGATATTTTAAGAAAATAACTAGGAAAATAATCGGAATATTTTCGGCTAAGGTAGCACAGAACTTACAGAGTTAAACAACTCCCAAAGAAAAAAGCTACATGTTAAGCGAGGCGTTCATTTAGTGAAGGAAACAAATACCCCTTTTAAGATCTCAAGGAAAACGTAGAAATTAAATAGGAGTTTTCAAATAATAACAAAACATCTATAAAATATATACTTTATAAAAAGGTTTTATAATAAGTATTACTTTAAAGGTCGTAAAATATGTTTTAGTAATTTTAGCATATTTATGATTATGAAACTAGTATTTCCAAAGTAGCTAACAAAAACTTGCATTCAAAGGTCTAAATATACAAACAATGAATTTTCTTACAAATTTTATACCATAGGTTATACTTTTAAAATTTTGAAGCCTTACATTTAATTGAGGTTGACATTATATTTTTAAAGTAATTATAATTAATAATAATAATATAACAACTATATAATTATGAACCACGAAAAATTATATAGTAATATGTGTAGAATCTCATCTACAAATAAATTAAAACTATAGTACTAAATTGTTACCATATAACTTCAACAAATTTCTAGAATTTAAATTGTGGGATGATAATTGTTTATGATGTTAACTCGATAGCATCTTTTCAAATTATTTCATAATCTAAACATTTGTGCAAATATATCTCAAACCTATGTATTCTGCATGGATTATCTCAGCCTTAAGGAAATATCCTTTGTGTAAAGGTGTTTTCGATGAAAAGATATGATGCTAAAAGGTAGATGAAATAAAATAACAAAAGATATTTATGTAAAATTAACCATTGCTAAATAATGTATATTGATGAGAAGACTGCAGAAAAGAAGTATTCAATTTAAAGTTTGTGGCAATCAGAAATGTTTTAAGCTCTTACTTTTTTTTTTTATAAGACTTGTAAGCGAATTAGTTGTAATATGTACACTCATTTTCACAAAAAAGAACACCTTTGTTTTTATCACTTTTAAAAAAGTTCTTTATACTTATAAGTGTATGATGATCCTAAGCTGCTCTGAAATAGAGAACACCCAAGTTTCATAAGCAATCTTTTGTGTTTTGTTTTAAACGATTGTCCCAACTGGAATTGTTTCCAGAAGAAATGTAATTTAAGATCTAATATTTTCATATCACGATGAACTAAGTATTCTGGTGCTTAAGGTTTTCAGATTTCGGAATAAGATTAATCTCAAAGATGGTTAATTACTCTGTCATTAGGGATCTTTTTTAAAAAGATAAAACGTTTATTTACGAATATAAAAGCGTTAATTCTAGAAATTAATAATGAATTAATTAAAATTTGAAAGATACTTATTAAATATTCTTCAAAATCAATTTCTCTTTCGGCAGCCCGCTGAAATGTCATTGACTTATTAGAATTTGTTGTGAGGGTTTCAAGATAAAATCTGTAACGACTCTGCTCCATTGTAATGAAGAGAAAGAATTTGAAGAATACATATGTTCTGGAAGTCATTACTGTAATGAGGAAGGCTTTCCAGTTTTAACAAAATTTCATATAGGTGCTTTGTTTAAAAGAAATACACAATTAAAATATTTCAGAATTCTTTTTAATTATATTGGGTGAATCTGTTTTGTGTATAAGAGAAAGTTAGAATATTATTCTAAGACTGACTCTTTTAAGCTACTTATTGTGAGAGGCACAATACGAAGTATATAACCTTCTAGCAGAGGAAATATATTGTTAATACCATAGCAGCAATAATGATACGTTTCTTATGCTGCGTTAGGTATGTCTAATAATGTCGATTGAAAGTTTAAGCTATGTTTATCCTTTTCTCAGTTTATGTAACAAGTATCGTCCAGTTGATATATTTTTACTACTTTTTAATGGAAAAAAACCCACACCTCATGCGCAAAATAGTCCTATATAACTACTTTTGCGTACAATAATGATTATTAAATAACCTTTTTTTTTGTCAAATACCTTAAAGTAATTCAAAAAATTTAAATTCTTAGTTAAAAGAAATTAAGCAGATTTCTTAGAATCTTCAATTTGCATTTCTTAAAGAGATAAAAATTTCAAAATATTTCCGAACCCTAAATTTTGCAAAAGCACAAAATAGAACTAGAAATTATTATTATTTTTGAATTTTCAAAGTTATACTTTACGTAGTTTCAACACATACAACATATTTTTACACACATGCAAACAATTTTCAATAAAACTTCGTCTTTCTTTCTCAATACATATACATATCTTTTTATTGTCATATCAATATTGCATAAGCTATAATTTATAAGAAAATGTCGTAACTTAAGAAATCACTCAAGCAAAAAGTACTACTAAAGTCATGAATGTAAGTATCAAAATGATACAAATGCAACTTTTGTGACATTCAAACGTGTAAAGCTCTACAAACTCTCAACTGTGGAGAAGACTAAAGAGGCATTGCAAAATTTTGCAAAAAATTTAATATTACAAAATCCAATGGTTTGTTTTATGAAAAAGATTAGTTTACAATTTGCTATTAAAAATATTATGCAGTCATTTTACTTGAAACGATGGAAAAACGATGTTTTATTCAAAGCTATTGTCTCTATTTAATATTTTAAAAAATGATTTTTCCTTTATATCCAATAACTTGTTTTTTCATATCTTAACTATCAATACAATAATAGCTACCTAAGTGTAAGTTTAAAAAAGTATGCTCGGGGGCGAATACATAAAGCTCAAACCGTGTGAAATCAGAGATACCTAGTGACGAAATATCAGGGATGCATACTGACGAAAATAGTCTGTTAAAAAAAGAATTTTCATGCATAGTATAAGTACCGGGAGTTTTGGTTTTAAAACCCGAGGCCCTAATTCCTTATTACTTAGGTTACAAACACAATGTTTTTTTTTATTTGAAAACAAATAGTTTGAACTTAAATATCTTATAACTGCGAAAGCTACCTTACAAATGTCAAACCATAACACCTCGAAATTAATAAACTTAGAAAGCAGAAAAGTTTAAAAACTTCAAAAATTGGTATAAATCGGAAAATAGCATAAAATATTATAAGATGTCCTTTGTTATTTAATAGTGCTAAGGAATTACAATACATATTTTGTTTTCTTGTAGGTGCTTTTTTAATACCATACATTATAATGTTGGCTGTTGGAGGAATTCCATTGTTTTTCATGGAGTTGGCATTGGGTCAGTACAACAGAAAAGGTGCCATAACATGTTGGGGAAGAATAGTTCCACTATTGAAAGGTAAATAAATGTAAAAACAAGAAGTTCATAAAGAACTAAAATAGCCTACTTTCCTGATACTTAAATACTTACTAAAGTTCTAATCGGGAAAAAACTAGGTTCTTACAGTAAATATCATCAACAGCCGTTTCTACACTAGATTTATACAGATTAGAAAAAAAAAATCGAAACACAGCATCCAGCTAATAATTTAAACTTCTAAAAGCCAAAATCAACTATTTTCCTTAATATTATTTCGCAAATTAATTAAATATTATTTATCGTCTGCTCGCGATTTATTTGTAGTTCGAAGAATAATTAAATATTTATTAATAAAAAAAGTAATGAAACTCCAAACTGCATTAAAAAAAATAAGAAATGTAAATTAAAACTAAGCATAATTGTATGCAAAAGTATGCCTTGCCGCTTTCTTGTTAGATAATTAATGAACAATCAAAGAATCAAATTGTGCTACATTTTATGACGTCATTCCAAACTGATTCATGAAAATATTATTTTGCTTCAAATATATTTAAATAAATAAAGTTTCTCATGTCATTGTTGATTTGGCAACAGTGATTTAAATGACTCAAAATTGAATTTCAATGCTAATTCAATGGGAAATTCGCCGACAGATAGTAGATTTATGTCCGTCCGGACGTACAGACAGACGGAAAAAAAGTATGAAAGTTGGGTATCTGAGGTCATAGCTTTCTAACAAAAAAGAATTTTTAAGATCCGATGATTAGAACCGATTTTGGAAGGGGGGTACAGACAGACAGACAAACGGACAGACAGGCGGACAGACAGACGGACAGACATACGGACAGACAGACAGATGGAGATCAACCGCATTTCAATACCTACAGTGATTTAAATGACTCAAAATTGAATTTCAATGCTAATTCAATGGGAAATTCGCCGACAGATAGTAGATTTATGTCCGTCCGGACGTACAGACAGACGGACAAAAAGTATGAAAGTTGGGTATCTGAGGTCATAGCTTTCTAACAAAAAAAGAATTTTTAAGATCCGATGATTAGAACCGATTTTGGAAGGGGGGTCCGGACAGACAGACAAACGGACAGACAGACGGACAGACGGACAGACGGACATCGACCGCATGTCAATACCTACTTTTTCATTTTTTTAATTCTTTCGAATTAAAAAAAGAAAAGTAGGCTAAAAATATTGTACAATTACGTATAGTACTTGTTATACAGATGAAATGTATAGGCGGTTTACAGCATCAAATAAATTTTAAAACGTTTGTGAGACCCTGGGAAGGCGGCCATTTTACAGTTGCATAGTAATGATGGGTTAGAACTTAATCAACGGGTTGGTTTAGAACAGATGGATTAGAAACCAGCCAATTCAACTAATAAGGCAAGAGAAGCTGTCTGTGACGTCACACTATTCGTCTGGTTCATGTTATCAGCTGTTACAAAGCATAGGAACGAAACCTGTTAAGAACCTGACAAGAATATTCGGCCGTGCCCGAATAGTTCTCGTACTTCGGAAAAGCCGACACTCAAAACCGGACGGATAGCGTGACGTCACGAAGAGCTTCTGTGGCTGAAAGTTGAGTAGGCTATGGAAGTACAGTAGAGTATTGTGAATTGTAAAATATGTTCGGCTTAAAATATTTGTTATGAACAATTTACCAAAGCCAATTCGACACAAATATCTTATATTAAACTGTTTTCATTCGATTACCCTTCAAGGCGTTTAGTATAACGACACACATTGAATCAGTGCAGATTGAGCTGCTGACTTCGACTGATTGTGATGTGCTACTAGAAAATACCGTTTTCACACAGCCGTTAAATAAACGCCTTGACTGATGATCTATGTCTTTATGACATTCGGAAGCATGCTATTGCTGAGAGCTTTGTTTGCTGAGATCTTTGACCTTGTTGGTCCTTGTTTGGAATATATAAAATACAGAAACACTAATTTTTAAGAGTATTGGTATTAAAAATCATTTTTTTTTACAAAAACGCAATTGTAGGAGAAAATGTTTTGCATAAATAACAGTTGAATAAAGGACTTAAAAAAGTTACATAAATAACAGTTGAAATGGATTGAATATTGGTTTTCTGAAATTTCAAGTTTAGATTTTTCCTAATTGTGAATTGTATTGATTTTCCACGAAGATAATAAAATGTTCTTTGCGTTTTAGAAAAATACCAAAAGATTGTATAATTTATTTTAGATTAAATATACTAAATCGTAAAACTAAAACTAGCATATAGTGTACGAGAAGATGTTAATAAAATATAGTAATATAAAAAAAGAAAATTATTGTGACAGAAGTTGTAAAATTGTGATTGGGTCAGTATTCTTTATAATGCATAGTTACCGATTTTAAAACTAAAAGAAATTAGAACAAATTTTAATCATACAAATTGCAAGGTATCGGACTGTGTGAAAATGACCATTTTTCCGAATTTTTTTTTAAATTTTAAATTATAGAGAAGATTTTTAAGAATGCAAAATTGTTATATATTGACGTTATACATAAAATTTAACGCAAGTTATTGCAATTTTGTTAACAAGCGTCAGTTGTTTCATTTCACCGGAACTTAACTTTGAACGGGTTATATCTTAAATATTTTTTTAGTTAGAAAATCTATCGTAAAATCGAAAAACACATAAAAATTTCAAAAAACTGAAGAAACATTTCAAATATGGTCATTGAAAACTTATTATTGTGTTGATGAATATAAAAATGCATAAATTACACACAATTTAGTTTATTAAAAAATTTCCAACGTTGTCGGATACCTTAATGGTATGTAGACCAATTATTTCTAGAAACCATGCATATTCAATTATAACTCTTGTCATTAAAAAATTGCTATACCCAAAATCTATTTCGTATCTCCCAATTAGGCATCGGCTACGCAGTGGTCCTCATTGCCTTCTACGTGGACTTCTACTACAACATCATAATCGCCTGGTCCCTGTACTTCTTGGTGGCATCTTTCAGCAGTGTGTTGCCATGGACCACGTGCAACAACCCTTGGAACACACCTGCCTGTAGACAGATGATGTCTCTGGACGACTTGTTGAATGGCACGCTCAACGACACGTTCTACGATGAGGGTGTAGTGAGAACCACACCTGCAGAGGAGTATTTTAAGTGAGTCCATAGTCTGTCTATTTACTATGCGAGCCTCGAAAAGACTTTCTTCCCCCATCCCTTCGCTTGATTTTCTAGGAAAAAAGGGGGGGGGGGAGCATTGCTTTCTAAACCTAACGCGTTTGAGGTTCTGTTGTGGAGGTTAACAACCGAACAGTTCAACACCAAGTAGGTGGAAAACAAGCTCACGCCGTTTCGATGCAAACCACATGCGGGGATGGGGGAGGAAAATGCTTTCGAGTCTCGTATTCTAGATAGACAAGGTATAGTGTGTTTTACTGTTTTATATCGTAAGGGCGAATGAGACCGAATGACCGCGTGTCTCAAAACCAAAGTGCCCAGCTGTGTTAACCTAATGGATAAAATGATTTTCTGTGATGGTTTTCTAAATTGAATATTTTTACAAACTGTTTTTTGTATGATAAATGTAGATGGCTTACAGAGATCTTTAACCCACTTTTTGAAATTGGTTCGAATATTTTTCAAATTTTCAAGTCAAAAAGTGGGATTATAGAGATCTGTAAGTCAAAAAAAGGGATTATAGAGATCTGTAAGTCAAAAAGTGGGATTACAAACCTCTGTAAGTCAGCTACATTTATCACGTAAAAAACGCCGTTTGTTTTAATATTCAATACAGCCGGAGAAATGTGGCTTAGAATGTTTTCTTTACGTAACACAGTGGCCCTTTAGGACCTTCGGTCTCATTATTCGCCGTTAATATGCATCATCAGAGGATATTCATTCCAAAAATTCTTCCTCAATTATAGGAAATGTTACTGGCAAGCGTGCTGCCGGGATATTTCTGTTATTTGAAGAATCGCTAGCGGAATTTTAGGGATCGCGCTTGCACACAAGCACGGTAAAAAAAATGCTGTAAAATTAAACCAAATTTTACGGTTACTTTTCGCATCACAGTGACATAATGTTGGATATCAGCAAATTGATGTTTTTACGAAATACATCGTGTCACACGAACAACTTACAAATACAGATACAAAAATTGTCGACCAACAACAGGCCAGATGCCCAGCAAGGTTGGTCCAAAATAAATCTAATACTTTACCAGTTTCCAATGACTATCAAGATTCTTCTTAAAATTTCTACTCTCTTCGAATTACACCACATAATTGATAAGCATTTCCACTCATTGGAAATCTATTGTAAAATAATGTTTTTACTCCTTCTAAAGCATGATTTATTCAATTTCTGTCTGTCCTCTGGTCCGACTATTAAGCAAACCTAAGCCTCCAGTGTCCTGTTTTATGAACTTGAATTAACTGATTAAATCACCCTAACTCTCCTATTCCAGGGAATCATGTTTAAATCTTATCTGGTATCATAATCATACCAGATAGACCATAATCATTTGTAGCCTATGCTGAACTTTTTCAAGCAACTCTATATCTTTTCTGAGGAAGGGAGACCAAAACTGAACAGCATATTCCAGATGTGGCCTTCCCCCATAAATGGCAATCCCCCATACAATGGCAAAATGTATAGGGGAATTACTCCAATAGTGTTTAAACAAAGAAAGAAGGTGCATCTTATCACTGTCAGTAAAGCAAACATTTTCACTGGTACCACACAATAAATTTGACATCATGTAAATTCACTGCACAGGGTGATGGCAGCACTCTTACTATCACACTGTGATGGTAAATTAAAGGTTTTTATAATAGCGTTTTTATGTATTTTCGTCAGAAACGAAAATGCTGTTAATTTACTGAAATATATTCCTGCAGGTAATTGCCAGTAACATTTCCCTAATTGAAAGAAGAATTCTCAGAGTGTATGGAATCAATATACAGAATTCATATTAATTTTCAATTCAATTGATTCAAATTTATTAATTCTTAATCGGAGTATCTTAGGCCGTTAATTTTAAACTTTGGCACTTGCTTTGCTGGGTAATAACTTCTCAATAAATGATATTTTTCAAAAGGAATCAGAGTGAGGATTTAACGGCGAAATCCTACAGTAAACCTAATGTTCTATTTATTCTGTTCCCTGTTCCTTCAATGATCATCGCTTTATGCTTGCAGTCGAGCAGTCTTGGAATTGCACAAGAGTTCCGGAATCGACCACCTAGGGAGTGTGAAATGGGAAATGTGCCTGTGTCTGATGGCCGTCTACCTCATCTGCTATTTTAGTTTATGGAAAGGCATCAGTACTTCGGGAAAGGTAAAATATCGAAAACGCATTAGAAACTCATTATGAAAATGGTTGATGAGTAGTAAGAGTGAACGCAAATTGCCGAATAACTTAAAACTAATAATATATTCAAGTAGCGTTTTATTTTAATATCTTTTTATAAATCAAGTAGATTTATATATCCAGCGTTGTACGGGTGTACTAATAATATCAGTGATTTGTAGGTCATGTAAACTTTTATTTTGAGACAATTAATTTTCCTTTCCACTGGTTAGCACCTCATCAGGATATTATAATCCCTTTATGCTGATATAAGCATTATAAAAAAAAGGATGTGCGATTGGGTCAAATATACATCCTGGAAATATAGACGCACTGCAAGATTCATGTATCAATCATGAACAAAATACTTAGAAGGATATTTGTGTTCTAAACTTAAGTATGAATAGAAAATACTATTGCTATACTATACATATATCGACATCTTTTTAATGATATGCATTCTTTGGAATGTTTCATCATTACTAAAAATACAGTGGTCTAATAATTTGTCCAGGGACTGTATGTAAGAAGACACAAGATCCTTTGATGAGGGTATTTTACCATCAATTGACCTAATATGCAATGTAAGGTAATGAATGTAATGCGTTGGGGTCGAAAATACGAAATGGATAGTGTTTCTACACCTTTTGGAGGGTGCCGTTTCCGAAAAGGTGGTTTTTGAGCATTGGTCAGCTTGTAATTCAGTCTCTCTGTAATTCTGTCTGAAACCACTCTACAGCTCAAACTGAGATGTATATTTTCTGATATAGAAAGATATCACTCTTTATGTGCACCACAAAGTATCACATGAGGATTACAGATGTAAGCAATTTGACATATTTACTCTTCGAAATATAAATGAATTTAGCAAATAATATAAGGAATTTTTGTGAGCAATTTGACCTATTTACTCTTCGAAATATAAATGAATTTAGCAAATGATATAAGGAATTTTTATTGAAGATGTAAGCAATTTGACATACTCTTCGAAATATAAATGACTTTACTCTTCGAAATATAAATGAATTTAGCAAATGATATAAGGAATTTTTATTGAAGATGTAAGCAATTTGACCTATTTACTCTTCGAAATATAAATGAATTTAGCAAATGATATAAGGAATTTTTATTGAAAATGTAAGCAATTTGACATATTTACTCTTCGAAATATAAATGAATTTAGCAAATGATATAAGGAGTTTTTATTGAAGATGTAAGCAATTTGACATATTTACTCTTCGAAACATAAATGAATTTAGCAAATGATATAAGGAATTTTATCGAAGTTCCGAAAAAATTGAAAATAACTAAAATAAATGTTTAAAAGTTTAATACAAAGCTAAATGGCTATGCTTGGCGCTTTTCAGCTTCTGTTACAAACTTACTTGTTTACTCTCAGAACATCAAAAAAACGTTACTTAGACTTATTTTTACGACTATTTTGTTTTTAGTAAAATATACGGACGGCATTTTGGAGTTATCTAGCAGAAAAAAGTCGTATTTTTTCACTTTTTCTTGCTACCTAAGTTTGGTTTCAGAACAGCCGCCAAAAAGCCACAACAACAATATTTCTTATCTTTTTAGCCTTCCAGCTTTATTATTTCTGGCCATTTGAGCAGAGTAACTATCGACAGAAGAAAAAAACTGCAATAACTTACCGGAACCTACCCTTCCCTCTCGAACTTCCGGTGGAGCCCCTAATTGGTTGAACTTACGAGAAAGCGGAAGTGACGATGAGTGGCTTTTCTTGTAGCGAAGTCGATTTTAATAGTCAGAAGATCTTCATTCAGAATTTTCTACTTTTATGTCTTTATTTACTGTGCATATATTTTTTTAATGAACAAAATATTCCGTTTAATGCATCTTTGAAAATGCAAGTAAATAACTTTTGTTTAAAACAAGTTAAAAGAAACTTGTTAGTTTCCGACTTTGTACTGTAATGCAAAAAAGAGGTGTTTTGAGAATGCAAAAGTGAAAATAACTATATCTTTAAAATTTTAAAGTTCATGGTTTCAAAAATATTTAATTTCTTTTATTTAAAGTTAAAAATACATGAATTCTAAGGTTTTTAGGATGGGATAAATAAATTAATTAAAAGTACCCAATATAACATAATTTTTATTATTATAGCAAACTTATAATTTATCGTTAATTTAAACCAAATAGATTTTGTTTACTTAAAAAATAAATATAACTATGTTATCTAATGTATTTTTACATTAAAATATCTCAGTAACACAGTTTAAAGGAAAATAAATTTTTATTTACTTGTTTAAAACTGTATGTTTTATTAATTTTAATATGCTAAACATAAGATAAACCTTTGCAATTGCTTTTAAGGAACTTTTTCAAATAAAAAAGTCAAATAATATTTTTACTTTACAAATTATAAATGAATTTAAACAAATGTTTTTTTTTTAAATATAATTTTAAGGTTTTTTCAACAAGTAAACACTTGCAATTTTCTTAATCAATGTGGGTGGAATGCGGTACTTATAATTACAAATATGTATGCTGACTTAAATTATAAGGCCAGAGAAGCTCTCTGCGTTCTGAAAGAGAGGAACGAAACCTGTTCGGAACTTTAAATGCTTAGTCGTCCGTGTGCGAATACGATTCGTACTTTTTATTCGGAAAAGCCGACGATCCGAATCATACAGATAACCGTGACGCCAAGAAAAGTTTCTGTGACTCTAAAGTTGAGTAGGCCATGATTTTTTCCAGTTCATGGTCGTTTATCGTAGCTTCCACACTACGTTTATAACGTAAAAAGTGGAAGGTATTATAATCGTTCACCGTTCAGTCCGTCTGTCCGTCACCCACTTTTTTAGCCCAAACTACAAATGCTACGGAGACGTGTGATACGTCAAAAAATTCAGCGCATCGAAATTAGAATACGTTGAAAATTTCAGAAAAGAATTCGAATTCGAAGTACTTCAATTATTTAACAAACTGCAAAATTTAATGCTCATTTAAAAAGCATTAGAAGCCATTTTTATTAGAATTTAATCACATTGCCATTCGCAACAATCGCTCGAAAAACTTTAATTCTTTTAGACAATAAATTAAAATAAATTTTATTTTGCGACATTCGTCAGTTTGAAATGACGTAATATATTGTCACTACGAGATTCTTTGTACGTTATATGAATGTTTTAATTCTATTTAAAAGCGAGGAATATTACATATTTATTTTTTTGAAATTAATATAATTTTGTCAAACCTAAGTAATAATAGAAATTTTCGAAATAAAAAAATGAAACTAGCAACAAATTTAGCATGTAAATGTTTAATTGAATATCAATGCTGTGTTTGTCGCCTTTTTACTGTTTAACACAACTGTTATGATGGAACGGATTAAGTGGACAGATCTGTTACAAACCTACTGTTTTTTTTAAAGGTTGTGTTAGTATAAAGTTACTGCCTATTTTTCTACTCCCTAGTCAAATTGGGAAAATTCTACTTATCAATTTTGTTTACAATGAGATGAATTTGATCCAAATCACAAACGAAACTTTAGAAGCATGCGCGTCGAATTCAAGTCGAAGAATGATGGTTGAAAAAATTTTTGCGAGTATAGAACATTTTCTGAACTGTAGAAAGAATTTTGTTCCAATTACAAAAACTTTTTTTGTAAATGTTATTTCTTACTTACAAAAATTTTTTGATGTTAAATTCGATGAATCCTGTGGATGGTAAAATTTTATCTTTGTACATTATTTGCGAAATAAAAAAACCTTGTTCGAGAATTCTGCTAATGAATATCAGATAATTTCGTAGATGAGCATGTAACGATTACGTTCACCTCTCAGGATACAGACTCAAGCGTCCTGACTACCATGTTTTCCAGCATCACACATAGCTTTTGTAAAATTGATAAAAGTTATATTTTTAATAAACTTTAAAATTAAAAGTATGGAATTCATTAATTTATATGCTAAAGAAATATATGTAACAAAGTAAGAATTTCAATTTTCAGTTAAATATTAAAATTTTAATCTCATGCGCTGAAAACGAATTTACACTTCGGCTAATTAGCCTATTGTCCCTAAAAGGGTTTTAAACAACTAAATGTCGAGTTATCCTTGGGAACTGTAGTCTCAATTATAATTATAGATATAAAAAAACTCAATTTAAACCAGAATTCCAAAATCTGTAAGTCATTCTTCCTAATATCGTGTTTTAAATAACACGGCTTTCGAACTTTTTGTAAACAACACTTTATTGGTTCTGTAAACGCTGTTTCCTTACAAGCATCGTTCATACAAGGAAAAGATATTAAGCGTGCTTTATCATCGATTTTTGATTAAGCTTGAGACTTCATAAAACATGACTTCTTTTAAGCGTCCATAAAATATGCAGTAAATATAAGCTATGACGCGTTAAATTGGATTGATTTAATAATATTATGGACAAATAAAAAACATTAAATATTTGATGACCTTATACAAGACTAACTAAAAATAGTTCTCTATTCAACTTACTATATCTATAACTAGCTATATATACTAACTTATATATATTTGAAAGCAATATTTTAGCCACAATGTTATTTTTCCTTATAACTTTTATTTAGGTTAGCTAGAAAGACTTTTCGAAAAACTTTTTCGAAATCTCAGGCTCTTCATAAAATAGAGGAAGATGGGATAGTGAAAGCAGTTTTAGACACGTCTCTTAGGTTAAAAAAATAATTCACCAAAATGTTTTTTCTTCGTATAATTCTTTGAACCTTGTTGAAAAAAAATATTACAAATGCCGCAATTACACCTCGAGCTATGAAATACACTGAATTTAAAATAAGGAGTAGTTTTCTCCACCTTCGTTGTGGGTAAAATTACGAAGATGTGTCGTTAAGATGCATAAGAAACAAACATAGATCTAAAAGAAAACATGCATTTGAAAAATCCAAACAAATATTTAACCTCTTAAGACCCCAGCAAAATCCTACACGTATTTTCTTCATCTAAACATACTTTTCATACAAATATATACTAAACGTATGTTTTGCAAAGAATTTAAAAAAAATTATGTTTTCTAGTTACTGAGAGACACGCCTTAAACTCTAAAAATACACATTTTTTGTGTTATAAATGCAACAAAAAAGGCCGTATCAATTATTTGTAGTTAGTTATTTTAACATTGTTTTTAATGCAAAATGCCTTTAAAATGAACTATTAAATTTTTTTTTGAAAACTTTAAAGAAAGAGCTAAATTAAAGTTATTTTTTTTTAAAAACTCTAATATCTTATTGACCCTCGTTCAACTTCATTTTTATAGAAATAAATGACATACCTGTAATCAAAGGCTGAAAACTGATTTTCGAATCTTCTTCTATTGGACCAGGCCAATTTCGAAACTAATTAACATGTTAATTTTTTGTGGGGAGGTTTTAAAAAATGTCCCCAAATGGGGACACCAGGTCGCAAGAGGTTAACTATTTTCTTCGTTTTCTAGATGTTGGTAGACGCGTTATGAATGTAATTTATATGATAATTACAATATGGAGAACACATTAACATAGCACGTAATCTTGTCGTATTTTTTCTGGATCCGCCCCAATACGGCTGTAGTAAAGAACAGCTGACAAAAAAGTTTTGGCTGCAGAAGAACTGTCATGACAGTTAATTACTGTGGATTAATATTTGTGAATAAGACAGGCTATGGAGGTAAACTTGTTGACAAAATAAGATCATTAAAAATGACTGAAAAATGTTCGGCTGACTCATAAGAGACGTTAGGGATATAGTCTGAACAAATTAAAACTTTTAAAAGAAGCTGCTAGTCTTAGGTCACATAAGTAGGAGAAGTGGTATTTAAATAGCAGCTTCAAGTTATTCTCGTCGGTTTAATTGAAAGAAAGAAAACCTGAAATTTCAAAGGACATTTATAGGACAGGACGTTTATGCAACTTAAAAACGTAATTAATTCCTCAATAAATATAGTTAATTAAAAATATTTAAAGTAGTGGTCGTAATTTTTCCCACGTCGAAATTCGTTGTCTTACTTGTTGAAAACGTTTTTGATTTTAAATTTAATTGCTTCTACAAAATTTAAAAGCAAATATCCTAAAACGCATTTTTTAGCTTACAACCTGTAGTTAAGAAATATTTTATGAAAAATTAAACCACAATCAATCCACTCGCGTGATTACTTACGCAGTGAAGTCAAAAATTACAAGAGAAAAGATCAAAAACTCTTTTCTCTCGGTTGCTCTTAAAAATATCTGTGCTGGAATCATTTATAGTCAGCCTTCTCATTAGTAATCCGTGTTTTAAATTGTAATTGCTTAATTTTTAGCATATCCTATTAACGAAGAAAACTTCAATTTTCATCATCTTACAGAGTTCGTCATCCTACCCTATCTTCCTCTTTGCATTAATTTTTATCCACTTGAAGTCAATAACTTAATTTTGCATTTAAAATATATAATTTTGTTAATATTTTCCTTAAATAAGTAATAAAATAACATAAACTGTTACATGACTAGTAATTTTATTTTCATTTTCTCGAATTCATTAAAATAAATTTTTGAAATAGGTGTGGGTGGATGCAGCAACTCAAGTATTCTTTTCTTTAGGACCAGGATTTGGAGTTTTGTTAGCTTTTGCAAGCTACAATAAATTTCACAATAATGTCTACAGGTAAAAAAAAGGAATTTTATTTTGTATTACGAATAAAAAGGACAAGGACTGAAATTAAAGTGTTTAAAGACATTAAGGCGTGCCCCCTAGTACATTTATAAAAATAAGATTTATGCATTATCCACAGTAGCTCTTTTCGGCTTGCACGGATATGGATAATCATGAAGACATTGAAATACGTTTGGATATGGATAATGGGGTATGGATAATCATGAGGATATTTAAATGTTCCGAAACTAGTTAATTGACTAAAATTAATATTATTCGAATTAGAAAACTGTTGAGTATTTATTAACTTTACCACTAAATTAAGTTATCCGGAGGTTTTAATTTGAAGTGAATCAAGCTTACCGATACCGGTAACACTGGAAATTACAATACTGGGTAAACCTATAACCAGATTTTTAAAACCGGGTATCCCTACTTGGAGACGAAAGTGGAAATATTCTTTAGAAATTTGTATGTCCTACTTGGAGAGCGAAATGTGAGGAAATAATTTCTTTAGAAATTTGATAATGTCGTCAAAAGTAGAGTGAACCCTGAAAGTATCGTGGAAAGTGTTGTTAAAAGTGACGAAAGTCTCGTTAACGATTGAATAATCCTTAAAAACGAGATTTTTATTACTGAGTGAACAACTAAACCATTTGAAATGTTTTAGAAAATAAATGTATGCATTAATTAGTAAAACATTTTACCCATAAAACTTTTAAAAATTGTTTATAAAGCATTCTCATTTCCTAGTTTCAAAATATCCAAGTCTATACTACGCAAAGTTTAAAGTAAAATGTTTTATGGAATATATGTTTTTATTATAATTTTTAAACTTTAAAAATATACATAATATTATTAAATTATGCAACTAAACTAAGTGTTATTGATTTCATTTTAGAGATGCACTTTTGACCAGTGCAGTGAACAGTGCTACTAGTTTCTTGTCCGGTTTCGTCATCTTTTCTGTTCTAGGTTACATGGCGCATCAGTCCCATGTTGAAGTGAAGGATGTCGCCACTGAAGGTGAAATTCTGAACTTTAAATGATTAGAGTTATTATTAAGTTATATAATTGATTTTAAGTTCAAGAATAAAAAAAGTCATTTAAACGTTGGTATAAAAACATCTGTGTTTTCAAAGTTTTTAATTTGTTTTTGTGCACGAGGGCTTAAAATAACAGCAGTAGCGCTTACTAGTCCCAATTGGAAAATTTATAATTAATTTCATTTTTTTAATGGATTCTTTCTCCTATGTCTCCAATAGCCTCTCTACCAAATGAATAATGATTCGGTCCATTTGCTGTGTTTTACAGAAAAGCCTGAGTAATCCTGGGTCGTCAGTTTAATTATGACCATCCTACATAAAAATGGGGGCCCGGATGCCCGAGTGGTTTGGACCATTACGCTAGCAGTCTGCACTGCAACGGGTGCGGGTTCGATTCCCGCCTTCGCCCTGGGTGTATATTCCTTTCTCTGTGACAGTAAAACATTCTTTCTGTGTCTGTCTTACTTGACGAAGGCTTCATAAGCGGGTCTATGATCAAGCACACAAGCCGGAATATATATGCACCTACCCTTACATGAAATTATGATTTCTTTACAGGTCCAGGTCTGGTGTTTATCGTTTATCCAGAAGCGATTGCCACAATGCCTGGTTCAACATTTTGGTCGATTATGTTTTTTCTAATGTTGCTGACATTAGGTTTGGATAGTTCAGTAAGCAAATGTTTTTTAAAAAACTTTTTTGGTGTACATTATTATTTTGATGCGTTAACAAAAGCTTTACAACATTAAAAAAGGGGAACTTATTAATTATTAATAAAATAAATATTTAACTTTGAGTTTGAAAGAAATGTTGATTACAATTTATATAACATAGCTAAATTAACAATTTGACTACCATGTTATTTGAAAAGTGAATATAAGTTTTAAAGATAAATTTCTGCACTCTTAAATTTCTGCACATGAGTCTTCTATATGTGATGAGATCATATATAGCTAATTTTATTATTATTTATTGGGAGATACAGAGTAATGTTTGAATTTAATTATATGTTATTTAAGAATAGTTGAATTAAACTATTGCACTCTTCATCTAATATTTTCAAACGTATTTACGTTCTTTTATTGGTGGTTCTTTTGTCTCTAATTTAAAAGTGCATAAACAAATTAAATAAAATAAAGAAATAGTAGCGACTATTTTTTCTTTAAATTATAAAGAATAAGAATACTTACCTAATTCGAACATGACTTCTAATTTTTATATTTTCTATAATTTTGCTATTCAGTATTTTCTCCGTATAGAAAGACTTGCATATAAATTTATGTATAACTTTAAATTATTTTGATCAACAGCAGTTTCTATGTGTAGTCCCTATAATATTAAAAACTATGTTCATCAGCCCTTAAATATTTGTTTTTAGAGTATCTTTTATGCAATTTAAAGTTTAATTTCTTTTGAATAAGTAAAAAAACAATATCTGCACATTAAAACCTTTGGTGTAACGTTACTCCATTAATATGTTGTCTTTAGCTTTATAACTAAACGTTACAGCATAAAACGGAGTAAACTTACAACAAAGTTTAGTAAATAAAACATCACACAAACAGAGCACGGTTACTCTATAAAAAATAAATAGTAAAATGGCATCGAAGCTGTCTCCGAATTTACGAAGAGTTTCGCCAGAGTATAATATCATACAAACCATAGTGAAATTCTGTGGAAATATTTTGTGATTAATTATTTTTGTTTTATACCAAGTCAAAGTTAGTCCTTAGGCTAAAACTTGCAAACCTTCGATTGCACAAGAACGTCACGAGTTAAGACTACATGAGTTAAAGACTACTAAATGCCGGCTTGATAGTATTCTCAAACTTTTTTATACGATTTTTGTTTCACAAAATGCATGATTGAGCATGCGTTTGCAATTTACACCGCGTTTTGTGGAAGGTTTCTTACATAATTGGAGTTTAGTCAGAATACTCTAAAAATTGGTGAAACATTACACAGTTTCTTACATTGAGTTTTATGTAAGTTTTTTCTCTAAATAGTTCGGGGGTTCAGAAGCCATCATTACTGCCCTAAGCGATGAATATCCGACTATAAAGAGAAACAGAGAATGGTTCGTCGCGGCCTTATTTTCTTTTTACTTTATCATCGGATTGCCAAGTTGCACGCAAGTAAGTGATCATATGAAGGGGCAAAACTCACATTCATCAAAGTATAACTAAGATATATGGTTCGGTCAGTTCATTGGCGACTTTTAATAATGGTAAATTCAATTTGACCTAGTCGCCAATGAACGAGTCGGGCCCCGTATCTTCGTTATACATTGGATAATGTGAGTTTTGCAACTACACCCTTCATATGAGATTCATTATTTTTTAAATGCATTTTAACATTCGTTTGTTATAATGCAAAAAGTTTGGCATCAGTTTCTTAAAGAATGTCATTTGTTAAACATCATCATTTGTCATCAAACTATAAATAGAATAATAGCTAAAAAACTTTTACACTTTAGATGGAGGGCGAGCTCTATATATGTCAAAAAGGGAAATAAGTTTACAATACTTATAAAATTAGAATATTTTTTATGTTAAACCTTAATTGTACAACAATATAATTTTAAAATTTTATTTCAATTCTCTGCCTTATAATTTCAGGGAGGTGCATATGTTGTTCAGCTGTTAGACAGATATGCCGCTGGGTATTCAATTTTGTTTGCTGTATTTTTTGAAGCTATTGCTGTATCATGGATATATGGTAAGGTACTAAACAATAAACAAATGATGTAAGGCCCAATGTTTTGTAAATGGTACAAAATTCTATAAAATTTAGTAGTAAACTTGCAAAACATAGCACGTTTATAACATAGTTGGTATTTACAAACCGAAAAAGTACAAGGAATTGTAGAAAACTTCATATGATACAGTTAAATGCATCTAATATTGAATTATAAAAATATTAAAAAAAAATTTCGCTTAAAATAGTTACTTTTTCCTGATTTCTTGTAGTATTTATTATTTTTTTCCGTTTCGAACCAATGGTTGTGTTGTTACTTTTGAAAAATTCATAAAAAGTCAATTCAAAATGTTATATTCAATTAATTATACTTAATACATTAAGTACTTAAATTTATTTTTATAAAATAATTCACAATATTAAACAAAAACTTAATTTACACTAATTAAAAACTAATTTGCATAGTTTTACTAAAAATATTTTATAATTATTATAAACTAATTTAAATAATTCAAGTTAAAGTATGAATTAAAGTATGAAGTCATTAAAGTATGAATTAAATATCCTTAAAAATTCTGAAATTTGTACCATTGTAGCTGATTTTATTTAAAAAGTTCGTTTTTTGTCATAACTAGATACTGTGTACTATTTAAACATCTAGAGTATAATAAAGGTGAAGACCGATGTATATTGTGTACTCTAAACATGATCTAGGGAAAAAATTATTACAAGTTTACGATAAAAGAGTTTAATTTACGATAAGAGTTTTAATAATAAAAGATATGTTTTTTTCCAAAATTTAGGAATCGGCAGATTTTCAGCAGATATCAAAGAAATGCTTGGTTTTGAAGTTGGTGCATGGTGGAGATTTTGTTGGTTTTTGATGGCTCCTTTATTCATTATGGTATTTATCTATCATGATTAATGTGTTAATTGTCTCATAATAACATACACAATGATTCCTTTTTGGAACCTTACCAAGTAATTAATTTTTTTGGAAAGTAAAATTTTATATATATTTATTATTTTCAGAAGAGTTTAGTATTTTTTTTATCAAAGAATATTTCAAATTCAATGTGTATATACATTTTGAATAAGAAATGTTTGTGAGCAAGCTAAAAGTAATATACTAACTGCATTATTATAATCAAAAATACATAGAATTTACATCGAATTTTTAAATATAAGGATCTATTGTAGAATGGTTAGGTTGCAAAAACGATCTCTTTCACAAAATTTATAAACAAAAAATTTATGCTTCAATTGTTTTAGATATTTGTTTAATAGCTTTAATATGCATCAATTTTTTACATTTGTTACAAGTAAATTTAGTGTAATTGTACTGTTAAATTATGTTTTAAGCAGTTTTTGTTAACTTTTGAAATTTCGTGTGCTTTCTCATTTGCACAAAACACATTTTAAAAACTCATTTTCACAAAATTATTTTAAAATTCGAAATCAAGAACATGTAAATTTTTCTACACAGATTCATCGTATTACTTTAATATCTTTTAAAGCATAGTTTGTTTATATACATATTTTATTTACTTTATCTAGTTGATCATTGCATACGGTCTAGTCAGCTACGAACCGCTTAGCTACGAGGATTACGTATATCCTCCCTGGGCCAACGTCTTAGGGATGGCCATTGCAGCTTCCTCCGTCTTATGCATTCCAGTAGTAGCTCTATTCAAAATACTCACAACTTCTGGAACTTTTTCTCAGGTGAGGTCTTGTTGTATTTGAAGAATCAGGACTTTTAATTAGAATGTTTTTCATATACTTCACTGGAATTTTTAGGTCAATTGTCTGCTATGTTTTTCTAATTCATCTGAAGAAGTTTCTTGTTTTAAAATTTATACTAGATTACGCAGTTTTAAACATACTAAATTACACATTCATATGTCATTAAGTGTATTTAAACATGAGTATACTTTGTCATCAGTGGCGGGTCTAGAACTTCAACAGGGAAGGAAGTAGGGTTAACTCGATGGGCATAACCCTCCAACTCTCAAGAAAGGAGGATGATATTTTGGCCCATAATATTTAAAACCTATTTTATATTAATTATGTGAACTAATTATTTTACGAAATTATTTAGAATAGTTTACAATAATTACATAAATTGTTTCTAGAAAAATTTGACCAGTATAAAACTAATAGCTTGTCCTAAACTATAAACATTGTTTTCAACATAATATGTTAAAGTTGTTTGGATGAGTTTTCATACTCATTGAAGTTATAAAAAAGTTTAGCCAACACACAAATTTAGTTGTTGATAAACAAAAAACTTTTTAAATGCGCGAAGCAAAAATTAACATTACGAAACAGATTGAAAATTTATGATTCAAAGTATTTCATACTAAATAAAAAATAAGTTCAGTAACTAGTCGTTATAATGTTTTTTTGTTTACACTAAATAATTAATGATATTAAATTAAATTTTTTGTTCAACAGAGAATGAAAATTTTAGTAACTCCGTATCGAGATAGCCAATCAGGAGTTGGCACCATAGTTCCGATAGATTTGGCTGGAAACGGAGCTGTATTCCTCTAACGCTTTTTTTTGACGGATGAAACAATAGCAATGTGTTCTTTGTTGTTACATTAAAAACTTGTTAATTTATGCAAAATGTAAATGTGAAATAAAATATAAAAGTGTGCCTGCTTGTTTTTGCTTAGTATAATAACAATTACTTTGAAAAACGTCCAAGTCGTAAATCATGATACACTATAAAATATCCAAGACAAAATTAAAATTTAAGTTAAATGTTTTTTGCAAAAAAAAAACCCCGACATTCATTCAAGGAGTACATACTTTAATGCAATAATACATTAAATTTTTGATCAAGGGGCGTCAAAAACTTGTGCCTATATGGTCCGTGTTATCCTAGATCACGTCCTGACTCCTGATTGTACTTATACAATTATACATTCACAAGATTTAACCACAAGCTACTCAGTAATTAATTTCGCCATGAATACCTGGTAATAAGCATTACAATTATACGTAGTTCGAAATCTACGAATAGTTGTTATACTTATAGAAATTCTTTGGGAATTTACGTCTATTATATGATTGAAGGGTATAATGTAAAAAAAAATCTGTCCAAGTTAAACGGGCGTACTTGTCTTGCCATCAAACCTCACCAACAAAGCTGTTAAATTAATAATTCTTCTTTACAATCCACACACCAGTCCCAAAGGAAGTCGAGTTGATCTTAACAGATTAATTCTCTGCATCATCCAAAAGCATAATTTATTGTTCTGATCTTTAAATAAAGAACGAACAGATTGGTCGTTAACGCAGGTTCCTCCTCCTCTCTCAAAGTGGTTCGAATTGCACTTGGCAGAGATTCTGAAGAACGTTCTTTTTTGTGCGTCTATATTTACTCTGTCGAGTGTTCGAATGGTGGTGGGACCAGATGTACACAAGGAATACCTGAATGGAACGATGATATTGCGTTAACGGAAGTTTTTTTTTTGTTCGTTGTTTACTGTGGACGATGAACGAATGGGGGTCATTGAGTTCAATGGATGGCGTAAGTATTATGTCGTGCAGTTTAATTTCCAAGTAAATATTAATAAATTGTATTAAATGTGTGTAAGATTAAGTACTATTGAAGTTACTATTTTTTTCTAAATAATTATGTTAGGTTGGTTGAAAACTTTTCTAAAATAACCACACTATATTTCATTTAAAATTGCGAAAAATATTGCTTTAACACTTGATATTTAACTTAGTAAATAAATTTAATCTAAAAAATTAAGTTTGATCCCAGAAATTATACAAAATAATGCTTGTATACAAAAATAATGGAACCCAAGAATTTTGAGAGAAATTTATTAATGATTTTTTGATAAATAAAATAGTTTGAAACTTAGCATAGAGAATGAATTGAAATAGAGGCACATTAGCCCTATTTCAGAGAAACCTAAATTAAAAAAAAGTTTTCTAACCGTCAAATGATCGTATTTGTTGATAGAAATTTCGCCAAGTGAAGGATAGGACCAGGGTATTTTAATTTTTTTGATACTGAGAATTTTTATTTCAAATTACATCATGGCAGTTCAATTTTATGTAATAATAGAACAAACCTAAAAAAGAAAATTTACTCCTTTTAATATTTTTTACATGACAAAATTGTTCCGCAAGCAGATGCTAAGTTGCCAAGTATACAATACTTTCTTTGTCTATCACTGTGTTTAATTTTTGCTACCCTCTTTTCAGCAAGGTTTGAATAGGGTAGCCGATTCTACTGTTATCTCAATTCTCTGGAACTTTGCTGAAGAGTTCAGCGCACGGAAAGAAATAATTTTTTAGTGAGGAACAAGTTATAAATAAATATAAAATGTTTTATTAAAATTTAACATTTGATTGATGCACATTACACATTGGTGTAAAATAATGTTTTTAAGGAGATAATATATAAATACTAATAATATAATACTACTACGATAATATATATAATACTACTACTATATAAATATGCGAAGAAGATACTAGCAGAGTAATGGGAAAGGAAGAGTGGTAGGAAGGACGAAGTATTCCATCTTTATCAATTTATTGACCAAAAGACATCAGGTATTTATGTGATGGGGAAGCAACTAATGGACAGTGGGAGGACATACAGAGGTCATATAGATATTTATAGGTAAGTAACTAAGGTACAAATAGTGCATAACGGTGTTGGTTATGTGACTACATATGATGTCAGTCATTCAAAGGAATATGATCACGTAACGAAACAGTGGAATGATCTTGTATTAGTATTATGCAATTTGTACAGTCATGAGCCAAAGTGTAAATTTATTTTCACTGCCATGTAATTTTAATTTAATAGAAAATATTTTTTAAAATTGTTCTTCTGTAGTAAATGGTTTTCTAAATGATAAAATTTACTTCAAAATACTATTTACTACAGAATGGTCTGGTGATTTATATAATTAATTTCAAATTTGTCCACTTTCTGAAACATATAAACGCAAATTCGTCTATAAGCTTCAGAAATTAGGTAGGTAGGGTAATCGTTTCCGGCTGCCTATTTCTAGCCTCCTTCAGGAGCTTTAACACAGCCAATGACGCCTCGTAATTTAGAACCCTGGTCAAGTGACGAGGTCGACACCTGAGCGGGCACCCAACGGAACTTCGAGCGACATCGTACGCTAACGCCGTCGGGACTTTGGACTCCACAGATTTAACGAGCACGTCTGTCCCTGTGTACTCGGGCCCATCCGTGATGAGGATTTTTCTACTATTTCCAGCACGGATCCGATTTATAGGATGACTGGCAGTAGGTGGGATTCGAACCCCCGCACTCCTCAGAAGGTTGAATCTCTAGGCTGATGCCCTAACCACTCGGCCACGGACGGGCCCAGAAATTAGTATATATCGTGTAGTATAATTTTTAAATACTGGAAGGTAAAATACTTTAAAATAAAACTTCATTATTTTTTTCGTTCTGTGCCAAGGCTACAATGAACGCTTTAATATTTTCCAACTTATTTTGGGAACGCATCTTTCTCATACATTGGTGGAAATTGATTTATGAACTAACACTATTTTCGCCAGATATCGCTAAGTATTTTATTTATTAATAGTAGTTAAGAAATTAATTATTTTAAATTTTATTAATCAATAGTAATACTTAGCATTAAAAATTAAGTATTAAATATAAAAATATATTTATGTGTATAGTTTATTATACAAAGCCTGTATAATGCATGATATTTAAATCGATAAATATTCATTTAATAAAATACTGTTAAAAACGGTCTGATGTTTTCCTATCCCCTCTTCTGGTTATCAACTTTCTTAGGGTCAAGAATCTTTTGGACTTGGTCTAACATCGTCAGACCAAGGAAGATTAGTCACAACAACAACAACAACGAAAAACGGTCTGTTCATAAATCAATTTCCACCACTGTACAAAATATATAAATACTTTTAATTTACTTTTTATTTTATAATGGAGGATCTTTATGAGCTCCATGTATCACTATTTCAGTAAATTACTTTTATGATGCCACGAACATCTTCATGTGACATACCAATCCATTACATAGCCATCATCCAATGCATCCCGGAAACAGAGATGCCACGTGCGAGGTGTTTAAACGTCGATTCCACCAAAAGCGTTGTGCCACAACAATTATAAATTGTTTTCGCTAACCATTTTGGGATTGAGTTGAAAAATGTCGTACTAGAGCAACATGAAGGTTATTGTCGACGGGCTTCGTATTTTAAAACCACGCTCAAGTGACGAAGCCGACACATACGCTGGCAGCCAACACAACCGCATAGCGGCATCGTACGCAGCGTCAAGATGACAGATTTAACGAGCGCCAGTCCCATGTACACGACGTCTTTTATTGGTGTTTTTTCTGCCTAGTATTATCCGTTTATAGGATAGGTAAGACGAGGACAGAACCCTGGAAGGTACCCTCAGCGGCAAGACGCTACAACTGACAGCGCCACGCTGTCTGGTGCGGACAATTTCGGTCTTGAAATATTAATTTATTATAGTGTTAAAAGTTTTTATGAATAAATATATGTTAAGTTGGATTTGGATTTAAATATTTATTGTTGATAAACAGAGTTCCTACAGTCGACACATATTACATCCTCGGATGCTTTTACGTTGGGATATTACGTAGGTATTTTGTAATATATATTGATTTTATATCAAAAGTAATAAAAAGTACTTTTTTTAAAAAAAAGTGAAAATGAATTTAATAATAAAAAATTCCATTCAATATTTTCTTTCCTGTGTCGTTTCACATAATTGATAGTTTAACTAATACCAGCTTGTTT
This sequence comes from Oedothorax gibbosus, assembly GCA_019343175.1. Lineage (NCBI taxonomy): Eukaryota > Metazoa > Arthropoda > Arachnida > Araneae > Linyphiidae > Oedothorax > Oedothorax gibbosus. The sequence goes on from CM033279.1 coordinate 19,550,581, forward strand.
TTATAATAATAAATTTACATAGAATCTTTCGAAATATACATATAACGAATACCTTTGACAAGATGAAAAAATTCTGAATAATTCCAAACCAAAGATTAAAAAAAAAGAGAATGAACATAACTGAACATCAAAAAATTCGATTAAATTACGTTTCGTTGAGCAACATTTGCAATATATTGTTTAACTTCGTTATTTCGTTTCAAGTGGAAATGGGGTTTATTCTAACGCGAATATAATAATAAAAAAAATCAGTACGTTTTATTTCTACCCCCCCCCCTTTTTCATAAAATTATAATAATTATGTTTAATAATATTTCTTTAAAATTTTCAACAAATGGCCTAACTGAATATCTGATAACAAACAACCAATATACGAGAAATAACTAATACTATTATAAACGTCCATTTAAAGTTTTGAACATAAGGTATATTCAAAATAGTTGTAAAATCTATATCTTAAATATCTTTATATATTTCTTTCATATATATTTAAAATTTTATTTATATTTCCCCTGTTTTTCTGAACTGATAAATCGGGGCGTTTTGGAGGGACAATCTGTCGTATTACAGCGAGACAAAAAGCGGGACGGTCCCTCCAAAAACTGGTCACATTATGTTATTCAAATTTGTGTGGATTTGTCCGTCTTTTTTCTATACTTTTAAAATCAGTTCAAAACTCACCATAACATCACGTAGTGGGATTGTATTTTAGCCATTTACTCCCCATCCAAAGGGTGCCCCGCCCTTCTACTCCCAGCGTTTATCGATCGCACGACTCCCTACCCGGCATTCCCCGCGCGGCGTCCGAGCTCGGCAGAGAAACCAACGCTCAAAGACAACACCGAAATTGTATTCTTTTCCAAAATGTTGCATTCAGGTTAGTTATGAATGAGAAGGATTAGTTTCAGTTTCGTTTTTTAATAGTTAGGGGATTAAGATGCTGATTAATTTATCGTGATGTGTTTGTTGTTCTAATTTGTGTTTTGTTATTTGACATGCTGCGTTTGGAATGATGTTTGCCGTTGGTGTAAACATGGATACAGATGTGAGTAGAAAATGGTTATTTGTTGTTGTTTGTAAATACTTTTTCTGTCAATATATGCTATGAAGATTGTATGTTGTATGTTTTAACACTTGTAAGCTTGGTCAAAGTTAATAATTTTTTAGCAATTTTGCCATTGATGATAAATTGCATTATAAACACTTCTAATTCTTAACTCTTATAATTGAAATGGATATAGTCATTATTAAAAATTTAAGTAAAATATTGATCTTCTAGGTTTTTTTTAAAGATATATATTTTCATTAAGTTTCAAAGAAGTAAAACATTTTTAATGAAAATTACAAAATTATTTTAATACATTTATACACATTTGAGAATTTGTTAAAAATCATAATAGTGACAGCGTTGTATAATCCAAACGAAATTACAATTAATTTTATTCCTAGTAATTAATTTTTTATCAAGGATCTATAAACTAGAAAATATTCATATTTTTAATCATTATATTAATTATTATATTTATTATTAAGATGCATCATTATATAAATAAATTTTTTAATTTTTTGAATTGGAAATGGTTTAAAACTATATTAAACAATTTAAAGCTACACATAAAGTAACACGTATTTGGACATTTTAATACATTTTTTAAAAGCAGTATATTTTATTATTTTTACTTATATTTTTTATACAAAAACTTTTCAAACACATAATAATTACTTAAGAGTTTTTTATTTGAGTTTTAAATAAAAAAATAAATAACTTTAAACACTATACTTCACAATTTAGATTGTTGTTTTGTGATTTCGCCAAGAAAATAGATTTTTCTTTCATAATGTGAACAGTACAACTACAGTCAGGATGCATTCATTTAGTTTTGGCTTCCTCTCAAAAAGTTCAACTTGCTTGTATATTTCTATTAAGCTTTATGACTTACAATTTTAATGCTGATTCTCTTTACTTATTAGGTATTTTATATTAATATAACTAAATTTTCTATGATTCGCATATTTATAGAAGTTTATAAACTAACGTAATAAAAATAAGGACGAACCCTCCAAAATGAGCTCGTTTTATTAAATTAAGCATGATTAAAGGATTTTTCAAGTAATACCAAGTTTCAGTGATATTAATTAATACATGTTCGGTGTTAATTTTTTAATAGAAAAAGTGAAATTTTTCTTAAATTTAACAACCTTAACTCAGTGGCGCGACAATCCATTGTGGGCAATTTTTTTTTATGTTGGCTTATTAAGTACGTAAACAAGAAATAAATGTAACAACAATTTTAATTGGTAAATAATTTTACCAATAAAACAACAAAATTCAGCTTTTTATCCTAGAAAATACAACATCCTGTTAAAAATAGTCAACGCGTCAAAACAATTACATGTGTTTGTTGATTGGTGAGTACTTGACCTAAACTGCGACAATTGGTATTTGAAGATGAGTGGATTTTTACTTTTCTAAATGGTATGAGAAGCCAGACTACATTCATTGCACATGTTTTGTTACGAAATAACTACCGAAGTATAAAAAAAAACCCAACACGTATTAAAATACAATAACCTCGTTGAATTTTTGAATCTCACCCCAATAAATTTTAAGTTATTTGTAAAGGTCGCATTGATCGTTTTAAAAGTTTCAGCTATCGTATTGCATTCACATCCTATAGATACATATAACAATTACTTAAAGCTAGTGTATACTTAATAATATCATTGAAGAGCTTAGTGAAAGAATGTGCTAAGTGACAAAAAGATGAAAACGAGAAAATGAGATTTAAAGTTTTAGTTTGCGCTCAGATCTGTTAATAACGGAACTTGGAAAACGTAAAAAATACCATAAATTAAAAGTTTATGAAAAAGTGGAAACTTGTTACAAAACAACACAAAAATCTCAATTTTTTTCAAAAATGTCACTTAGCACATTCTTCCATTGAGCTCTTCAATTGTTTTGGGCGTTTTTGAATAATATGTTCATAAGTTAAAGGGTTTGTTATTTAGAACTGGAATTTCTTTTATAATTTTAAGAAACGGTCAATTTAAAAATAGTAAAACCCAGTAAATTATAGCTATGATTATAGAAAGGATGGGTCAACCTCGCCCAATCCGGGATTCGATCCATGGACGTGTGGCGTGGCATTGCGAAGCACTACCACTAAGCCACTGGCTCTCCTTTCCGAATAAAAATTTTTTTGAATTTTTTTTATTCTATAATTTTAGTAAAAAAATTATTATGAGTTTAAATGAAATAACTTTTAATTCGATTCTATATTTCTTCATTCATAGCAATGTACGACATTGAAAAAGCGGACAAAATATTTATTACAAAAAAATGAAACCATTCCCAGATTTTTGATCGCACAATTTAGTAAATGAAATCTCATGGAAAGTTTATTCAATATAAATTTTTTTTAAAAAATTATATAGGAACTTTTATATCTTTTTAAAAATTTGAAGGGCACGTAAACTGTTTTAAATAACAAAGTGCATAATGTTTATAAATGTATTGATATAGTTTAAAGAATATTTTTCGAAATATTTTAACGTGAATTTTTTACATTTCTGGTTGCCTTGTATGAGGAAAATTATCATGAGGGTGCAAGCAGTTTTTTGACAACGACCTTTACTTTTTAAAGTTGGGTTGTACGATTTTAAGCTACTGTGGGTTGTAAAGAAGTTTTTCTATGTTTAATTAGAATTTTTGTAAGTTTAATTATTATTTTTTACCCCGCCCGAAGAAAGGGCATTAATTTGTCAGTAAAGATCGAAATGGCGTTTGGATTTAAATATTTACACAACTTAATATAAAAATCAAAACTTAAATAAAATTATGTATAATAATACAGTCAAATGACTTATTATTTATTTATTTTCCATACATTTGTCTCGACCTAGAACTAAGCTAATGCCCGGTTTTAAATCTTCCGAAAAATAAGATTAAACAAAAAACTAACCTAACAACTAAAACACTTACGAAAAAAAATAGCGAATAGAATCCTAACATAAAACCCTTTCTTTGTTCCACTCCCATCTTAATGCATTTCTAGTCTTGTATTCTCAGTACGCATCAGCAATTTCAATGATTCCGGCGCGCAACCTTATCACTTAATTCATCATAAAATAATCAAGCTGTTTTAAAGCATACAAAAATAACCTACAAAAATCATTACACCAATTTTCCTATGAAAATTTTCATCGTAATCCATAAAGTGAATAAGCCTTTTTGTAGGTAAATCGGTGTAAATACCCTTTGCGAGTTACTTCACTCTTCTTCGAAAGCACTTTGTCTGGAATAGGGTTTGATGTAACCGGACACGGCCATTACCTGAATGTCCAATCAGAGGAAGAACAAAAGCTGGTGGAATCAAGTTGTTAGAAGCCTCAGCAGAAGAATAATAAAAAAAAAGAATAATCCTTTTTGACAAGTATTTCCGACATTGTTTCGTTGGACAAAGGGCACGGCAGTTCTTCCTTGACTGCCGGTCACGTCATTGGCCGCAGAGGAACTGTAAGCCGATGACTTAATGGAACGGCATTATGGGCACTAGCATGGAACATTGTCGATATTCTATTTCGAGGCAGGGATTTGACGTTTGTGGTTTCTTCTGGAGACCATGGTCATCTTTTCTTGTTAGTTTTTAAATAAAGAACTGTTATATCTTGTAGATAGACATGTAATTTCTATTTATTCATACTTTACATTTTAAGATTGTGCTTCGCTAGCTTGGTTAAGTTAATTCTCAATTAGCTGCTTTGTTTAGTAATAAAAAGCTCATGAATTGTTTTTAGTCACGGCCAATTACGCTTGCAATTTTTTATCTACTAATTAATAAAATGGGATCTTTTAAAAATTACTACATATCAAAGTTAAACACAAAAAGGGTTCTAAAAGATTGTGTTAAAAGACAGCATGGGTTGTTACGTTATTAAAATTCCAGAACAAGTAGTTCCCCATTCGTTTCAAAGTACGGGTTAGACTTAACAGGTCCTTCTTTTCTTTTACTCGCTTAAAAGTTCATTGGAAGGGTTTTGGTTTCTGTTCAGTCAGAATGCTCTTGGAAGAGCAGAACTGGACATTGGTGGATTGTTGTGGTAGAATTGTTATAAAATGAAGTTCCATGCTGAAAAGACTTCGGAATATTTGTAGTTATTAACTTGAACAATTGTGATGCATGAGGAATTTTAAAGTTTTTAAAAAAAATATTTGTACGTAATTTATAAACTGATGAAAAATAATATTACTTGGAATTGGTGTGTTTACATTTGCTACTTTTGGATTGTGACAAACTCCTTTCAGTTATACAAAATTGAAGTTGAAAGAATTATGAATATGGACTTTTATGAGTGGATACCTGAAGATACTATTTGATTCTAAATTTTGAAGTGTTGGAACCATTTATATATTTTAACTGTCAGAATTAAACTAATGTATGCATTTGAACCTATTTTTATATGAAAGTTATATTAACACTTGAAGATGAATTTTATACCTTATATAAGTTGTTTATTTTTAGTGAAAAAGCAGATCAAATTTAATTTATACGATATAACATCGAAGTCTTTTAATCGGACTTATCCGAAATCTAAGACGTAAAATCAGGAAGTAAACCTTTAAATAAGGTATTTTCAGTTAAACTGTAGTAGGATTTGATTATTACAAGAAAAATCTTTCGGAGTAATTCTAATGTCTCTAAAAACAATGTCTTACGTAAATAGAAATGAATCTCATTTTCTACCAGATGGAACATTGCAACACTCTAAAGAAGTAAGTTTGTAGTTAAGCAGGATTTTTGACAATTGTTTTTCAAGGCTTAGACTTTATAATGAATTAAACCAACTTTAATGACGACGCGCAACAAACTTTGAATTACTTTTATTAAAGTAAATGTTATTTTCTCTTCGGCCTTTTATCATAAATTTTCAAGTTTAAAAAACATTAATCTAAATATGAAATATTTTTGTTAGCTTAATAACATAATTATGACCTTGTCTCAAAACGAGACAGTATTGAGATACTAAAAATCCCCTATTAAAGCTATAAAATAACCACAAAAATATGCTATCATAATTGTCGCTTTGGTAGCATTTCAATGGAAAGCATAATTTTAACTTTTTAAGTGTGCACGAAAATTGTATGATTAAGCAAATGAATATTTTTTGGGGATTGCATGATTTTATATTACGTTATCATTTCAGGGTGAAATAGGGTTTGCAACCCTACCAGATTTGGTTCACAGAAAGTCAGTTAAGAAAGGATTTGACTTTACACTAATCGTTGTGGGTAAGTACTAGTTGCGAGAATATAACTGATTATTCGTTTAACTATCTCTTTGTGTTTAGGGGAATGGGAGGGTAGCGGGGTCTCCAAACGAAGTCTTCTCGCTATGTTAATACAACGGAAAAAATAACTTTCTAAGCCAAATTGCTCCGGCTGTATTGACTATTTTTCAAAAAGGGTTATTTTTTGAAATTAAAAAAAAAATCGAACCAATTTCACTTTTTGAAATGAGTTCGAATATTTTTTGTAAAATCATTTATTGAAAACTTAAAAAAAAAAAAAAAAAAAAATATTGGAACCAATTTCAAAAAGTGGTAATATAAAGCCGTTTTAGTTAACTACATTTATCATATAAAAAACGCATGCAAAAATAATCAATACAGACGGAGTTATTTGGCTTAGAAAATTATTTTTTACATTGATATAACACACAGAGAAGACTTCGGTTTGGATACCCGGCTACGGTTCCCGTTCCATTAAGAGTTGATTTTGAGATATATCTTTTGAATTAAAGAATATTAATATTAAATAAAGCCCGTGACAAATTTCAAATATTATTACAAAATGGTGACCAAAATAAACATTATATTTTCATAAAATGGCTTTCTATTGCTTAAATTTTTTTCGATAAAATAGACTTAAAAAAAAAGAAGTATCGAAAAACAGAAAGATCGCGCAACAATTTAATGATATCTGCACTTACAAAATTTGGTTTTAAACGTTCCATCATTTTTAGCCTACTTTTCTTTTTTTAATTCGAAAGAATTAAAAACAAGAAGTTCATAAAGAACTAAAATAGCCTACTTTCCTGTTACTTAAATACTTACTGAAGTTCTAATCGGGAAAAAACTAGGTTTCTAACAGTAAATATCATCAACAGCCGTTTCTACACTAGATTTATACATATTAGAAAAAAAAATCGAAACACAGCATCCAGCTAATAATTTAAACTTCTAAAAGCCAAAATCAACTATTTTCCATATTATTATTTCGCAAATCAATTAAACATTATTTATCGTCTGCTCGCGATTTATTTGTAGTTCGAGGAATAATTAAATATTTATTAATAACAAAAGTAATGAAACTCCAAACTGCATTAAAAAAATAAGAAATGTAAATTAAAACTTAGCATAATTGCATGCAAAAGTATGCCTTGCCGCTTTCTTGTTAGATAATTAATGAATAATCAAAGAATCAAATTGTGCTACATTTTATGACGTCATTCCAAACTGATTCATGAAAATATTATTTTGCTTCAAATATGTTTAAATAAATAAAGTTTCTCATGCCATTGTTGATTTGGCAACAGTGATTTAAATGACTCAAAATTGAATTTCAATGCTAATTCAATGGGAAATTCGCCGACAAATAGTAGATTTATGTCCGTCCGGACGTACAGATAGACAGACGGACAAAAAGTATGAAAGTTGGGTATCTGAGGTCATAGCTTTCTAACAAAAAAAGAATTTTTAAGATCCGATGGATAGAACCGATTTTGGAAGGGGGGGGGGGGGGTACGGACAGACAGACAGACGGACGGACAGACAGACGGAAAGACAGACAGACATACGAACAGACAGACAGATGGACATCAACCGCATTTCAATACCTACAGTGACTTAAATGACTCAAAATTGAATTTCAATGCTAATTCAATGGGAAATTCGCAGACAGATAGTAGATTTATGTCCGTCCGGACGTACAGACAGACGGACAAAAAGTATGAAAGTTGGGTATCTGAGGTCATAGCTTTCTAACAAAAAAAGAATTTTTAAGATCCGATGATTAGAACCGATTTTGGAAGGGAGGTACAGACAGACAGACAACGGACAGACAAACGGACAGACAGGCGGACAGACAGACGGACAGACATACGAACAGACAGACATACGAACAGACAGACATACGAACAGACAGACAGACAGTTGGACATCAACCGCATTTCAATACCTACAGTGATTTAAATTACTCAAAATTGAATTTCAATGCTAATTCAATGGGAAATTCGCCGACATATAGTAGATTTATGTCCGTCCGTACGTACAGACAGATGGACAAAAAGTATGAAAGTTGGGTATCTGAGGTCATAGCTTTCTAACAAAAAAAGAATTTTTAAGATCCGATGATTAGAATCGATTTTGGAAGGGGGGTACAGACAGACAGACAAACGGACAGACAGGCGGACAGACAGACGGACAGACATACGAACATACAGACATACGTACAGACAGACAGATGGACAGACATACAGTTGGACATCAACCGCATTTCAATACCTACAGTGATTTAAATGACTCAAAATTGAATTTCAATGCTAATTCAATGGGAAATTCGCCGACAGATAGTAGATTTATGTCCGTCCGGACGTACAGACAGACGGACAAAAAGTATGAAAGTTGGGTATCTGAGGTTATAGCTTTCTAACAAAAAAAGAATTTTTAAGATCCGATGATTAGAACCGATTTTGGAAGGGGGTACGGACGGACAGACGGACAGACAGACGGACATCGACCGCATGTCAATACCTACTTTTTCATTTTTTTAATTCTTTCGAATTAAAAAAGAAAAGTAGGCTAAAAATGAAAAAGTAGGTATTGACATGCGGTCGATGTCCGTCTGTCTGTCTGTCCGTACCCCCCTTCCAAAATCGGTTCTATCCATCGGATCTTAAAAATTCTTTTTTTGTTAGAAAGCTATGACCTCAGATACCCAACTTTCATACTTTTTGTCCGTCTGTCTGTACGTCCGGACGGACATAAATCTACTATCTGTCGGCGAATTTCCCATTGAATTAGCATTGAAATTCAATTTTGAGTCATTTAAATCACTGTAGGTATTGAAATGCGGTTGATGTCCATCTGTCTGTTCGTATGTATGTCTGTCTTTCCGTCTGTCTGTCTGTCCGCCTGTCTGTCTGTCCATACCCCCCTTCCAAAATCGGTTCTATCCATCGGATCTTAATTTTTTTTTGTTAGAAAGCTATGACCTCAGATACCCAACTTTCATACTTTTGGTTTCGTCTGTCTGTACATCCGGACGGACATAAATCTATCTGTCGGCGAATTTCCCATTGAATTAGCATTGAAATTCAATTTTGAGTCATTTAAATCACTGTAGGTATTGAAATGCGGTTGATGTCCATCTGCCTGTCTGTTCGTCTGTCTGTCTGTCTGCCCGTACCCCCCCCCTTTCCAAAATCGTTTCTATCCATCGGATCTTAAAAAATTCTTTTTTGTTAGAAAGCTATGACCTCAGATACCCAACTTTCATACTTTTTGTCCGTCTGTCTGTACGTCCGGACGGACATAAATCTACTATCTGTCGGCGAATTTCCCAATGAATTAGCATTGAAATTCAATTTTGAGTCATTTAAATCACTGTTGCCAAATCAACAATGGCATGAGAAACTTTATTTATTTAAACATATTTGAAGCAAAATAATATTTTCATGAATCAGTTTGGAATGACGTCATAAAATGTAGCACAATTTTATTCTTTGATTATTCATTAATTATCTACCAAGAAAGTGGCAAGGCATACTTTTGCATGCAATTATGCTTAGTTTTAATTTACATTTCTTATTTTTTAATGCAGTTCGGAGTAGTTTCATTACTTTTGTTATTAATAAATATTTAATTATTCTTCGAACTACAAATAAATCACGAGCAGATGATAAATAATATTTAATTAATTTGCGAAAGAATATTAAGGAAAATAGTTGATTTTGGCTTTTAGAAGTTTAAATTATAGCTGGTTGATGTGTTTCGATTTTTTTTCTAATGTGTATAAATCTAGTGTAGAAACGGCTGTTGATGATATTTACTTTAGGAACCAAATTTTTTTTCCCGATTAGAACTTCAGTAAGTATTTAAGTAACAGGAAAGTAGGCTATTTTAGTTCTTTATGAACTTCTTGTTTTTTATTATGTTGATTAGGTAAGTAAGAAGCATATATAAACTCTAAAACTTAATTAAAATTCATATTATTCTAAAAAAAAATAATTTTTTGAATGTATTGCGGAGAACACTGTCCAGGAAAGCCTACTACTTTACGTTTTTACCGCTTTTAGAAGGTTGTATGTTTAAGTTTTAGATAAAAATGCGGATTTATAATTATGTTTCTTGTTAACTTCCTAACAGGCGACACAGGATTAGGGAAATCTACTTTAATCAACAGCTTGTTTCTGACAGACCTCTACAAAGATAGAAAGAACTTCAGTGTTGAAGGTAAAGTACATCATAGACCTAATCAACATCGTGACATTTATACTATTACATCGATTTGGTTAAATAAAATTAAAGAACTGAATTGACTAAGATAACTTATAAACATCAGGCATTTGTGCTTGATGTCTTAGAAAATCACCGTCTCTAAACTTAAGAACACTAAATTTACTTTCTGATTTAATTGCCTCTTTTAGTTATGGATAGATTAGATATTCCTAAAAAATTTCAGGTTTTTAATAAAATAAATCGCAAAATCTGAAAGACTAAAATTTGTAAAATAAAATGATTAACTTTTTCAAAAACACCTAATAGCAAATTTATATTAACTTCATTATAAAGTGCTTATTATTATGTTACAAAAAAAAAGTTAAATAGTATAGTTAAAATATTATGGGCTTTGTACTTAGTCCTTTTATAAAAAAAATAAGTTTTCTTACAATTTCATCAAACGGATACTATAGCATTAAAATATGAAATAAGGAGCCACAAAACGATTAATATATATTTTTTTAGAGCGAGTGGACAGGACAGTAGACATAGAGAAGATAACAATGGACATTGAAGAAAAGGGGGTGAAACTGAGGTTAACTGTCGTCGACACACCTGGGTTTGGAGATGCTATCAACTGTGAGGAAAAGTATGCTTTGAAATTTTCAATTATAAAAAAATGAAATAACGGGTTATGATAGCTATAATTTATGTTATAAGATTTACATAGTAGCTATAATTATTATTATAAGATTTACTTATTTTAAATGTTATGCACTTTGAGATTGATTTTATTACCAATTGCACAAAAAATAAGCCAACAAATCTTTTTTGTAAGAAGATATATATGTTAGAACATTAAAAAAAACTTTATTGTAGTGTAAATTTGACAAAGTATTTTTTTACGTAAAAAAAATTATGCTTATAATTATCTTGAAATGTAATTTTTTTTTTTGAATTTCACCATTACATGTAATATATGTAGTATTCTTTTTTAATGCTCTTTTTTCTTCTAAGCCAATGTTAAACAAACTTAGCAATAGGATTTTTTTAATGTAATTATTAAAAAATGAATAATATATACTTTCTAGTTGGAAGACTATTGAGAGGTATATCGATGACCAGTTCAACCAATTTTTCAAGGATGAGAGCGGGCTGAACAGAAAAAATATCGTAGACAACAGAGTCCATTGTTGCCTGTATTTTATCTCTCCATATGGCCACGGGTAAGTTTGTATATATCATCACAATTCAAGGGTGTAGTTGCAAAACCCTGAATTCTCCAAAGCATAAGTAGGATATAGGGTTTGATCTATTCATTTGTGACTTATCACTATTGTAAATTCAATTGAACAAAGTCGGCGATGAACGAGCAATTTTTAGTTATGTTATAATTCAGATAATGTGAGTTTTGCAACTAAAACCTTCGATTGGTACTCAACCACAAGATGTTCAATAATGATTTCAAATAAGTTCAACCACTTACGGACACAACCAAAAATGGATTATAATTAAAGACTCGGCCCATTATTTTTGCTTAAATAAATTTTAATTTACAGTACATTACCCCTACTCATGAATTATCAATATATGGGGCTCATTATACTAAGGTGGGATTCCACCTGACAAATTTCCTTTTTTGAAGATAAATTAATATAAAAACATTTTTTTTTAAAAAACACACCATGAAGACTAAGTTAATGATGCATACTATCAAAAATATATTATAATATAGAAAGAAAAAAATCAATAGCTGCTTTGTTCATTGTATATAACTTGGTTTTAATTTTCAGGTTACGTCAACTGGATGTAGAATTCATGAAAAGGTTACACCAAAAAGTTAACATAGTCCCCATAATTGCTAAAGCTGATACACTGACACCTATAGAAATCAGAAAATTGAAAGAAACGGTATATGATATTATTTTTTAAAAATTCTTATTAAATATATCTATTTTTTTTCATACATTTAAGTAAAGGTTAAAAGTTGCAGAGAAAGTATGCTAGATTTTTTGTTTAGAGAAGTAATAAATTATTATTATTTTTTTGAACTCAGTGGCACATCAGCCCACTGTGGGCCAAGGCCTGCAGAGCCAATTTCAGCTCTCCTGACCCAGAGCAGTGGGATTCAAAGTATAGGTCTTTGTTAGGAGGTCAACCTCATGTGGAACCCCTGGTGTTTAGTTTCCAAGCATGCTTATGGTTCGAATTTAATCAACTTACTTAAGGGATGAATGGCTGAGTGAACCTTGCCCAATCGGAGATTTGAACCCCTGACTTGTGGGGGGGGGGGAGGGGTGCATAACAGTGCGAAGCTCTGCCAATAATTACTTAACATTAAAGAAAAAGTACACTATATTATCAGTTATTAATTCATTTAACAACTTTAAACCCTATTTTAAAAGTGAATAACGCAAACTATTGTAGTATATACAAAAATTAAATTAAATTTTCATAGATTCTAAAAGAAATAGAAGAAAACCAAATAAGAATATATCAATTACCAGAATGTGACAGCGATGAAGATGAAGAATTCAAACAACAAGACAAGGAATTAAAAGTAAGTAAAATGAATTTAAGAAGAAAGTTAAATTAAAGAAAGTTTAGAATGCTCAAAAAGTTCAGTTCATAGTAAACGTTTTTAAAATTAAAGACCCAAGAAATGGTTTGAGATTGACAATTTACTTTTTTCTTAATTTAGGTTTAATTTTAGAATATTATATTATTAATGAAGGCTAAAGTGAAATTATATGTTGCAGGACAGTGTTCCATTTGCTGTCATAGGAAGCACGCAAATAGTTGAAATCAATGGCAGAAAAGTTAGAGGAAGGCTGTATCCATGGGGTATAGTAGAAGGTAATATTTAGGCTTCTTTTAATCAAACTTCCATTGAACCAAGCTTATTGTCGTTTTTAAAGTTTAGTTGATGCATTTTTAAACAAAAGCAATTTTGTAGTTTCTCTGTGCTTCAATTTTTTAAAATTTACCTTGTATTAATTATGAAAGCTATTACCATTAGATAGGCAGAAGTAGTTCTACTTTTGTCGTTCAAAGATTGAAAATCGATAGCTAGAATAACATTAAGTATCGTATTTCCAAATTATATAATTGTGAGTTGTACTTTAGTATCATGTAAAACTTATGTGCTGAATATTTTTTTTCAGTTGAGAATCCTAAACATAGCGACTTTTTAAAGCTAAGAACATTTCTAATAAGGTATCTTATATCTTCTAATAAAATTTGAATTATTCATTTCAATTTTTTAAACTATTAAATATTAAAGCTTTAAAAATTTTTGTTTTAAAATTTTTATGACAATGTTTTCAATACAATTTTAATCACATTTGGGAAGATTTTTTTTTTATTTTAAATCCTACTTCTCTCTTATTTTATTTTAAATGCAACAAAATTACAGTTAAACATATATTTCATTATTTGTAAGAAAATATTCTTTTTAGTTTTATGTACAAAGTCTGTTCAACATTCATCATCATATTTAGCTAAGCAAGTCAAAAAAGTTAACTTTAAGCTTTAATAAATTTTGACACGGTACACTTATAAAATTTGTGTCCTAATCAAGATGTGAATTTCAGCACACACATGCAGGATTTGAAAGATGTGACGAGAGATGTACACTATGAGGGTTACAGAGCACAATACATAACAAAAATATCTCAACAAGCTGCCAGAGAAAGAAAGTAAGTAACTGCCTGTTTAAATTATTGCCTTAAGGGGGGACTGGGCGCGCTGTACAGGGGGTCTCCAAAGCAAAGTGCATCAGTGTTAATCCTATGGAGAAAAAAATATTTTCTCTGCCACATTTCTACGGCTGTATTGAATATTTTTGCAAGCAGATTTTTTTGTGTGATAAATGTAGCTGATTTACAGGTCCCGACCTTCCCGCTTTTTGAAATTGGTTCGAATATTTTTTTAAAATTTTCAATAAATAATTTTACACAAAATATTCAAAGCAATTTCAAAAAGTGGGAAGATAGAGACCTGTAAGTTATCTACATTTATTATATAAAAAAAACGTTTGTAAAAAGATTCAATACAGCCGGAGAAATGTGGCAGAGAAAATAGTTTTTTTCCCATTGGATTAACACTGAGGCACTTGAGTTTGGAGACCCGCGATCCAGCGTGCCCATTCTCCCTTAACTATCAGAGATGTAATAAAATGGCACCTAATGAATATATTGACTTTCAAATTACTAAAGATTAATATTGGGCAATTAAAAGAAATGCATGAACTTTGCTTACTTAGGCTTAACACGTAATACTCCTAAATCTAAAAAGAGGAGTATAACTGTAGATGGAATCTAAAAATGTGTCAATTAAAGGAATTTATAATAAATTGTTTATCTTAAATACGTCTTAATAATAAAAGCATAACTAGAGTTACTTAAGGATTAAATAGAAGTTATCGCATTATAAATAAACAATTTGCCTTTTTATATATTGACATCACATATTGTTCATGTCCAATATTAACAGATGCACTTTTTTAAAAACAGATTTTTCAAATACCTAAAAATAAATATGTTATAAGGTCTTTGAAAAAAAAATGTTTTTCTCCATGTAAATTTTGACTTCTTAAAATTAAATTATTTTCTTAATTTACACAAGATTACTTCCTTATTATGTTTATATTTGTGTTATATTACTTATAGC
This sequence comes from Oedothorax gibbosus, assembly GCA_019343175.1. Taxonomy (NCBI): domain Eukaryota; kingdom Metazoa; phylum Arthropoda; class Arachnida; order Araneae; family Linyphiidae; genus Oedothorax; species Oedothorax gibbosus. Next base: position 19,565,752 of record CM033279.1, read on the forward strand.
AAGCTGAGACGAGATTCAGGACCAAATTTCGAAGCTGTCTCAGAAACAGATCGGTTACTGCAGCAGAAAGAGGAAGAAGTAAATATATTTTGAATAAACAAAACTATCCAACCTTGTCTTGTATAGGTTGGATAGTTAATAGTTAAGTTGAATAGGTTAAGATTAACATAATAAAATATTATGTAATACTTAAAGTGATAAAATATCTATATATATAATACTCTTATACGGCGCCCAAATTTCCTTATATTTCTATCTCTGGAATGGCAACAATCGAAATGAACAAAAATACTACTAATTTCAAAATGGCCGACTGAAAACAACAAAAAAGTGTTTGAAACAACAACTTTAGGATAGAACAGTAAGTTTAAATTTAAACATGCATAATATTAGGGACGTTTAAAGTTGGAAAATTTAAATTATAGTATCTATCGACTGAACTACCAAACACTATTGTTAATAAAAAAGGGAAAATAAAAATTGTTTTTAAACATAGTTTCTAAGCGTTGACGGCTACCACGGGTTTCCAATTTATTTACAAATGGATCTTATTCAAGCAGCGACATATTTTCGCAATGATAACCATTAATTATAAGCATTAATTTGTAATTATGTTATTTTAAAATGATACTAAAGACGGTTAATCTAAAGGACCATGTCCGGCTTTGGCACCAGTCGAAAAATGTCGCCAACTCAAAATGATACAAACCGAGCGTTTGCCATGTCTGTGAAATGACAACAATAATTACTTAAAATGCTATTCAAAATTGAAAATGTCTGCTGAGAGAACATGAAAGATTTCCTTATTAAAAATTATCTTGGCATTTGCGATCATAGATCGTAGCGATATTTTAAAATAAGAAAATCCGAACTCAACAGTTTGCTGCAAGTTCAAAACAATGTGCACAAAAAATAATTTAAGAAATGAGTATAATTATAATTATTGATTAATAATATTTTAAATATATTAATATGATTTAAGAATTCTTAACGATGAAAGAAATGGACAGGATTAACTTATAAAGAAAGTAGCAAAATAAATTCTCTAATGCAAACAGAATACATAGAAAAAACTGAACTATTTGATAATTATTCGCTTAAAATTCGATCTGTGGTGATTTTCGTAGTCAATAGCTGCCATAATACAAATTTGGCGGGGTTGCCACATTTGGCGAAAAAAATGACGGACATGCTCCTTTAGGTTAACCCTTAAGGTTAGACTAAAATATTTCAATGAACGGTGAGCGAGCGAAGCGAGCCTTGATCGCGAAGCGATCCAAAGGGAACTGTGCAAGAAGTTCCCAGGGGTTGGCGAGCGATAGCAAGAAGGGGGGGTGCCCCCTAGTTTATGAATACTAGCATAATCAGATTTGTTTTGGGGAATAACCTTTTGTGATCATGAAAACATCAGTACATTTTCAGAAATCATATTTAATTTTTGCTTTTTGTTTATTTGAAAAAACAACAACATAAAATGGAGAATTTTTTGTACTTTTTTATAGCTAGATAGTTGAATAACAAACTAAACTGTACTGAAAAATTTAATATATCTGGTTACCCAAGAGAATACCAAAAAAATATTGCAAAACATTTGGTTGAAAACTATGCATATAAATTTCATTGTTTTTGTATAACAATTATTTCAACAAATCCGTAATTTTTTTTATCATAAAAAAATAAAATAACGACTATTCCAAGCAGGAAGATTTTGAAAGAATATATGTATAGTTTGAGATCAGCTTAAATAGATAGATTAAAATTAGTATTTTTTTTGCGGTATTAGGGATTGATGCCTTATATATATTTTGCATAATAATTCAGTATTACATTGCTTAGTATTAACTCGCTTTGGGTTCCTTCTAATGCTTTAATTTAGTTCAAATGCAAGTCCGTGTTTTAAAAATTATTCTTTGCTCAATCAGATTCGAAAGATGCAAGACATGCTCCAACAAATGCAACAAAAACTAAGAGCAGCTGGAAACGAGGAAGGACCAAAAGCAAGTGAAACTATTCTAAATTATTAAATAATTTTTGTTGTAGTACTTTCAATAGATATTTTTATTTGGGATACTTTCACGCACAGCAGAATGACCATAATAGGTGTTTAATTTATTGGATTGACTATTGCCATACTTGGAAAGCGATATATGTAAATAGATATTTATATGAAAAATATTTATTGTATAATCTATCATTTATGTTTTACAGTATTTGCATTTTGAAAATAAAAAATAGCGAGTCTTGAGACATTGTGCTTCATGTACTTTAACATTGTTACCATAACAAACTGGAATTATTTTTTATCATTAGAAACTCAGAAATGTGATATAGCAAATGTTAATGTTTAACAAAACTTTTCCCCTTAAAGAAAGTAACAAAAATTGAACTACAATCAACATTGTGATGATATAAACATTAAAAATAAATATTAATTATTCATTTTATTTTTGATAATTTGTATGCTAGTTCATTATTCATATTGAAAAAGAAAATTCCTGTTACTAATAAAATATCCACATAATTAAACAAACATAAAATGCAGTAAACCAGTACTTACTGTTCATATCTTTTTAGGAGGAAGCTCGTGAAATGAATTTTTAATATTATCTCAATATAAGCAACCTCTAAAGTTAAGAAGCTATAAAATTACAAGCAACATCTAATATGATGAAGCTTTAAAAATTGTAAGAAACATCAGAGAATTTGAAATGCAGAAGTCGAAGTTAAGAATTCATTGTCATTATGTGTCGCCTGTAAAAAATATGCATTATTATGTAATAAGAAAGCATGATGTTATGTTGCAAATTTTTTGTTGCACATTTTTCACATAATGTTTAGGTCTGATGTTATTGTAGAATCTTTGTACATATTTCTTTTCATTTGTAAAGCCAAGTTGTCTTGTTACTGTTTTTTGATATTGGTAAAAATTTAGTAACACTTTGAGTAATGTTTTGAATAAAAGGTGTTATAAAATTGAAAAGGATCGTTCTTATTTTAATACAAACAAAATAGATAATTACAAAAAATAAAAGCGGTTATGTTTATTGCATAAACTTTTTCATTTTTTTTATAAGTCTTCAAAACATTCTTATGAATATTAACCCCTTTGTGGCCATCAAAAAGGTTTTTTATGTATATAGAAAACAATTAATATAATTTTTATACATCGTTAATTGTAAAGAAACCAAAATAATTTGAAAGGCAGAAACATATCTATAATGAAATTAATCATTATGTTTGTACAGTCTTAATATATTAAGTTAAATTGATTCATATTTTGAGCAATGCCATTTCAATTATAAACAAATCTAAATAATTCCCAAATAAAGTGTTACAAAATGAATAAGAAATATATATGTAGTACAAAAATATTTATTAATATTGCTAACATGCTTATAATACAGAAGTAAAGTATTTTTTACAATTATATACAGTATAAAATTAACAATAAGTAGTAAAAAAACATTGATCATCAAACCTGCTATTCTTGGTGATACAATTTGATTACTTGATTCAATGATGACCTGTATCCAGTAACAGGGCATTTATGGTTTTCCTGAACAAACCGAAATATGCAGGGATAACAGAAAACAAACCTATAAATAAAAATCATGCAAGTTCTTTTATTGAGAAGAAAATAAAAAAACAACTTAGTATTACTTAGAATTATAAATTAGTTGATATACTTACAAGGATATATGTTAAGTGTTGATTTTAAAATTTCTTAATACAAATGGCTTTTAAAAAATATATTTATAAGAGTTTTAAAATTTAAAAAACAATAATCATATATCCAATTAATTTGTCAACATATTTCTTAAAACAATGTCAGATATAAGTTTGAAAATAAATAATAATTTAACAACCATTCTTTGGCAGATATTTTGTTATATGTTACACCGCAATATGAAAGAAATCCCATTTACAGAGCAAGAAAAACAAGACATACACAATATACAAAAGGGACATTAAATCCACTTTTGTTTTTACTCAAAGATATAATTTTAAGATTTTAGGTTGCTGCTAATCAAATAAAATTTTTATGTTTTTAGACAGGAATTGGAGTAATGCGTTACTTGTAACGCCATTACTTGTCACAATTACTTTTTTTAGGTAACACCGTTAGATTTTTAAAAAGTAACTGTAAGTGTAACTTAGTTATTTTTAGAGGTAACAAAGTAATGAGAAATTTTGTTACTTTTCTGTTACCTTCCGAAGGCTGTCTGATGCTTATTTTAAAATTCTGCTCCAAGAGAGAAAGGAACATATCGCATTCCCAAAATACGAGCTTTTCTGGGGAGGGAGGGAAAAAGCAAATAGCGTTGTCCAAATTGACTGCTAAAGGCGTGACGGCAGCTTTTGCCAGAATTGTTAAAATAAGAATGTTTCTCCTTGTCTATTTACCTTTCCAGGTATCACATAATAAAACCTGTAATTACAGACATCTACCGAAAAGAAGGGTTTTGAAATAAATCACGATGACTGCCAAGCAGGTTGTATCCCCAGTGCAAACCCTTTTTTGGTGCCAGAATGGCTTGTACAATAATGGCCAACAACAAAATCTTTCCCCTTGAAGAAGGGGGGGGGGGGGGGAATAGAGGGTACGTTCATTTTTGAACCACCTACTTCTGTCAGTACCTGCCCGAGAGTTTGCTGTGGACCCATTGTCGGCTGATTATTAGTGTAAAGGATAAAAATGAAATAAAAAAAGTTTATTAATTATAGTTGTAGTATTTTGCTTGTGCTTACATTTCATTAATCGTGGTTCTCTTTGAATAATGGTAAGATGGCTAAATTTAAATTTTTCTTATAACTTGAAATTTCAAAAACTAACTGTGAATCGTTACTTTCGTATTAAGTAACTGTAACAGAGTTACTTTTCATATTAAGTAACTGTAATGCGTTACTTTTCATATTAAGTAACTGTAACACGTTACTTTTCATAATAAGTAACTGTAACACGTTACTTTTCATATTAAGTAACTGTAACAGAGTTACTTTTTAAATTAAGTAACTAACTGTAACTGAGTTACTTTTTAAAAGAAATTTTCCAATCCCTGTTTTTAGGTAGTCCTTTTGTTAAAAGAGTTGCTCAAAAACAATTTTATAACTTGAAATATGCATACAAACATTAAGCTATTCCTGTAAACAAGGGTCACGACTATTTTTTTGACAATATTATAGAATACAATTTTTTTCGTAATACACTTGTTTTTTTTAAATACATATTTGTTTCATCTGCATTTTACTGAAAAATCAGCCGAGACAGAAATATTAGAAGGGGCATTAGATTTAATTTGAATAGAAAAACAACCTAATTTATCATAACATTTGGCAAATTTAAATTAATAATTAAATATTATAACAATATTTACCCGCTGCTACTTAGGGCAGTATCATTTGTTCTTTCTTTTTTGCATAAATGGCAAATCTCAAGAGGTGTATCACAAGGCCACTAAAAGGATAATTACAAGTGTTCAAAATGTAGGTAATATTTATTAATTATCAAACTATATATCAAGATTACCACTAAATACTTTTTGACTAATTCATTAAGATCTAACGATCTTATGAGGATTGGGCAAGGTTCTATTAGCCTCTCATCCCTTCAGTGAGTTGACAAAAAGAGGAACAAGCTTGTATGATAACTAAATAGTCGGAGTTTCACAACAGCCTGACCAAAACAGATTGGAACATCTTCAGCAATGCATTTCATCTACTTGTCTCCAGAGCTGAAATAGGCAATTCTTGCTGTTGTATCACTGAGTTTAGTATTTTGAAACCATCTGATGCCATCTTATTAATAATCAAGGCTGTATTAAAGTAAAAAATTAAATAATTTTCTAGCTTTAATTTTCATGAATGCATTTATTTTCGGTAGTTTTGCAATTTTTTTAAGGAAATAGATTTGCATGTACAGGAAAAGTTGCACTTTGAAGCCAATTCACTAAAATAAGGAATACAAATTCAAAATTGTCGACCAACAACAGGACAGAGGACAGGAAGGTTGTTTCCCCTATGATGTTTTCTGCAGTGTTTCATTAAAGGACAGCCGAGAAACAAAGACAGTAAATTCCAATACAGCTACTACTTTTTCTCCAAATACATCTGAGTCATATGGGTACTTTTCCGCTTTAACTGAATGAAACGTGTCCCCTTAAAGACTAAAGTAAAGAAATTTCAAAATTAATATGGAAAGTTGTAGAACAACAAAGTTCTTCAGAACAAAAATTGGCTGTTACAAGTTGTGGTGTGTTGAGTACATCTAACATCTAATGTAACCAAAATTTCAAAAATAAGGACATTTTCTCCCCCCATATCCGATAATTTTTCATATAATACACCGCCCCCAAACTTCAAATAACAGCATAAGTAATAATACAAGACTAATAAAAAACAAATAACTAGTAGATAGTTTCCATTATCCTGAGTAATCAAGTATAAAATAAAAAGGACTAACAATAATTTTAAGTTTCTAACAAAGAGCATTCACAAATTTTTTGTAAAATCCAAATTTTATTTATTTTTCTATGGATTTTTTGAGACTTTGAACAACAGAAAGCGGGACTGTCCTGCCTAAAGTGGGACTGCCTTGCCAAAACAGGAATGTCCTAAAAAAAAAAAAAAAACACAGGAAGTCTGGTTACATTAAGTACATATCAATATTACCTTTTTGGGAGGTGGTGGCACTGGCAAAGATGCAAAAGCAGCGCTGTTTCCTTCTCTACTGTACCACCAATTCACAAATTGCGACAGGAATGCACCCACTGATATTGTAAGGGTAATGCCGCCTACGAAGGTGTTAAGGTAGTTCCAGAGCTTGGTAGATATTTCTCTTTTAAAAATAAAATAAATTTAAGATAATGAATGTAAATTTACAAAACTAATCTATATACAGTTGTACTTTATTATAAAAAATAGTATACTAACTAAACACACCTAAAAATAATGGCTATAGTCTGTATTCTTTAAACATGCAGTTAAAGACTCTATCCAGTATTTAAGTGTCTAGTACAGCGGTTCCCAACCTGGGGGCGATCGCCCAAGTGGGTGATTTGTGTTATCAAGTGGGCAAAAAATACTTGCGGGGCAATCAGGGGGCGATGAGTATTCAAAGGGGGGGGGGAAATTAAAATAATGTTGTACCTTTTGTACAGTAAAACCATTCTCCAACCATAACCAAACCAGCCAATTTTTACACTCAACTCTCTTAAATTTTCTAGAAACAAGCAGTAAAAATATCTTAGTTAATTATTTCGCTTTTGTTCTTTAAAAATATGTGTTTTATGTTTTTTCAATTTTATTTAAAAGTGACCGGATAAAGCTTTTTTGGTTGCTTTTATAAACCATAGTAAGTGTTATAAAATTGTTTTATAGTTACACTTTAACTCAAATTATGATTAGACATAACATGAAAATTAAAAGGGGGCGATGGATGTTGATCAACCTAAAATACGAGGCGATGGTCCAGAAAAAGGTTGGGAACCACTGGTCTAGTAAATGCTACTGGTAAATATAAAATGTAATATGGCTAACAGTTTGGAGCCATGTATTTTTCTTGACAAAAGCGGAATTTGTTAATAAATCTGAAATTTTTATACATATAAAAAATAATAATTGTAAAAATACAAACATTCACATGAGCTTTGTGAAATGCCTTGAAGTGGCAAGGGTACTTTCCTCTCAAATAAAATTTTAACAATACAATAAGTAAATCTATTCAAATAAAAAAAATTATTGTAGAAGGAAATGTGGTAAAATCAAGCAGGTGTTTTTCCGGACAGTATGATTACCAAAGAATTCAAAGAAAGTGATCGGTATCTGTACTATACGTTTACGGTAGTTCATCTGATAATTATGAACAAGTCTGCTATAGAAATGAGTTAATTATATAAAAGGTTCCATACAAAGAAGTTTGTCTACAAAAAGTATGGATTATGAGTTTGGTTGAATTGAAGTCACACTAGAGCTATTGGCAACAGGCTTCATAATTTGGAGCCTCGGTCAAGTGCTGAGGATGACACTTGAAGAGGTACACAATACAACACCATATGAGGCATCACAGATTTAAATTTACAAATTTAATGAGCATGTGTGTACCAGTGTATTCAGGTTACTTTTGTGTTGGATTTTGGCTGCATCCTTTGTTTATAGGAAGGCAGTGTAGACCACCAGAAATTAAACAAGGTATTATGTACAATGCTATACACTGCGACGCAAAAGTTTAGACAATGGCGTTTTTTAGCTGTAAAATTTAGAATTGTGATAGTAGAATTACAAAACACCTCTAAACATATTAAATAAATATTTTGAAATGCTATAATTGAAACATAATTGTTTGATTTGCTATAACAATTTTTTTTTTCATAAAATAAATATTTGTACGACGCAAAAGTTGAGACACAAATGCGATAATATGCAAATTTAAAGTAGATATTCGCCTAATTTCGCATATTTATTGATGAATTGAATTTGATAAATTGAAAAAACACGATATCCGGTGAACTAAACAGATTTAATAACGATATTGGTTCAATTTTACATCAAAAAGACAATATAGCCACATTAAATATTTATTCAAATCATATTTGCTTCAAATGTACAATTAACATCTCTAAATACGAACAGAATACCTACCAGTCCATCACCTTAAAGTTTTGGCATGAATTCGTGGATTTAGAGACATACATTGACTGATTTTCATGATGAAAAGTGCAGTCTTTCCTGTATAAAATCACAAAATAGCGGCATATTAATCTTTTTTGCACTTTAGTGTACAATGCAGAGATAGTCACCTCTTTAAAAACGACAAAAAAAGTCGTTCATTTTAACGTAAATTCACTCCACACCATTACGAAAGTTCCTTTATACGAAATTCATTACGAAAGAACCCTAGCATAAAGAAGGAACTTTCGTAATGGTGTGGAGTGAATTTACGTTAAAATGAACGACTTTTTTTGTCGTTTTTAAAGAGGTGACTATCTCTGCATTGTACTAAAATGCAAAAAAGATTAATATGCCGCTATTTTGTGATTTTATACGGGAAAGACTGCACTTTTCATCATGAAAATCGGTCAATGTATGTCTCTAAATCCACGAATTCGTGACAAAACTTTAAGGTGATGGACTGGTAGGTATTCTGTTCGTATTTAGGGATGTTAATTGTACTTTTGAAGCAAATATGATTTGAATAAATATTTAAAGTGGCTATATTCTCTTTTTGGTGTAAAATTGAACCAATATCGTTATTAAATCTGTTTAGTTCACTGGATATCGTGTTTTTTCAATTTATCAAATTCAATTCATCAATAAATATGCAAAATTAGGCGAATATCTACTTTAAATTTGCATATTATCGCATTTGTGTCTCAACTTTTGCATCGTACAAATTTTTATTTTATGAAAAAAAAATGGTTATAGCAAATCAAACAATTATGTTTCAATTATAGCATTTCAAAATATTTATTTAATATGTTTAGGGGTGTTTTGTAATTCTACTATCACAATTCTAAATTGTACAGCTAAAAAACGTCATTGTCTAAACTTTTGCATCGCAGTGTACCATCTAGGCGACGCCTGCCCCATGACTTATGGAAACAAAGAAGGAACACTTTGACCTTAAGTGTGTGTGGAAGCTCATCAGTATAACAATGTGCAATTATTGTATAATATTTTACTTACCTCTGTTGTTTTTTTGGAATGAATTCTTGCCATGCATCATCAGAGAAATCCATAAAAGATAAATGAGTCAGTTTTGTGGAAGTTAAGTGCATGATGGGCGAGTGATAATCCGTTTTCTTAAGGGCATATGCTAAGTAGTAGCAGAGAACAGTAGTCTCCCACAAGAAATTATAAATTGGATACACTTTTAAGAAGAGCAAAGCAAGGCGTTTCTTGAGATCCTAAGAGAAATATTGACATTTTTCTATTAGATCCATAAATGAATGACTTACATACACATATTACAGATATAATTATCTGATGTGAAAATCATAAATATGGTTGTAATCATAAATGTGCATTCAGCATTACCATACAAAGCAAGGGTATGCAATAAAACTTAATAAAAAAAGGATAATAAATATAAGAATTGTGCACAGTCTTGGAGATTAACCAAATAAAACTCTGATTATTGAAAAAAAGAAAAAAAATATATGCAGATTATAAAAACAGGCAGAACATTAATAAAAAACACACATTATATGGATGGATAATTGTAACATTGCGCAAAAAAACCTAAACCTCATGGTTTTGATGCACTTTCGACACACTTATTTTTGTTAGTAAATGTCAGCTGCAAAATGGTCTGTTTAAATATATTCACAAAGAAAAAAGAATATAAATGATTCTTTTATGTTATTTCTCAATATAAAAAAATCCCATAATATAACAACAAACCTTATAGTGAAAGGTACCCTGAGAATACTCTTCCCTAATATTCTTGTACAAAAGTTCCAATTGCGACTGTAGATAAGGGAGTACTACAGCTAAAACCACCCATGCAACGACTTTTCGCTTTGAAACATCTAATGACCGGGGGTCTGGGACTCTTTTCAGACCATAAAAAGTTTCTGGAAACAAACCACCTGTGGGAAATGTTAATTGATTAGGCACGTTTTGCACACACAATGGTAATTTTTGCCATACTTAACTCTCCGTGACTGAACTAAATACTTGTTTTCACTGTACGAGACAAAAATTTAAATTTTTGGCAGAAATTTATTATCTTTAATTTTTATGATGTTAAAAAATAGAATTTCTGTACTTCATTCTATTTTTAAAATTAGTAAAATGATAAAATATATAATTTTTAAAAAATTATGTGCGTTGCTGGAAGACCTGACAATCAAGTTACGAGTCTATAAGTTGGTATTTCTCCGAGGGTTAATGGTGCCAAATGATCACAGTGCGATGTAAAGTAAATTAGATCATTCACATGCTACAGAAGCCAAATCCATACTTACGGTTTTAACCGCGGTATACAATCAAGCAGAGACAATGTTAAATGCTGCTGCAGTGACAATGTAGAGCAGCGAATTTTTCAGAACTTCACATTTACTGAACATTGCCACTACTTAATTAAAAACCCCACTAAACCCTAAGTACCGGTTTTCACTTCCGATGCATGTGAATGATTCATTTGATTAATAACATTGACACGGTGATCATCGAGCGCCGTTAAAGTACAACAGATATTACCAGAATAATTTTATTTGATATGGCTATATTATACTTATATACAAGAAAATAAAAAGAAGTTTGCTCACAAAAATTACTTTTTTAAAGTTAAGAATATGTTAGTAACGCACGAGTTTAGTATTTATATGATGGACAATTCAATTTATTCAGACGAACAAAAAGTATAAAAGATAGGCCTGTGATGTCATATGTTTCTAACAAAAACTAGTTTTTTAAGATCCAAGCGTTAGAAACGATTTTAGAAGGTGGGTACTGACGGACAACTCTAGCATGTCAATACCTACTCTCTATTTTTTTAAGAAATTGTTTCAATTAAAAAAAAAAAACAGAAAGCAGGCTAAAAATCTGCACACAAATGATGATAAGAACGCACCTGTCAGTTAGAAGATATTTTCTATTACCTTTTAATCTGAGATGAATGTATTGAAACACTGAATCCACTACAGTGTAACCCTCATCAAAATATTTGTGTACAAGCCCATATCTCTCTGGATAATTTTCAGCAAGAACCTGTAAAGAAATTTTATAAAAAATATATCAATGAAGTTTTTTTTCAACATTTATTAAACTGCCAAGCTGTACTTGAAACGTATAAAAATTATATGGATAAGAAATATTTCTTTAGTAATTGCTAACGAGTGAATGGAAAATATTTGACATTATTTAGGTTGATAAATAAATTTTCAATAGTTGTATTTGTTTGAAGATACATAGAGATATTTACTGTTTGCCTGTAGCTACTAGGTTCTCATTAAAATTTAAACTAAGTATAGGTACCAGGTTCCCACTCAAAACTTAGGTTTTTTTCAAGGCCAGGAAAAAAAGGTTTCAACTTCAAAAGAAACGTTATAGCTACATAAGGAAAAATTCAAAAAACAACAAAAGAGAACAAAAAAAAAAATAAATCCTAATTTATGATTGACTTTTAAATCTGGTCTGGGTCTATTTGTATTCGATATCTATAAAAATGTCAAATTAGAGATTAAACTTTACATGATAATTTTATTTGCCACTATTCAAATCATTGTAACATCTATCAAATGCAGAGTATAAAAAAATGTTCAAATAAAATTATTATATTTCTACGAATTCATACTTTAAAACCATGACGAAAAGCAGACCGTAATGCTGTTAACAAATTATCCTGTCCTATAATCTCGAATATCGACGGTTTTGACCCTTTCGATGTTGCATGATGAACCCCAAACTCAGCCATGCTATTCCCTAAACGGTTGAATAAACATTTAATTTAAATTTATACACTAAAAAGTTACAATTGTCAAGTTTTCAAATTTTTGTAAACAAGAACTTCACTGTTTGTTTACTTATTTCTGCATCGTGTTGCCAAAACGAGGTTGCGAAATATTTCTTTAAAGAGGAAACATATTTGGTGCTGCCATCTATGGGAATTTTGTACTACAAAGTGATTATCTGAGAACTTTTATTTATTCAAATGTTTGTGAGTAATGATATAAGAGAGGAGAACGTAGGACTAAAAAATTAGGAATGAATTCATAAAATATTTATAAAATTTAAAAATTATGAATATGTAGTAGCAGTTTTGCATTGAAAGTTGATTCAACTGAAAGCATTCAAAGTTTTATTCGGGTTATCAAACACTTCTGATATACTTCCCCCAATTAAACTGTCTATCACATTGCATATAATGATGGAATTTTTTCCAGAATATTACATTTTGACTGATGATTTATAGAAACTGTAGAGATTTGGCAAACAACAAAACCTTTAAGTACCTATAAGTAGGGCCTGATGTAGGAAAACACAGATTTTGGGGTAAGTGCTAATTTGGCTGATGTATTAATTTTTTTGTTATCTTCCTTGTTACATTGATCAGACTAAACGTATTGAGTCACGTGATCTCTAGGGCGACGATCATCCAGCCTAATCCCTCCATCATCCGGGAGAGTAAAAGAACCGAACCATAGATGTCAAGGACTACGGCTTAAATACCCCCTTAAACTCTCCAATCTTTTGAGCTTCTTTATTGTATTGTTATACAATATTTCCCACAGCAGAGGTTCATTGTAAAACTTTGCAGGAAATTAAACTTCCTCTAATTTTATGGTGTAACGTACACACCATATATCTAAAACATTTCAACGGTGGCATCACCGCTTTTGCGGAGTACATTTCCACTAAATTTCTAGGGTGCATAAAAGCTTTATAACACAATTATACTAAGTAGTTATTGTTGTTACGCGGACATTTCCGAACCCACTAGTGAACAGATATTATAATTGATTATTTTCTCATACAAAAAAATATTGTAGATTACAATTTCCATTAAAATATTTTCTACCTGTTTTTGGAGTAGCGTTAGACTAAGTTAAACATTGGCATCAATAATTTTTACTGTGTTAATGTGTTTAACAGAGTTCATAACGAACAAATTTATCTTATTCCAATCGATAAAACCTTTTTCTTGTGGGCAAAAGTATTTATAGAAAAAAATATTAATAAAAAAAAAGTATTAATACACCATTGCAACAACTTTCCAATAAATTAAATTTTATTTTCAATAGCAATTAACTCTTACCACAAAATACTCTATTTCATTTCCTACAATACTTCCAGTAATACTCTATTTCATTTCCACACAGAGGGTAGAAATTGACCTGTGCGTTTTTTTTATAGTGCTGTCGCCAGTAGCCCTAATGCACTGTCTGACTGGAAGGTCATCACTTTGAGCTTTTCTTTCACCCGGGCAGATGCATCTTTTACATAATTCTCTCTCGGCACCAGCCCTCCATCACGTTCTTTGAGCTTTTCTTTGTCCTGAGCCGATGCCTCTTTTCCAAAATTATCCTCCGGCACCGGCCCTCTGCACTTTCTTGAGCTTTTCTTTGTCCTGACCATGCCTCTTTTCCAATTACTTTCCGCACGCCCTCTCATCTAGCTTTTCTGTCGCGATGCTCTTCTAATCCGGCCGGCCCTCTTCACTTTCTTTGAGCTTTTCTTTGTCCCGGCCGATGCCTCTTTTCCATAATTATCTCCGGCACCGGCCCTCCATCACTTTCTTTGAGCTTTTCTTTGTCCCAAACCGATGCCTCTTTTCCATAACTCTTTTCCGGTACCGGCCCTCCGTCACGTACTTTGAGCTTTTCTGTGTCCCGGGCCGATGCCTCTTTTCCATAATTCTTCTCCCGCACCGGCCCTCCGTCACTTTCTTTGAGCTTTTCTGTGTCCCGGGCCGATGCCTCTTTTCCAAAAATCTCTTCCGGCACCGGCCCTCTATCACTTTCTTTGAGCTTTTCTTTGTCCCGGGCCAATGCCTCTTTTCCGAAATTCTCCTCTGGCATCGGCCCTCCATCACTTTCTTTGAGCTTTTCTTTATCCCGGGCCGATGCCTCTTTTCCATAATTCTTGTCCGGCACCGGCCCTCCGTCACTTTCTTTGAGCTTTTCTGTGTCCCGGGCCGATGTCTCTTTTCCGTAATTCTCCTCTGGCACCGGCCCTCTTCACTTTCTTTGAGCTTTTCTTTATCCCGGGCGGATGCCTCTTTTCCATAATTCTTTTCCGGCACCGGCCCTCCGTCATTGTCTTTGAGCTTTTCTTTGTCCCGGGCCGATGCCTCTTTTCTATAATTATTCTCCGGCACCGGCCCTCCATCACTTTCTTTGAGCTTTTCTTTGTCCCGAGCCGATGCCTCTTTTCCATAACTCTTTTCCGGCACCGGCCCACCGTCACGTACTTTGAGCTTTTCTGGGTCCCGGGCCGATGCCTCTTTTCCATAATTCTTCTCCGGCACCGGCCTTCCGTCACTTTCTTTGACCTTTTCTGTGTCCCGGGCCGATGCCTCTTTTCCATAATTCTTCCGGCACCGGCCCTCCGTCACTTTCTTTGAGCTTTTCTTTGTCCCGAGCCGATGCCTCTTTTCCATAATCTCTTTTCCACCGCCGCACCTTGAGCTTCTGGCCCGGTCCGATGCCTTTCCATAATTTTCGGCACGCTCCTACTTTCTGCTTTTCTGTGTCCTGGGCCGATGCCTCTTTTCCATAATTCTCCTCCGGCACCGGCCCTCCATCACTGTCTTTGAGCTTTTCTTTGTCCCGGGCCGATGCCTCTTTGCCATAATTCTCCTCTGGCACCGGCCCTCCATCACTGTCTTTTAGACTTTTTGTTTTTCGTTCCGTTCCAACCAGTCAGCCCTGCCCACCCTCCCAACGAAAATGCACCTTTCTGACTTTGTTACTGAAATTAAAATATACGTATTGTTATACATTAAAAATTTGCAAACTAGAATAATTCAAATTTTAACAGTACCATTTTATTAAAATTTAAATTAACTAGTGAAAATACAAAATACATAATTAAATATTCCAGCCTGTAAAACTCACAAATACTGTAAAAATTTCAGTTCCGCTTCAATATAGCTTTATTTTGTATAACGACCATATATATTAAGTTAACACTACCAGCTTATGTTGACTATGAACGGCCAGGCATGCCACTGATACACCTTCAATTATTTTAGAATTCATGTTTAAATTATGCTTATCCTTAAAATATAACATATAATTTTAAAGTTTCAATTTATTATAAGTTAATGCTCTGAAAAATATTGTTTCGATAAAAAGTAACAACTATATCAATATATAATTGGGAATTAAAATCTATTTATTTTGTTGAAAATGATTTTTAAAGCAAAATTAGAAAAGCTTAATTTTCATATACATTTGTTTAGCAATTTCATATCAATAACTCTTTTTAAGAATTAACTTCTATCTTTCTGTAAATTCAATCTTTTTTGTATAGTTCTTTAAATTCGAACACTCACCGAAAATATTTCAAATGGAAACCACTTACATCGTATTTAGCATAAGTATTTTTTTTTTGTCGTGTCCATGAGAGTCGAACTCTATATGTGTCCGTGAATTTTGATAATTTCTTCTACGACTTGCTTGATGTTGTCTCCATACGGATCTAGCATAGTCGGCAGTACTCCAATCTTTCTCAGGCTGGCGCTCATAGCCGGACACTCATAGATGTGAGTAGGCGTAAGCTGTGTATCAGGACAATGTTCACAGCTTCTATAGATCTTCTTGCCATCTCCATCTATCTTCATACCCCTGTGGTGTCCGGTTCTCAGCCTAGTTATGGTTTTAAGAGTAGATCTGTTCGCAGTTATTTCACAGAGAAGATGTTTGGTCTGAATGGATTTTTCTCTAAGCTTATATATGGCCACTGCATTCGCATCCTGAAGAGAAACATCACTGCAGCTAGTGTTGAGGTCTCTGCCCTCCTTGGCCAATCTATCCGCAGTTTCATTATCTATAATTAGGGAGAACTAAAATAATTAGGGAGTGTGGTCTAGAAACTCTACAAAATAGAAGAAAAGTAAATATGATTAAGTTTACGAACATTACATGTAGTCTCCCTCCTGAACATATATCTCGCATTGCCTTTAGAGAGTGGAATGATATGTCAAGACTGAAACGATCTTCACCCATGCAATATGATAGAGATATCAGAGGAAGTGTTGGCCTTGAACACAACAAATGGGCTATTGTTCAAGAACCCATCTCTTTCAAAAAGCTTCCAATGAACACCAGCGTTCACATTGACCTTTTGGAGCCATGCAACAAAAATGAACAAAGGACATTAGGAAAAAGGGACTCAATGCAATAGAACAATTTCCAAAAGAAGACTTTGTACATGCATACCACAGATGGCTCCTCTGACAAAACCATCACCAACGGGGGTGCCGGTGTGTTTTTAACTACTTCAGATGGTGTGTTTCACCAGGGCAAATATGGTGCGGGAAACATAGCCTCTAACTTCACCTGTGAGCTGAGGGCAATTCTGGAGGCACTAAATATCTATAAGGCCCTTCTCACTTCCAAGCAGGCAAAAGGCCTAGTAATATTTTGCGACTCGAAGGCCGCCCTCCAAGCAATTCTAAAAGGACATTCTTCTATCACCCAAGAAATCATCTCAGGTCTTCAAGATCTTCAGACTATAAACAAGACCTGCATCCTCCAGTGGATTCCTGCACACGTCGACATAGAAGATAATGCATAAGTAATGCATATTATATAACACATATTTTCTTTAAGAATTTAATAATAGATAATAAAATATTTTTATTAAGTTAAGAGAAGATTTAAGTTAGATTAGGTTAGTTTAGTTTGAATTATCGTCGCACTAGAGCTACACGAGGGCTAATGGCGACGGGCGTCGTATTTTAGAACCACAGTCAAGTGACGAGCCGACACCTGAGTAGGCACCCAACGCAACCGTTAAGGGCGACATCGTACGCAGCGTTAGGACTTTGAAGGATATTTAACGTGCACTTCCGCCACACGGGGTATTATTCGTCTGACATTTTTGGCTGCACGGGCCGTTTATAGGTCGGCAGTTATTTTGGCGATGCCCGGACCCGAACCTGGGACCTTCCGCATGCTAGGCGAATGCCAAACCGACTGGGCTCCCAGCCCCAGATTTAAGTTAGAAGTTTCACGAATGCCATAATTTGAGAAGAATGAATGTACGAACAACTTCGATTATTGCAAAGTTGTAACTTTAAAACAAAGAAATTGTTTTAAAAAGAAAGTTTTTAATTTTTGCTGTGTTGTGTATACTTTTATAAACAATTAGTTATTGTTAAGATATTGATATATGGAATGCATTGCATTAACAATGCTTTGTTGCTAATTCAAACTTGCATTGTTGGAATCTATTATGACTCTATGTGACTTAAGAACACAATGTAAAAAAGTTTCTGGCGGTAACTAACACTTTGAATCGTTTCTGTGTAAAGTTTTCGAAACTTGCTAACTTTTTTACAAAACCTGATATGTTTGGTTTTGAGAATGAAATATTCAGGGGAGTGTTTATTTAAGAATATATATATTTTATATTTTTATTTCATTTTTTTAGAAAGCATTTAATGTAATTTTTAAGTGTTGAGGGGGGAGGATTAAATTTCAATTCTGGTAAGAAAAGTTTCATATTAGAACAGTAAAAAATGTTCTCCCAAATCGACCTAAAATCATGCAATCCATCAAGATATTGGTAACCATTTTGTCAAACCGTTTTGTTAATTCTCCTGAAAAACATTATTCGTAATCTTAGCACAAACTACGTATATTCAATCAGTGAAGTGCTTAACTCTCTGATTGATAAAGAAATTGGCTGAAGTGGGACAATTTGCATTCCGACCATTTTTTAAAAATATTACTTTTTAAAAATAGCTTCTTAAACTAATTTTTTTACTTATTAACGACTTTTTTGCTTTAAATACTAATAAAATCATAATAATTTGTGTTCATTTCTTATTTCTAAAACTACATTATTTGATGCCTTTTATCAATATTTTATGCATAATTTTTCATAAAGAAAATTACCCAAAATACGCAATAAGATGCAAAATATGCATGTCACGAGTTTACATATCAGATCGGAACATTAACTCTGAACATTAGTTCTGGGCTAAAAACGTAATTTCTAGAAGAGAACTACTTTCCCATAGACTGTTTACAAAGTTCCATGCTACAACTTCAAAACTTCCGGTGAAAAAAACAATTAAATATATTTAATATTTTTTTAAATAAGCTCACTTTTGAGTAGCTCAAATCGGTAACGCATCCTAAAATAATAGAAATACATAATATTTTTTTAGATCAAATGATAGTTTTTGTGGACGTGAAGAAGCCAATGTGACTTTCAGTTTCGTAATACGAGAAATAAATAAAAAAAATAATAAAAATTTTCTTTAGAATTAATTATTAGTCAAATCGGTTAACGTTTAGAAAAAAAATAATATTTGTTACAGGAATACATTTCATTTATCAATATTTCGAAAATATATGCTTAAGACGTGATATCATATTTTTTAGCTATGTTTTGAAGCTTTAATTGATCTTTGATATATGGACAATTCTACCATAATTTTTAATTTTATGTCCCTTGGGCATAACTTAAAAAAATTAATATTTCTTTTCAATTTTTTCTTATTATACTAATAGACTGATCCTTATATAATTGCAAAACGAAATTTTAAAGCAAAGAAACTCTAAAAAATTTTTAGGACACAAAACAATGCCGAAAATTCCTTACCTTATTCCCATGTCCCGAATGTTAAATTTTTAGTTTAGGGCTCAAACTAACACATTTTTGAGCTAAAAATTACATTCATTTGGATTTTAAATTGAACTAATACTATATCTTCCTTCTATTCCTTCTATAAAATTTTGGCTTTTAATATTTATAATGTGTATTTCTTTTCTTCTAACTTTGTCCCTTGGTTTTGGTACTTCATTACTAAAGTGGCAAAGAGAGGCACTGGAGCTACAGCGATTCTTCAATCATGAAAACTGTATTGCAGAAAACTCACATTTAAGTTAGTAGCCGCATTTTTTGCTATACTTCACCAATAAGCCCAAAAGTTAACAAACCCCAGTAAAATGAGTTGCGTGGCTTTATTATTTTCCTTACAATCCCCCATGGTTAAGGTTAATTCTTGCTTAATAATTGGAATTTTTTCTATAAATATGTTTAAGTGGAGTATAAGGAGTAAAAAAATCCATTTATATTAAATTGGAGTTAGTTTTAACACAAAAAAGATCGGAAAACATCGTGAATTTCCTCACCGTCCGTTCTTTACCTTCCGTTCCTAACCGTCACAATGATCTAGGGATGGAAAACCGAAGTCTGTTTTAAGACAAACCGGTTTGTTCGTGACATCGGTTTCATTGAAAATTAGTTATTTTCATATGGCCAGTTTAAACCGGTTTCTTTGAAACCGTTTTTTTAAAAACTGCCATCCCTAATTTTTTTGTAAAAAAAAACTCAAATGAGCCTTGCTGAAATTTTTTTTTGTAATTCTAGAACCATTATAAACCCTTTTACAAATATTTAAAGGGATTTTGAAAAAAATAAACTTCACAAGTTTTTTATACCTGAAATTAAAAATTATGGTAGAACTGCCCATATATATATATTATAATTCAATTTCGTCGTCAGATTTGTAGCGCCTCTTCACAGCTGTAAATTGGCACTTTTTATAATACTGACCCGTATACTTATTTTCACTGCATTAGATTAAATTAAAATTTTTAACTGAAAATTTAATGTCTTAAATTTAAAAAAATATATATTTTGGTAGCAGATAAATATAAATTACTCTTCCATGATTTAAATTTTAAAATTCAGTAAAATCTTAGACATAAATTGTTTAAAATTAATAGTTTTAAACAATTTAGCAACAAAAATAATTTTAAATTATGTTTGTTGCTAGAAAACCTGACAGTCAGGTGTCGGATTTATACGCATCTATTTTTCAGAAGAGCTTAAAATCATTACCATGCTACAATAATAATACACTTACACGTTTCGAAGAAGGGCGATAAAAGTTAATATTTGTTAGTTGGATTCAGAAATGAAAGATAAAACAATAAGAAGTGTTGTAAATTTGTTCCAAAATAAAATAAACTGAAATTATTTAAACGTAAAGTCTGGGTTGACAGGAACCGTGTAGCATTCATTGGAAGAACTATTTCGATCAAATTATAATTATTAAACACATTTTATTTCTGATGTTGCGTATTTTTTTTGCCTCATAATTTACCGTTTTTGTTATTAAAAATTATTCAATTGATACGTAAAATTGTATAACCACAAATGCTTTAATTTGTTAATATCAATACATTTTTAAATAATTTTTGAAGTAAAATCAACTTAACCTTTATATCCATTTTAATGGCAGTTTTTTTATCCATAATAACTGTAATAAGAAACAAACATTTTCTTAAGTTCTAGTATATACAACGTTTGGCACGGTGTGGAATTATGATATGCTGCCAAGCAACAAAAAAGTTCGAATATTTTGTAGCTAGTGTTTTATTCTATTGGCTATTTTTTTAAAAATCAAACCTAGAATTAAAAGCCATCAACAAAATATCAAAACTATCTTCTGCGCCAAATATTGTACATTAAAAAGCAGTATTTCACCATTGCCGTTGAAAGGATAATCTACTTTCTTAATAACTTTAAATGCAATGCAGTTAGTTAAAACTTTTTAATTAGAAAATACTTACATTATGTTTTGCATCCCTATCTTTGTAATCTTACTTTTCTTTAAGGTTTTCTTGGATAAGGCAATATTTTTAATGGAGACAACTCGAGTTTTAATTTTAAGTAAATTCTTAGTGAAACAAAAATTGTTACTGACTTTAATTGTTGCTAAGTGTTAACTAAGTTGTTCTTCAAAATATCAATATTTACATAAATTTACTTTAAAAAAGTATTGTTTAAATAATGTAATTATAAAAAGTTTTACAGTTATTTAAATGTATATTGTTCAAGAAGATTTTTTAGCATTATTATCAGAGAATTGAGGAAGCGGGTTCCCAAACGAAGTCTCTTTGTGTTATTCAAATAAAAAAAAAAATATTCGAAGCCAAATTACCCTGGCTGTATTGAATATTTTTACAAGAAGCTTTTTATATGATAAAAGAAGCTGTCTTATAAGGCTCAATAATACCACTTTTTGAAATTTGTACCAATATATTTTTATTTTAAATAGATTTAATCAAAATTAATTTTTCAAAAGCCGATTTCAAAAAGTGGAACTATAGAGCCCTGTGATTCAGCTATTTTTATCATATACAATATTTGTCTCAATGTGAAAAAGAGGCATTATTGTTGCGATGCTAAAAGAGGTATCTTAGTTGCTAAGTGAGGAGCTCTCGGTTAGTACATTTGCGTTGTGTAATATAAAATAATTAAATAGGTTAAGCGACATTAACCCTTCCCAGATTCTATAATTTTCCCCCAAAATAAACATAAATGAGACTAAAAAAATTTACTAAAATAAAAAATCCAAAAATTTCCTAAAGAATGCATTTATTGATTTGTTTCATTGAGAGCATATTTAAAATAATAAAACTGTATCTTGGTAGAAGGCAACGGATTGAGAGGAATAAATGAATTTTTAAAGTAAAATCCGCGAAATGACGCAATCAAAATATAAACCAATGGAATCTTTGCCTAAATATCGATCAACTATTAAAAAAAACTAACAGACTTGTAGCACAGATAAGGGGCTTATTGGCTTGGATGAGACATCAAAGGCCCAAACATCCGGGGCGCATCATCAGGGGCCCAGGCATCAGAGGCCAGGCAGGGAGATGTGCGTTGGGCTTCTCTGGGAACGGACATCGAAGAGGCAATGACCGAGGTTCTGGATTCCCTGACATCAGCAAAGGAGTCAGGCGGCAAGGGTCCGGCGGGGTTCTCGCTGGAAGGGTCCGCTGTAATTTCCCGGCGCTTCGACTTCAGTGAGGTGGGGAGAGGTCGGCGGACTTCCTGGGGTTATACTTCGCTGAGGTCGGTACAGGTCCTCTTTTTATTTTATTCAAGTGGGCAGTTTGGCATATTTTCATGTTCTCATCCACTTCTAAAAAGTATCTCATTTTGTCTTTCACGGTAGGCGTCACATGTGGTGGATTGTGTTCCCATTGGCTGACACCCCCCATTGACCACTCCTATGGGATATGTCAATTTGTCGTAATAGGCTAAAGTCCTTCCATGAGAGTTTAACATTCTCCAATCTGGTGCGTGTGAAAACACCTTTTCCAAAATCGTTTTCCAAGAACTCGTAATTGGATCACACACTGTGAAATCACTTAAAGTGTCTCATTGCTCGAAAGGCAATGAATTTATTGCTTTATTGCCCCACTTATCGTAGCTCTACCATGCACTTAAGATTCCTAAAGACTAACTATTTATAGTCGTGAGAATCTTATAAAAAAAGGAGTGATCGTTAATTGACAAAATCCATTAACGATCCATCACGACAATATTCAATATAGATGGCGTAATTTGGTTTCGAAGATAATTTATTTTTATTGGATTAATACAGAAAGATTTCGGTTTGAAGACCCTTTCCCATTCCCCTTAGAGAGATAATAGTAGTGTAGCATGTTTATAATGCAATGAGTCCTGCAAATTCAACCCATCAATAAATCTTTACTCCCTATAAATCGGGATAGGATTCTTTTCTTTTTAAAGAAGTTTTTAATTTTGAGGAGAAAACGACATTCATTATGTTGCGAATAAAAAAACATATTACTTTGAAAAATCTACGACTATCATCAAATTGAGGGAGTTTTTTTTTGTAAATATATATTTATTTTTGAAGTTCAAAACTTGTTGAGTTTTATAATTTGCTAAGCAAAAAAGAAACACTTAATTATTTTGAAAGCGCCCTTATAATAATTTTGAGTTTTTTACAAGTTACACGGTCAAAGAAATTTTTGTTTTGTAGATGGTTTTTATTTATTTTTTTAAGCATACTATTGTTAAAATACATGAATAAACATAAGTATTAAAAAAACATTGATGTAAGAAAAAGAATATTGTGTTTTTGCTGCAAGTATCTTAAAAATTAAACCTACAAGAAATAAAGCTTTTGAATATTTATATATTCCTAAAAAAACTGAATACGAAGTGAAGAATAATTTATTCAAATTTTTGAAAACCCATAAAAGCGCTGAAGCATGCCCGAAAAAGGCGGGCATGTATTTGATTTTCCAGATGTGTCAAACAAGTTTTGTTGTTGTTCATGAAAGTCCGTAACCGAATTTGCTCGAAAAACATCCAGCAATTTATCGGATAAGATGGGGGAAAATAAGTTCATTTTGTGGCATATTTGATTCTTTTTAGAAGAAAGCGATAGAATTCTGCTTTTCCTGTAATTGGATCTCTGCCAGACATTTTTTTATTCTGCAACTTGGTTTTTATTTTTTGCCATAGAGTTAAGAACAATATGGAGATGCTGCCGGGCAAAAACTAATACTAAAATCAGTTTTCCAAGTGAAGCCATTTATCGCCTTGTGTAGTAAGCCCAAATAAACGGCCTCGGCCAACTATTTCGCGTGATTCCAAAGTGGACTTTAAATTGTATATGCTTACTGCATCGACTTGGCGACTTTTTGACTATCAAATAAAACTTTTATTATAGGGTAATCGGAATTACTACTATCTAGTACAAATTCAGATCTTATGCTACAGCCGACAACTGCTCAAGCCGTAATTTTTTGATTTTTAACCCACATTTTTTAAAGAATAAAATGATGCGTTTTTCACTGAACCAACGTTGAGTAAGCGGTTTTGGGCTTACAACAGTTACTTGGCGACTTTCTGACGGCTTCACTTTATTTCACGCCAAGCATCTCCATCTCCTACTCTATGTTGTGCGCACACATCTTGGAAGGTTCGCTGCTTTAGAATGCCTCTTGTTGGTCTGGAGCCGTTTTTCGAAGGATAATGATAGCATAAAGGGAAGGAAGTGAAGACACTTCTCTCCAATAAGCACAACCGAGTGGAAAATAATTTTCAACACTTTTTTTTTGTCAGTGATGGATGGTTGAGTTGGATTAGAGATGAAAAATGCGAATAAAATGGGAATTTATTGAAGTTTGTTCTTCGACGGCCTGAGCAGCATTTTAAAAAAGGGTAGTCAGTTATTTATTCCGGCCGATTTTGGAGTAATAATTTGATAAAAGCTTCATCGGTTACTTTCTTGTTGATTTTTCAAAGAAGATAAATAATTCAAAAGTCTTGTCGAAAATTTTGTTAGAAAAATTCGGGTTCAAGGCAAGTTGAAAAATTTATAACAGTAGGCAGTCCTATTTATTTTGAGATGCAATTTTAGAAAGGCAGATGTCTTTAGTTTGATATATTTTTTTAAAGGTACTAAAATTGATGCATATTTATTGTCGTTTGATAATCCCTTATTTAATTATAAATTATCTCATTATTTATAATGAATTATTTACCTTAAAGAAAGGAAAATCCCTTCGTAAATTTAAATGCTATCATAAAAGTAGTTAAAAAAGTTAACAATTCATTTTTTTAGCTTAGTTAATATAATTCATAACTTAGTTAATAACAAAACTAAAAACACATCTAAAATGAACTGAAAGACGTTTATTTTACATAACTCATAAGTTTCAAGGAACCTAGCAGGTTTTATAATAATCATTTTGCATGTGAATACGTGAGGTTGCAGAAAGAATATGTTTCAACTAGCTGTTATACCCGACGTTGCACGGGTAGAGGTGGAAAAATAATTTAACAGTCAATTTAACTATTTTTTTCTTTCCAAAATGAAAAATACGCTATAAACTGCCCTCATAAATGTCATCACAATTCCCTCATAAATATAAAACCTTTTAGCTCATTTGGGCGGTTTGGGAAAAAATTTGGCGAGAAAATAGATATAGCTACAAACACCCATTATACAGCTCTAACACAATGACCTTCGAACAACCAACCAGCTTATAAATTATTTATAAAAAAAATGCCATTTGGAGAGTTTTAGTTAATAATTTGGCGAGTTTGGCAACGTATTTGGCGAAAAAATAAAGACATAAAACCCTAATATGCAGCTCTAGTGCGACGGCCTTTATTAACCATCATAGTTCAGTAATAGCTTAACGATAAATTTATTGCTTAAATATGCATACATGCAGTCAACAGAAAAATCATCAAATAAACCCACAATAAAATCCGGGAATGGAGACTGTCGGAATTACGTCACTTGAAACATGTCAATTATTTTTCAAATAATGAATTTAGTTTCTGAAGTTAATGGCAACAGAATAAAATAAACATTTTGAATTTTAAATGTTTTCGTTAAAAGTTTTATTTAATTTTTTCAGCCGATGGCATCAGGAAAGTAAAAAAATGATCGGATTTGAGCCAAAGTGGTGTAGTTTTTTCAGAAAAACGTTCGAAACGATAGAAGGAATGGTCTGATTCGAAAGGGTTTCTTAGCCTATGTTTGTTCCGGTGATGAGATGAATTTTTGTGCCAAATTTCGTGACAATCTGTTGCGTGGTTCTTTAGATCTCGTGTCTTATACAAACAAACAAACAAACGGAAGTTGCCTTTTATGTATATAGATAACTTCTCTTCGTATCAGAAAAACATGGGAACTTTTTCATTTTAATGCATAATCTATTCTTACTTAAATTCAATCGAGCATGCAGCATTTAGTCTGACATTTTTTAAAAAACTATTTCTTGAAAACGATTTATTCAAGCTTAGAATTTGTAAATGTAGTTAAATTGGCTCGTTGCAGAAGACTATTGGAATAGGCAATAGAAAAAAAGTAGCTAAAAAGCAATAAATAACTTAACTGTAACATTGTTAACAGTAAATCTGAATACTTCTAAAGCGTTCCTTAGATACTTGATTTTCAATTCTATTTATTAGAATTGGCATCATCGCTTCAATAGAGCTTCAGCATATTGCTTATTCAGTACATTTCGTCATGAGAGTAAAATCGTTTGGCGGAAGATCATTTGTCTTCGTTACTGTGACGTCAAGAGCGTACCCAGACTCCAAACGACATTTTATTCCGCCAAGAGAGTTCCAATTTTCTTACTGTTTCGATCTTTGCTTTTGCTTGAAAAGTTAGATTTTTATAAGGTTTGGGGACTTTTTATTTTTCAATTGCATGTTTCGAATTGTGTGTTGTTTTCCCATGAATTCCTATGTGATTTCAATACATAATTTCTTTTTCAGTTCTACCTCAATAAATATTCCTATAGGATTTCAGGTTAAAAGCATAAAAATTGGATTTGCGTTCTCCAGAGATTTCAGAAAGGAAAATATAGATACACAATTTCGATAACGCAATGGATAAAATAAAAAAACACATAAAAATAAACAAGTTTCGTAACATGTTGATATGCTTGGAAAGATTGTTATTATAAAAGTATTTTGATTTTAGGCTTATAAATTGAAAGAGTAAATTTTTAATGCCAAATTTACTGTGTCCAAGCAATGCCCTTTTTGTCCCAATGCTCTCATATTTGTTCTTTAAATGAATAAAATATTTTGCCCTTTTGTGCCCCATTTGTGAATACTATTGAAATCTTAATTTCCGAAAAGAAACGTCCACTTTAAATTTTTAAAATTCGGTTTTTGTGTAGCTTAAATTGCTCTACATAAATTGTTCAAAACTATGGACTTCTTTTTTTTTGGTCTTACATTTTGTTAATTTTTCGACAAACTTAAACTTAAGTTAAAGAAGGGTATATATTTTAGCTACTGGGCAAAAATGGGTTAAGTAAATCTTAAATCATTGTTATGGAATCATCTTTTTTTAAGTTTAATCATTGACAAGAGTAAAAATTGCTTTATGTATTAAACACTTTTAAAAGTTAAAAAATTAGTAATAGTTTTTGATTATGGAAGCTAAAAATGGCTTTGCCTAAACATTTCAGATTTGTAAATAAGAAATAACGCTGTTTAAAATTAAGAAAATAAGGCCTTAGGGCAATACCAGCAAATTTTACTTGCAACTCAGATATAATACTTTAAAAATACTATATGTTTTAATTTTATTCTAAAAAAACTGTTACAATGGGATCCAACCTTCAATTTTTTTTTTATCTTGAGAAGATTGGTAATAATAATGCCTGTTTTATTCGTTTCTTGGCAAACATAGGTAAAGAGGTTCTAAACTTTTAATATTATAATACCACGAAGAACGGTATCAGGTTATATGTTGAAATTATAAGAAACAAATTATTTTCAAAATTAAATTTAAATATTTTCTTGTTTTTAAATTACTTTACTTAAGCAAAATCAAAATTAAAATATTTGGAGGTCACAGCAATATATGCAAATAAACAAACACAAGTTTTGTAGAAAATATTCTAAAAACTAATGCAAAATTTATGGAAGTTGCCATAAAAAGATTTTTTTGCTAAGTTCGCACAACAAACTTTTTCCAATTAAAATAATAACAAAGTTATCACAGGTAACATCTAAAAATTTATTAAAAAGTAATATGTGTATGTCCGAATAGTTTTCAGGAAATTGCGGTGTTAGAGCAGAAAAAATATATGAACGAAAGTCACAATTATTTTATAAACTTTTTTATAAAATATTTTTACTGTTTTTTATTAAAATTTAATAAAAACATAAATAAATTTAATTAACTGACAAGCTCTCAGATTTTCAATCATATTTCTTCAAAGATTGCTGTCTTATCTTGACATACCTACAATATTCAGCAGAAAATGGTTTTTTTTTATTATCCAGCACTTCCTTTTAAATTAATTTACTGGATATGGCAAAAGTTGATTTTTAAGAAATATTTTATATTTATCAAATACGTTTTTAGAACCTGAACTTTTGTGTTACTCAGTCAAAACGTGTAGATTTTTTTTTCATTTGCAATAGGATAAAAAAATTTAGCTGTGCATCTAATAAAAATGTGTATTATAAAAACATTGAATTCCTGGAAGTATTTTACAACATGAAGAATTTTTTATCTTGTTTGTACTTTTTTAAAATTTTTATAATAAACTATTAGTAAAATAACGTGTCTTATATATTGAAAATATATTATGAAGAAAACCTTCAAAATCACAGGTTCGCAACATGATGAATTTTTCCCCTTGCTTCTACGTTTCTTAATTATTAAACTAAAATCTTAGTAAAGTAGTTGTATAACTTATTTTATTCCTATCCACCCACAATTTAGCTCCATCAGAACGAGATACAATGTTGAAGTCAAACCCCCCATAAGGAAAGCTTTTAATGGAGATGTTTCACGTCTTCAGTGGCAACAGTTCCACAGGAATGAAAATAAGTATTGATTGTTTATCGATTTAGCGAGCGTAACTTACCTTGTCAAATCACTCATCACTAAAATTACCAATAAATTCCAGGAATGAAAGCAGAAAGGGTTTAGGTCACTTGAAAATAGCCAATTGTTTGTTTTGAAAAACTCTTTTAGAATGTATGCTATTTCAATTGGCTTTTATACTATTTCAATTTGTAACAATGTTATTTATTTTTCGTGGTTTTTGGCTCCATAATGGGTTTGTTTCACGAGGGATCTGGCAACAGCTCTGCGGTCTTGTTTTCATTTTTCTCGAATTACTTTTGTTGATAATCGAAATTGAGAATTAAGAATAAGTTATTTTATTTGTTATTTTTTAAAATTACAACTTCTTGCTGTGCTGTTGGTTGTTTTAATAATTTATCAAAGAAAACTTGCATTGAAAGAAGTTGGAATTTAAAAAAATAACAACTAAAATATTCTTAGAAAACTCAATTTGGAATACCAAGGCAAAAGTAATTCGAGAAAAATGAAAACAAGACCGCGGAGCTGTTGCCAGATCCCCCGTGAAACAAGCCCATTGGATCATCTGAGTTTATATTTTAAGTTTTATTTTGATTTTGTACGGATAATTTAAATTGTAGAAAAAAATGCTTTAAATATCTTTTGACTGTTTGATTTAAGAGCTTCTTTCGTTGTCGGAATACATTGAAGTATTTTATAATGCTAATATATATTAATGAAACGTTTAAAGAAGTTAAAAGACAATTGAGGGTTTAGCAAAAAAGCTAAAACGACGTTCGAAATAGTTTATTCAATGTAATATATTTTAAAATAATCAGGTTATAAGATATTTAGAATTGTTCATCTTGAAGAAAAAGGATTAAACGCTGGTTCCCAA
Organism: Oedothorax gibbosus; assembly: GCA_019343175.1. NCBI lineage: Eukaryota > Metazoa > Arthropoda > Arachnida > Araneae > Linyphiidae > Oedothorax > Oedothorax gibbosus. The sequence goes on from CM033279.1 coordinate 19,595,460, forward strand.
TCATTTAAACTTTTACAAATTGTTTATTGCAAATAAATGTTTCATACAGAAATACATAATAATGTTACAATATACAGTCGCTAGTTTAATAAAACACTCTATAAAAACCTTTAAGAGTGAGTCTAAAGCAATTTAAAGAAGCAAACGTCAATTTCAGAAAGGAATCTATTAAAATATTAATGATCATCCAATTCTTTTGGAAAATTCAGAAACGTACTTGGTATCATAAAAAGAACATTCCTAGTCAATTTTCTTGCATCGTAAAGAATTCAGAAGATTTTCTGGAAGTCCCTAGGTATTTTTCAGTTCCGAGAAATCTTACTAAGCCTTGCATTAAACAAACAAAACGTTATATACACATCGTCTTTTTAAAAATGCTGTAAGCGTAATTCCTTAAATGTATTGCATAACATGTATTTGCTTACGGTTTGAAATTTTTCTCGAATAATCGGTGAAAAGCATTTCAATGTTTTGTTCAGAAAACTTATGTATGTAATGCATTTTTTACTGCAGGCAAATTGAATTAAAAAATTAAAGCTTTTTTTAAAAGTGTTATACATCATTTTTTTAAACTAAAAATTATTTAAGATAATGAACGAACTATTATTATGTTTTTTGTTATTAATTGAATCATCAGCAGCTAATTGGTTGGAAAAAATTCATTTGTTTCTTTTTCAAAGTACAACACATTTAAATTGGTATGTTTCAAAACTAAAACTCATCAACATTAAGTATAATTTAATTAACTAAACTTTATTATCGTTAATAAGTATTTATTTTGTTATAGTATTGTAAATAATATATCATTTAAAACGCGTTGATAATACTTTTCACAGTGAAAGGATTTCTGAATTGATTTTGAATACCGGAATAATGCGTTTTTGGCATATACAAATAATCTTTTTCTGTTATAATTAATTGCATATAAGCAATGAGGCATTACCATTTACTTTAGTATATATTTTGTCGTGTCAAACATATATTTGAGTGAAATATATTTAATTGTATTGAACAACTATATATTTAAATGATATGCGTTTAATCATATAAAACATATATTTAAATGAAACATATATTCTATCGTATCTAACATAATTAAATATATTTAATTACTGGTACTTTGTTCTCAAATAAGCTAAAATTATTCTTCATTGTTTTCCATTCTCAGTCTCAGAAGCTAAAAGAAAATTTTCTGCTGTAAATATTAGGAATTGGAAACTGTTTGAATGATTTTGAAGGGAATACGATTAATTTCAGATAAAATAAGAGTAAAAATAATTTTTGCTTTAGGGTCAAGTGGGGTAAGTGTGATAGGGGGTAAGTGTGATAAACAGCTCTTGTAACTTTGGGAATCATTCTAAAAATCTGAAAGTTTGCAATATGTAACATTAGACCACTTATACTTAAACTAAAAAGAAATATTGACTTTAAATAATAGTTTAAAGATAGTTTTGAGCCTTTGAACTTAAGTGCAACTGTCTGGTTTCTTCCAAATTCCATAAGTGTCATATTTTTATAAAAACCATGTTGTTTTTTCTTTCTCTGTTAGTAAAGAGAATAAAGGTAAAGATATAAAACTATTTTGGTTTATTATTTCACATGTTGTAAAGTATGGAAGTACAATCACAGTTACCCCTCAAAATATCAGTTGTGGGTAACTGTGATAAGTGACATGGGGTAAGTGTGATAATCCAAAACACCTCATTTACCTTGTGCAAAACATACATAAATATAAAAAAAATATTACATTATTAAATTATAAATTATTATAAAAAAAGAATAAAAGGAAATGGCATTTCATTTCATAATATGCCAGAGGATTTTGAATTAGAAATACCAAAAACTGACCTTTCTGCTGGATGCTACATTCTTGTTGCCTTTAAAAAAATAGCACGGTAAAGCACTTTTTGGGACAAGTTCAGTCTGAAAATGAGGTGAATCGAGAAGGGATTACTGTAAAATTTCTTAAATATGATAGCATAATAAAGACATTTTCATGGACAAATATAGATGACGTGTGTATAACTGATGAGGACGATATTTTTTTGAACCCCATTTCCAAATATGGACCGAAGAGAACGTCTGTATTTTTCGCAAGATTTTGAAAATTACAATCTGTAAAAAAAGCAGTCTAACTAATAATAAAAATTGAATAGCACCATAGATATTTTAACTTTAAAATTGTTTGTTTCTTTTACATCCTGACTTAAGTTTATTATATCACAACATGAACCAAAAACGAAAATTCTCAATATTTTTTATTTTTCTAATCCGTATATTTCTAATAAGATGTAAAATGCTAATAAATTTATGTTTATATTAAATTGTTAAGAAAAATGTATGATAGGTAATTTATATGGCTTGAAAACACTTATTACAACTGAAATCACACTTACCCATATCAAAATCACACTTACCCCTATGTGGGGTAAGTGTGATAAAACAGCAATGGATTTTGAAATGCAAATTTTATTCACTTAAATTTGGAATTCAAACATATAAATTTTTTCCTACATAGGTATGTTTCTTATAATAATTCACTACCAATTTTAGGATTTGGAATTAACTTGAAGCAGAGAACTAATTTTTTGAAGGAAAAATGCAGAAACCCTATCACACTTACCCCACTTGACCCTAAATAGTTTAGAAAAATGCTTTTTGTTTCATGCCGAATTACAACTGTGTTTTTTAAATACACAAAAATAATGCAGTAATATCCGTAAATATTGAACAAAAAAGTTAAATATGAGTTAAAAATTAATATTTTTTAGATATTTTTGACTTTTTACTTTTTAAACTCATTAAATAATATAACCTTCATAATACAAGAAAGCCATTTTCACCATGAAATAAAATTTTAGTTGTAAAATGGATCTAAACGTTAGAAAAATATCGTATTCATAGAACACGAGGATTTGCTTAAAAATAAAATACTATAGTTTTTATCTAGTTACAAGTTTAAGAAGCAAAACCATAAAAATATCAAGAGACTGGAATAACAAACGAAAAAGTTCTTAAAAAACCTTAATGCGATTCCAATGATAGCGGAGAAATGTTTTCTTTTTTCAGTCTGATTGTTCCTTTCTTTTCGTTCCAGGGTTCTTAAAAATATTTATTTTGTACTTTTACAAAGATTCGATGATCTATATTTGATTTGATTTCATTCTTTTTCTATTTCTTCACTAAGCTTTTTGATCTACTATTATTTTCATGTAATATTTCGACTTTTATACTTTATTTTTGAACGTTAGACACAGTTTTATAAAATCTAAAATATCCAGAAATTTAAAACATTCTTAACAAGAAGTTCATAAAGAACTAAAATAGCCTACTTTCCTTTACTTAAATACTTACTGAAGTTCTAATCGGGAAAAAACTAGGTTCCTAACAGTAAATATCATCAACGGCCGTTCCTACACTAGATTGATACACATTAGAAAAAAAAATCGAAACACAGCATCCAGCTATAATTTAAACTTCGAAAAGCCAAAATCAACTATTTTCCTTAATATACTTTCGCAAATTAATTAAATATTATTTATCGTCTGCTCGCGATTTATTTGTAGTTCGAAGAATAATTAAATATTTATTAATAACAAAAGTAATGAAACTACTCCAAACTGCATTAAAAATAATAAATGTAAATTAAAACTAAGCATAATTGTATGCAAAAGTATGCCTTGCCGCTTTCTTGGTACATAATTAATGAACAATCAAAGAATCAAATTGCGCTACATTTTATGACGTCATTCCAAACTGATTCATGAAAATATTATTTTGCTTCAAATATGTTTAAATAAATAAAGTTTCTCATGCCATTGTTGATTTGGCAACAGTGATTTAAATGACTCAAAATTGAATTTCAATGCTAATTCAATGGGAAATTCGCCGACAGATAGTAGATTTATGTCCGTCCGGACGTACAGACAGACGGACAAAAAGTATGAAATTTGGGTATCTGAGGTCATAGCTTTCTAACAAAAAAAGAATTTTTAAGATCCGATGATTAGAACCGATTTTGGAAGGGGGGTACAGACAGACAGACAAACGGACAGACAGGCGGACAGACAGACGGACAGACAGACGAACAGACAGACAGACGAACAGACAGACATACGAACAGACAGACAGACAGATGGACATCAACCGCATTTCAATACCTTCAGTGATTTAAATGACTCAAAATTGAATTTCAATGCTAATTCAATGGGAAATTCGCCGACAGATAGTAGATTTATGTCCGTCCGGACGTACAGACAGACGGACAAAAAGTATGAAAGTTGGGTATCTGAGGTTATAGCTTTCTAACAAAAAAAGAATTTTTAAGATCCGATGATTTGAACCGATTTTGGAAGGGGGGTACGGACGGACAGACAAGCGGACAGACAGACATACGAACAGACAGACATACGAACAGACAGACATACGAACAGACATCAACCGCATTTCAATACCTTCAGTGATTTAAATGACTCAAAATTGAATTTCAATGCTAATTCAATGGGAAATTCGCCGACAGATAGTAGATTTATGTCCGTCCGGACGTACAGACAGACGGACAAAAAGTATGAAAGTTGGGTATCTGAGGTTATAGCTTTCTAACAAAAAAAGAATTTTTAAGATCCGATGATTAGAACCGATTTTGGAAGGGGGGTACAGACGGACAGACAGGCGGACAGACAGACGGACAGACATACGAACAGACAGACATACGAACAGACAGACAGACAGATGGACATCAACCGCATTTCAATACCTACAGTGATTTAAATGACTCAAAATTGAATTTCAATGCTAATTCAATGGGAAATTCGCCGACAGATAGTAGATTTATGTCCGTCCGGACGTACAGACAGACGGTCAGAAAGTATGAAAGTTGGGTATCTGAGGTCTTAGCTTTCTAACAAAAAAAGAATTTTTAAGATCCGATGATTAGAACCGATTTTGGAAGGGGGGTACAGACAGACAGACAAACGGACAGACAGGCGGACAGACAGACGGACAGACATACGAACAGACAGACAGGTGGACAGACAGACAGTTGGACATCAACCGCATTTCAATACCTACAGTGATTTAAATGACTCAAAATTGAATTTCAATGCTAATTCAATGGGAAATTCGCCGACAGATAGTAGATTTATGTCCGTCCGGACGTACAGACAGACGGACAAAAAGTATGAAAGTTGGGTATCTGAGGTTATAGCTTTCTAACAAAAAAAGAATTTTTAAGATCCGATGATTAGAACCGATTTTGGAAGGGGGGTACGGACAGACGGACAGACGGACAGACGGACATCGACCGCATGTCAATACCTACTTTTTCATTTTTTTAATTCTTTCGAATTAAAAAAAGAAAAAGTAGGCTAAAAAAGTACAAAAGACTTGAAACGCACATTTTATACTTCAGTTCTAAGGTTTTATTTTTATAATCTGTTTAGCCCTTGAATTTATTTAAAATTTAGTTAGAAGTTTTAAATTAATATATATTTTACAAGTAAAGAATTTTTAAAAGTAGTAAATATTCAATAGTTACAAATTCAGTAATACTAAATACTGCTTATTTTTTTCTTTATACAAGAACGTTTTTGTGTTTATAATCCAATAAATACAGTAAATTTGTCACATAAAAAAATTGTTTAAAACATGATAAAATAATTTTAAATCTTTTTTATCTGTAACAAGTATATAACAATCTTTCTATCGTAAAATTAGTTTCAAAGTATATGTAGCTTCAGTATTAGCCGAATTGTCTAGTCACCTTTTACAAGACATAGATCTATGTATTTTTTTTTCACATAGGATTTGTTTTTACTATCCCAACACAATAAAAATAATTATTTATTAAATCACTATAACTAAAATTTATGGTTCGTATTAGTCTTTTCTGAAAAAGCGATACAAAATATAAATTTCATTCCTGCTAAATTTATGCCAAATAACTCAGCATAATATCTGAAATTTTTTCAATTCAACAGCACGAGTTAAGGATTTAACCTAATGTTTCAATATGAAATTTCACAAATTTAAAGATGTAAAATAGATACAGCCTTTTTATTGTGACACAAAATGGAAGTTTTTGAAACCTTTCTAGATAAAACATAAAAAAATACTCTATTTACACAACTCCCAACACAACTACTGAAGCATTTATTATAATATAGATGCGAAACATTTCTTATACATTTAGAGATTTAGGATATTTCACAAAAATATCGAAGATAACTTTACTTGACATTTTCAATCTCCTAACACTTTAAATTGGTTCAAAAACCTCGCCCTTCGAAATGTTAGAGATATTTTCATGACAGTGAAAGGCTATCTCTATCTCAGGAAGATCTCACTTTCAATCTTTTATTTGTGGAAGATGATTTTTCTTCAAAAGTTACACTTGAGACTTTAACGTCGCATTTCATTTGGAAGTTGAGAGAACTCCTATATATGGGTCATTCTCAAAAAATGTTACAATTCCAACTTCCAATGTTAAAAAAATAAAGTTGGGTTTTATTTTTAAAAAATTTGTTACTATTACATTAAGAATTCACCTATTTTAATGAAACTCCCAAAATCTGTAATTTTTTAAAATAATTTATGCCCCTTTAATTCAATTTTTCACTTACCGCAAAGCTGTTATACCGAGAGTAAGGAAACGGACGTGATAAAATATACGTACAGAAAACCACACTCGAATTGCTTTCAACTACAAATTTTTTACAGTATAAATATTTTGATAGCAGCGCTCGTGATTTCTTAGTTTGAACTACATTTCTCAGGTTGAACTATTTTTACATCCGTAATATTAACGTAAATTTCATATTTGTGTTTTTCATTCTATAAAAAAGAAAATGCGCAGTGACAAAGGGAAAAGGCAAACGTTTTTTTCATCTTTTTTT